>JANHFL010004575.1:36725-46740 GCA_032468155.1 Oxyrhabdium leporinum | reverse complement strand
CCACGGTGGCTCAGTGGTTAGAGTGCAGTACTGCAGGCTACTTCTGCTGACTGCTGGCTGCCTGCAATTTGGCAGTTCGAGTCTCAGCAGGCTCCAGGTTAACTCAGCCTTCCATCCTTCCAAGGTCAGCAAAATGAGGACCCAGATTGTTGGGAGCTATATGCTGACTCTGTAAACTGGTTAGAGAGTTGTAAAGCACTGTAAAGAGGTATATATGTCTAAGTGCTATTGCTATTTATCTTAATGATAAAAAAAAATGTTAACATTCTTGTCCTCCGAATCATATTTTGATCTTACCACTGCTATACTGAAAAGGATGCCATAAAAATCTCTTGAATACAGCAGTGAGTAATAAAATAGGGTGATGAGACCAGTAACGTTCGAGAGTCTGTTTAGTCTTTCACCTTCACACCTCACAACTTTAGCATAAGTGGTTGAAAGTCTACTTTGCTCCACCCATGACAGATGTTTTCAGGCTCTCTTTTTTTAAAAAAAATAATGCACACTTTATTTCAGTAAGCTGATCCACATGCCTTCAACAGCCTTGACTTTTTCCTCCATTTCTCGTTTCCTCTCCTCCTTCAGCATTTGTTCCTGTTCCTTTTTCTGAACTGCCAAAAGGATCTGACGTTCTTCCTCTTCTTCTCGACGTCTCTGCTTCTCCATTCTACTAAACACGACTGGGGTTATCTGAAGAAAGTCATGCATCTATTTAGTTATTTTATTCCTATTTTGTTGCTGTCCAAAGAAGTGATGGTACAGTTCTCTGAATTTTATCCTTAAAATAAAACTGTGAGGAAGGTTAGATATTATGCCAAGATGAGTTCTAAAGTACCTCAAAGCCACACTTGCCCATGCATCCAAAGGTCCCCAATATCCCACTGATCCTTTCTGTCACTAAAGGCAGTTGGAGTTGGTATAACAGTTTCAATATTACCTCAGGAAAAGATTAGCAGATTTCAGTGATCCATAATTTGAAAATGAGTTAAAGACAGCAGGGTCTTTGAAAATAGAGCAGAAACTTCAAGTACTATATTCAGAATGTGGTAACAAATGTATGACCTGGGTACAGGTATTATTAACTGTAGTAAGTTACCAGCAAATTGCTGGTTTTGAATGGTAGAGCTCTTTAGAATTTGGGTCTTATTTTTTTTTCCTTTATGCATCGACTCATACCTGAAGCATTCCTATGTATGATTTCCTTGCCAAATGGGATGGCCTTTTCAATGGGCCTTTCACTGTATTTATAGAAAATATTCTAGAGATCCTGTTAGTAACAAAATTTAAATAAAGGTTTTTTATCGTTTTCTCTGGTCCTTTAAATGATGCTATGGGTAAATAAAATTGTAGTTATATGCTTTTAATTCCTTTCGTCTGCTGCTGTTATTCTGCTTGAACTGCTCTTATTTTTTTTAAAAAAAGAGTGTTATATATTATTTCATTCTATTTATTTTTCTCTAAATTTACTGTTTTTTTCTTTTGGGGTGGTCTATACAAAACATACACAAATAAAACCGGTTGTACTGGGCATTCCCATTCTAAAGAGATTTCTTACCTCTGGATATATTGGTTTGATGTTTTGACTATCAGATGTCCACCTGGGAGCAAATTCTGTCTGCTGCAGACGCTTCTCCTAAAAGGCAGTAAAGTTAGGACCAGATCATTAAAGTCCTTGCTACAGTTTGTTACAGAACTCTAGAGTATAGAAATAACTTCAAAATTCAATCCTTGTCTATCAGAAATGACAGGTCTAAGATTTCTGAAAACAGATGAAGAGCAAAGTCCAAAATACCACTGGTTTAAAATGCTGCTAGGATTGGCAAATATCTGCCACAGCTAATGTGCACCAAGGTACCTGCAGTCTGTAAGACAGGTCTCTTTGCCCATCTACAGTATTTATTACTTCCCTAAGAATGTGTCAAAACAAGAAATGTACATTTACAGATATATGTACAAAAAAAGCATGCTCCCT
This sequence comes from Oxyrhabdium leporinum, assembly GCA_032468155.1. NCBI lineage: Eukaryota > Metazoa > Chordata > Lepidosauria > Squamata > Cyclocoridae > Oxyrhabdium > Oxyrhabdium leporinum. The sequence continues at coordinate 44,768 of JANHFL010004575.1, read as the reverse complement.
CTGTCCAATAATTGATATTAAGGGAATGGGGGGGGGGGGAGAGAAAATAATATAATTATCCACTAAGAATGTGCAGTATTATTTACAGGTCATATAATGTTTATTCTTCAAAGTATCTTTATATCATTTATCATGTGCTAAAGACACACTTTTAAAGACCTTCAACTTTAAGGTTATGGAGAAAAGTCTAAAGACATATTGGTTGAGTATATATTGATGCTTCTGAAATTCAAAGAGCTGGTGTAAATACTCCATGAACTCAATGTTATTTAATAATTACTTACACTTTCTGTTTCTCTTGAAAACACTCAATCCTCTATCTTTTTTTCTCTACTGGGTGCATATAGCAGATTCTGTGAACCCTGTACTAGCTATTAATTGTCTGATATAGGTAGTAGTTGACAGTCATTTAACAAAAGTTTGGAGTTATAAGAACACTGAAAAAAGTGACTTAAGACTTGTCATCAAAATTATGACTATCGCACCAATCCCCGTATACATGCAATTGCAATTTCAGTGCTTGAAAACCAGAGGTGGGCTGCAGCAGGTTCGCACCAGTTTGGAAGAAGCAGTAGTTTAGATGCTGCGCAGTTCGGCGAACTGGCAAATCCCACCACTGGCTGGCCCCTCCCTGCTCATTTTTCAGGCTGTTTTCCAGCCATTTTTGGGCCATTTTTCAGGCAAAAACAACCTGAAAACAGCCTGCAAATGGCCCCAAAATGGCCTGTAAACAGCCTTAAAATGGCCCCCAAAATGGCCTGTAAACAGCCTTAAAATGGCCCCCCAAATGGCCTGAAAACAGCATGAAAATGGCCTGGTTTTTTGGCAGGTTTCAGGACAAAGGGGCCTGAAAAATGGCCTGAAAAATGGCCTGAAAACGGCCCCAAAACAGCCTGAAAACGGCCCGAAAAACGACCCGAAAATTGGGCAGGTGCAGAGCCAGCCAGTGGTGGGATTAGCCCCAACCGGCTGAGGCAGGGCTGGGTGTGATGAGTGAAGTCACCCCCTAGTCACATGACCAACCGGCCACATCTAGCCAGCCAGAGAACCAGTTGTTAAGTTATTCCAATCCCACCACTGTTGATAACTGCCTCACATTTATGAGTGGTCTCAACATCCTGTGGTCACAACTGCAATTTACTACCTTCCCATATGGCTTTTAACAAGCAAAGTCAATGGGAGGAAGCCAAATTCGCTTAGAGATCGTGTGACTTACTTAATGACTGAGAGCTTTACTTAACAGCCATGGTAAAAGGATAGTAAAATCATGTCCAAATACATGATGACTCACTTAATGACCACACTACTTCGTAACCAAAATTCTGGTCCCAACTGCAGTCATAAATTGAGAACTATCTGGTGCTGGTTCTGACTTCTAAAGCCCTTTACAGTTTGTGCCAAAATTCTTACAGGATGATCTTCTCCAATATCAGTCTGAGCTATTAGAACATCTAGGGAAACGCTTATACTACTACCACATTTCTGTGCTTTGGGGCTGAAGTTAAAAGAAATGCTTTCTTTTGGCAGCACTGGTGCTTTGGAGTATCTTCCCAACAATACCAAGCTAGCTGACTCCCAGGAAACATTAAAATTTGAATTATTTCAAAAGTTTCCCCCCCCTTAGATTTATATTTATTTATTTTTCCTTATTCCTGATTCGTTATTCTTACCTATATTATTGTATTTTATGGTTTTTGATTGGGTATTTTAGACTACTACTGTTGTGACTGAAATTGGTTTTAATCTGTCTATGAATATATAATTTTTTCTTTGTTATATAGTATGTAACCTGAATGTCATTTAACTATAGCAGCGTAAAAGTTTATAGATACATTTTATTAACTGTGCTGCCATTTCAATATTATGTATACACTGGACATTTTCCTTCATTTAACTATTTGTGCAAAAAATACATTGCAAATTGGGAAAATTAATATCATTTGAATAATTTAGCAAAACTTTATATTGGTGGTCTAATCTGGTTCCCAGCTGCTTCACAAACACATATTTAAAAAAGTATTTCTTACCTTTTGTGTAATCATATTGCAAATCTCTGGTAGGAAATCTTCACTCAGGAGTTTATAAAGCTGTTTTTCTCTTAAAGATGTTCTCTCTCGGAAGCTTTCTGTAACCTGCCTCCACTCCTCTTCTGTCTGGCATATTAACCACCATGTTCCATGGCCCAATCTTTGAGAAACTTTCATAATGGGATAATTTTCTATTAATCTGACCATATGATTAATCATATTATTTATATAATTATAATTCAAATTTCTCTATGTCGCATTTTGCAAATTCATTTTATACTTTTGTATACAGGTTGTCTTCACCAGTCATGATTGAGACTGGCAACTGTCACTAAAGAGTACAATCATTAGTGTGATGTCATGTAGTTGCACTGATTTACAACATCAGTTCTGGTTGTGGTCATTAAGTGAATCATGATAGATTGTTAAGTGAAATGCCCCATGACTGCAACTTCTGCTGACTTTGCTTACCAGAGGACAATTGCAAAGGCCACAAAAGGTGATCAGGTGACTGCAGAGATGTTGCAATGGCCACAGCCTTGAGGGCTGGTTCTAGGTCTTGTTTTTCAGTGCTGGGATAATTTTGAACAGTCACTTGAGTGATTGGTAAGCAAGAACCTGAATAACATTCATAGAATTTCTCATGACAAATGGAACTGAATTCAGAATTTTGATTTGATCGTTTCCAAGGTTGAGCATACATGAATTAATTTTCATAGGACTAATTACACAACTTTAACATGGACATAATGAAAACAATCTGAGGATCTCAGCTGATGAGCTGTTTAAGGGAGTTAGATTATTGCCTCCAAGAGTCAGAAACTCCACTAAGAAAGGATGAATTCAGCTAAAAGGGATAAGGATTCTTCTTTCTCCATGGCATAAAAGGCAAAAATAACATGATCAAATAAATTTTGCCTCTTGAAAGAAAGTCAGTACAGCTAGTCATCGACTTACAACAGTTCGTGTAGTGATCGTTCAAAGTTACAACATCACTGAAAAAAGTGATTATTCACACTTATGACCACCGCAGCATCCCCATGTGATCAAAAGTCATGTGATCAAAATTCAGACGCTCGACAGCTGACTCATATTTATGACCTTTGAAGTGTCCTGGAATCATGTGATCACCTTTTAAGACTTTGTGACAAGCAAATTCAATGGGGAAACCAGATTCACTTAACAACTGTTAACTTAACAATTGCAGTGATCCACTTAATAACTGTGGCAAGAAAGGTCGTAAAATAGAGTAAAACTCACTTAACAAATGTATCACTTAGCGACATAAATTTTGGGCTCAATTGTGGTCATAAATCAAGGACTACCTGTATTGCAACATTAAACAACTGAATATTTTTAGTAGTAGAGCAAACAAACAGTCTTTATCTTTTCACTGTCAATTCCCATTTCTTTAAAGTGGCAAGAACTTTATTACTAAACATCTAAGAAATACTTTTTAACTTATTGTCTAACTGTACGGAATGAAATGAAGAAAACAAAGAAGGTCTCTCTTCCAAGCTGCATTTTTATTAATTAGAACTCAACTATAATCCACACATTCTACTCACAATTTCTGGACTGTGATTCATGAACAAGTGCATCGGCTTCTTCTTTCTCTCTGAAAAACAAGGAAAAAAATAATGCAAAAAGTATAAAGAGCAATCTTCAACGAAGGACTACACCCATGACTGCAATAAGTTATACTGATACTAAAAGCCCACAGCAGCTTGTAGTTATATTTTAGCACTAAAAGACAAAACAATTAGATTCTGATCCTACAGAACTCAATATACATTATAAGTCTTTCATAGTCTTCAAAAAACAGTAGTTATAATGGATTAGAACAAATTTTGAAAATGTAAGGGTGCTTTACTTTACTTTCAAATAAATTTACTTTACTTTCAAATAAATTCAAAGTCAGAAACAAAACCTGAGACAAGCATAGCAGGACAATAGTAATGTAATGCTATGGCAAAGTTCAATTAACATTCTTGCCACTGCTTTCTGGGCTTGTAGATAACTTGCATATTTGACTACAGGAACAGTGTCATTAATTTTGGGTCACCATGCTAGGATTATATATTCTTGAAATGTACTCTGAGTATTATTTACTCATCCCTCCCAGAAATAGCCCCTTGTCACAAGGAGGCAACATAGGGCAATCTGAGGGCATATGGCATATCCCTATGGAATCTATGGGATGGAAACGTATTCTTACTTGCCATAGCTACCCAAGAGAGGAAGGGGGAATTAGGGAGGAAGAAAAGGAATATATTACTCTTACTTACATTACAAAAATGGCATACTTTATTTCATTCCTTTAACTCTTAACTCTTTATATATACCCTCCAACTTTGCCACAAATATTTATTTATTTAATTATAAGAGCTGAAAAATATAATTTCTTTTGTTCTGCTTTGTATACAGTATAAATGTACTTTGATGAAGGAAGCACTGTTTTTATTACTGAGGTGTGCAAATTAATATTCAAATTATAATATTCATTTACCTTAAGATGTTCTCCACTAATTTTTTTCGTTTTGGAGGTCGCCCCCGTTTTTTTACTACCTTTCCAGGAATGTCTGGAATATTTTTGTGCATCCCGCATTCCCTGGAATATATTGAAATGATACACAAAGTAGCTAAATACACAATAATGGGCTTAGTAAAGCAAGAAGGTAAGAAGTGATCATTGACAATGAAAAGGATTGAAGTAGCAACTGTGAGCCAAGCTAGGAGACTATAACTCTGAAGAGTAGAAAGTATACAGCCAGATTTGGTGAAAAGTTAATTTGAGCACAATCCATTATATTACCTTTAAAAAATTGCTTCCTTGGAAGGAAGTACAGGTGCTCTCCCACTCTAATAGCAACTTTCTTACGTGCTACAATAGACTGTGTTTGAAATTAGTTACCCTAAAACACGGGTGTCAAACTCGCTGTGTCACATTGCTGTCACGTGATGTTTCGTGACATTTTTCCCATTTGTGGAGCTGGGGTGAGCGTGGCCTGCACATGACGTATCCAGCCCACGGACAGTCAGTTTGACACCCCTGCCCTAAAAGAACCAGAGTACTTTAGTGGCTACAGTTGAGCTTAAATTAGGAAATATGGATTCTAGCTCTACCATGGTTTCATTCATTCTTCACTCATTCAAGAGTGAGCAGCCATGGGATGGTAACTTTTCAAGCTTTAGTTCCCAACCTGAAACTGAAATGGAACAGTGGCCTAATTCATAAGTTGTTGTGAAAATAAGCAAAACAAAATGATGAAGAATTCTGAAAAATGGACTGCTCTAATGATAAGGAATTTAATAAATGTTTGTATCTTGTTGCCTTTGCAAAAATAGTTTCTTTTTAAATGTTTTTCCCCCTGATATTCCGATCCCCCTGTTTCCCTGCAGGCAAGAACAAATCTGTACCTGTCAGTAATTAGGTCTCCATTTGGTTTCACAGGTTCCTCTTTGTACATTCGTGTGCCATAAAAATACCAGTAGAGGGCACCATTACTATCCTCACCCAATGGTTCAACCCGGAGGCTGTCTGCATCCAAACCCTGTGTTTGAAAGCACATACACATAAATGTAAGAGCTTAGAAGTTTCTTGTATTCATGTTAATCCACACCACTGGCCTTTGGAGTAGTTATAGAGATTCAGATCTATGCTTGCCCAAAAAAATGATCAACTGTGCAACTGACAATGAGATTTATGTGCGCTAAACTGTTCATGAGAAAGGAACTAATTTAAACTTGTTAATGCCTAACAAAAAGTGGCCTCTTATACCTTTAATAGTGAAGCAGCAGGTGGGTGCTCTCTCTTCAAGTGGCAGAATTCTAAAGTTCCACCAGGCTTCACACTGCAACCAGGTGCATCTTTTCCGACCACAGTTTGGCAGTAACAAGAGAAGCCATACCTGCTTAACTTATCCTTCCAAGAGCTTTGAAAGGGTCTCTCCCGATACAATGGTTGCCTGCAGAAGTCTGTTTTAGGGATTATTTCCACTGAGGCATTATGCATAAGGAAACAGTCAGGCAGAAGTGGTTATACTTGTACTTTTTAAAAAAAGATACTATTCTCAAAACTGGATTCCTACTGAAAACGTGCAAGGACATTGAAAATGTTCAATTCCGTTTTTTCATGCAGATTATTTTTAGAGGCAAAATTTTAAGTGTTACTAAACTAGCACCTGTGGATGTGATATCTAGCTAATAAACTCACTGTCATATGTAGAAACATACAGGACAAGCATTATAGCTCTCTACCCCCCACAAACCCAAATGTAGTTCATACTACTCTAGATACCGCAAGGGCTATAATCCTCAAAATTAGTATTTGGGTAGCAAACAAATGCTATGCTCACATGTTTGCTTCTTCATTCCCTTCACCCTCACTATTTTCATGCACAGGGTTTGGTACTACACTTCCTACTTTTATTGAGCCATGTGCCTTGTCATTTCATCTGATTTCCCAATACAGGTTTCAAATAATAGTTTGCCTATTGCAATATTACAGCAAATTGGAAAAGATTATTTTAAGTTCAAGTTAGAGAGACCATATGAATACAGTACTCATTCATGATTTTCCAAATTACATTCTGAAGCCATGGTGAGTTTATAAGCAAATATCTCAATACACATGCCATTCTGGAACCAGCCTCAACAATGTTAGAGCATTAGAAATGGTATTAACTCAAAAAAACAATTTTTCCAAAGAAAGTTATTAAGTATCTTCAAAACCTTTGTATCTTTATGCAAATGTTATTAATTAATTGCACAGTCAAAAGCTATAACTGTTACCTTGAATCTACTAGTTATTACAATTCTAAAAACCATTTAGATCTTTTTAAAAGCCTCACTTCAAGCTTTAGCAACAATGACTGTATTATACTAAAGTGAGTTATTAGGTCATTGGCATATCTCAATGGGTAACTAGCCATCAAGGACAATAGCAGTCCAATCTCCTCAATTCAAATCAGATTATAAATATTTCACCTCCCTCAGCTGGGAGTTCAGTTTGAAAGAATGACCCAATACATAGATGAAGAAATATAATTAGAGGCTATAAAGAGACAGGAACAGAGATTCCCAATGTCAGGTACTTTCATTACTAATTATATACAATGGGGGATGCAAAGCTCTGTTGCAATGGATCTTACTTGATAACCCCAAATAATGTTATCTTAGTCAAGGAAGGATCCTTGACTGTTATTGAGATACATCAATCTCCTTCCTTTGACTAAAACAATACTTCGACACCAACACAAACCACAGAGCTGGCTAAATACAGACTAGAAAATAATAAATTAAACTATTATTGTAGTATTTTAAAGCGTAACTTCAAATTTAAATCACCAGAAAACACTTAAAACTTTTTACAATTAGCTTCTCTATGTTGTCCAACTTAGAAAATAATAGACACCCAAAACAATCTTTAACATTTTAAATAAGGTTATTAGCACAAAGGAACAAGGAACATTGTTATACTGTATGTGATATGATGCTTAATGGTAGGAAATGTATATTACATTTTCAATGTTCCTCATCCAGTATCTGTCATCATCCAACATACCTTAAGCAGGTCAAAAACATCATCGGCATCAAGTCGGTAATCACAAAGACGATGTAGTATCTCCACACGGGTACGTAAGGGAAGTTCCTGAAAAGTACATTCTCGCAAGGGGTTGGGTTTTCCTTCTTCCAATTCCCAGCGATAATTGATTATATCTTCAAGATAGCCATGAAATGTCAGGGTTCTAATAAAGATAACAAATGGCCATACAATTACTATACAGAATTTGACCTATCCATCATTTCACAGATGATTGCCCACAGAAGGCAAGGAAAATACTTCCAGGTTAGTCCAGTCCCTTGAGCAAAATTAAACAGCATGTTTCACATTTTTTTGCAGAATACTTTATTTAAAGCATGATAAAAATTTGTTTATCTTTAAGGAAGCAGAAGGATCTAAAGCTCATATAAACTATTTGATAAATTGAAGTTACCAATGATAAATGACTGA
>JANHFL010004575.1:23356-36625 GCA_032468155.1 Oxyrhabdium leporinum | reverse complement strand
ATCTTTAAGGAAGCAGAAGGATCTAAAGCTCATATAAACTATTTGATAAATTGAAGTTACCAATGATAAATGACTGATTACATATTCTATAAAATATTATTATGGGAATAATTTTTTTAAAAAAATTGCTTAATTAGAAAGAAAAAAATCAGTGAAAATACTTACCCAATTTATATATTTAAAACTGATTATCTTAAGAATTAAACTAAATAATTCAGAAAAAGCTTTTTATTTGATTCCTCTACATTTATATCTACTAATGAATTTTGACTTTAGGATGCAAAATAAATAAGAAAAAAAAGATAGCAATTTAAGGAAAATAAGATAAAATGATTACACTTAGTCAACATGTCATGTTCCATGAGAAGAGAACAGAGCTTGTAAATGAGGTTGAAAGGTTTTTAAACTAATTGTTTATAATAAGAGAGAAGGTGCTAAAATATTGTAAGAGTATAAATACTGGGATACAGAGACGATCATACTTAAGAGCTAAAATTACAGATTGGCTTATCCGTTAAATAAATATTCTTCTTACTGAATGCTAATCTGCCTAAAAACCAGTGTTAAATTTTGACCTACTGTAATATATGAATTTTACACACACACCCACACACACCCACACACACACTTCCTGTAAACATATGTCTTTGGGGGAACATATTAAATTTAAAAAAGTATTTTAGTACAATTTATAATACCTACTGGGCTTTTCTGTACATTAAATCTATACTTCTCTCTAGTTTTATTTTTCAGGAAAAAATAAGTAATCTAAGATTTCTCTCATCTAAACTCACTTTTGCTACCAAAACCAAGATCTGAGAGAAAGCAGTGGGCTTTTCCTTTTTTAATTGTTGAATAGACAGATGACAGCCTTAAACAAACAGATGTGCTATTTTCTTTAGTTTGGCTCCTAGAACTAAGCTATGATATTAAAATAACCTGTTAGTTTTTATTATATTATATGGACTACAGCATAGGTGTAATAATTTAGCAGGACATCTCCATAATTTTTCAAATAAAACTAAATCAAATAGAACTTTTCATCATTTCTGCAATTCTCAGAAACATCGCTATATAAAATGAATTCATCTAGACCACACTCCTATTATAAACTATTATATTATTATTCTGTTTATTCAATAGTGACCAATCAAAATGTTTCCCTTTCTCCTCATTTAAATCCTTTAATAGTGGCTTGAACATGCTGAATTTCCAAATGCATCCAAACAGAAACAATGTTTGCACAAGCATGATTAACTTTAAGTTTATATAACAGGATCAATCACACAAAAGCAGCTAAAGAATTATAAAGTATATGTGGTACTTCTTTGGTATGTGGAGCAATTCTCAAGTTCACATTTACAGCTATCTTCCTCGATGTTTATTTTTTCATTAGAACAAAACTAGATAATAAGAGAGAAGGTGCTATAGAATTGAAAATTTAAATTTACACTTTCACCTAGGTAAAATAATCTATATTTTACAGGCAGCACTGCACCATTTCTAAACTTCATTTTCACAAAAACTAAAGAGTACCGCTTCTACAAACAATTACATTTTTCCACACATAAAATCCAGTGATTTATCATCCTCTGAAACTGCTGACATCAGCAAACCAATTAAGATGCTCCAGGTGATTTCCTCAAATTTCAAAACCCTCAGTGATAAATGACATACACTCTTTCTGAAGCTACTAGTTAACAGGTTATCAATGTGATTGATGTAAAAAGAAATCTAATTATATGACAATTTTTAACTTGGAATCCTTATGTAACCAATTAATTAAAACATTGCTTCCATGTATTAGGAAAACATTAACGCGCGCGCACACTGCCGCCCATGAGTTGATCAAATTGCAAACTATGTATTGTTCTTAGTTGTACCTGGAGCATCAATTAACGAACACTTTTCTACTGGAATAGAAAAAGAATCTTAATTCAAAGAATATATCTCTTTAAATTAGAAGAAGATACATATAACATGTATTTTTCAAGTAACTACAATGGTCAAAAATGCTTTATTCTGATGTGCTTGGCAATATTTTTTAGGAATTAGATTACAAGGAGTTTAAGTGACCTAAGTCAGATATCATTAGTAGGTCACAAGAAGCAGCAACTGAATCAGGAAAAGGGGGGAAAAAGTGTAAGGAATAGTTAATACTCTCTTCCCTACAGCAATCCATCAAACATTGTCAAAAAAACAGCTTGCTTCTGATTAAGGTCAACCTAATCTGAGTTACTGCCATAGGTCTGACCTCAAAGAGCAACAATAGAGTTATTCTCTTATCTTTGGTTGGAGGGGGGGGGGAGAGTTCAAAAGAAAAGTCTTGTAGAACAGTTCTAATTCTCTTAAAAATATAGTGTTAAGTTACCTGGTGTCTGCAGAGAAAAAAGAAATGAAAAATGAAATGAGCTGATATGAATGAAGAAAGCAATTTCTGTCTGATAAGCAGGCCTGGAACTTGACTGGAAGGGGTCTAGATCAGGGGTACCCATACCCAACTCTTGGGACGCAACCCTTTATCGGGCTGTAACCAGGCAATGAGAATGGCGGGCTGGCACACACACACATGCGCAGCTCAACTCATGCAAGTGGTGGGCTGGCATACACGCAACTCAACTCGCATGAGCGTGCTGACCTGGTTCCCCTCTACCCCCACTCCGTCAGGCCACAAAGGTTGGGGATCACTAGTCTAGATAATCCATTTCATCCAGGACCCTCTGAAGCTGCCAAACAACCATCTTGCCTACCTAAAAATGGAAGGTAGAGGCTGGATGGAAATTGGATCCATTCCTAATAACTGGTGGGATTCAGTTAACAGCAACAGGGACTGACAGGATTGCCACTGCTATGAAATGTGGTCATGTGACATTTTACTTTACAACCATATTGCTTAGCCACAGAAATTTTAGTTCCAATTACTGTCATTAATTTGAGAGCTACCTGTCTAAACATTAGATAGTTTGGGAAGCTCACTTTATGAGCTTCACTGATGTAAAAAGGATTTTGATTTTTTTGTCAGAGACCATATCTTTCTCATGGAGATAAGAATACATTTTTTTAAAAATAAATGGTAAAAAAAATACTTTGCTTGAAAGAACAAATGCCAAAAGGAATTTCACACAGAAATTATTCATAAAGATAAATATGGAGATTTCCCTAACATGCCATTATAGGTACAACTAAGGAAGAACGTATGTGCACATATTCTTCAGGGTGTCTTCATAAAAAACACTTTTACTGTCATTTTTAAATTTTAAAGGATTCCGAGATGCCACCCTGTGCCTGATTAATAATCAAACATTTTCCTTTAGAGAAGCCGTGAATTAAACAAGATAAGGTTGCTCCCCTAGAATTCGATAAGAGAATCATTTATATTGTAGATACAGTATACAGGTAGTCCTTGACTTATAATCATTTATTTAATGACTGCTCAAAGTTACGATGACATTGAAAACAGTGACTTATGACTTTTTTTTTACACAAACTTTGCAGCATCCCTAAGGTCACATGATCAAAATTCAGTCTCTTGGCAACCAGCATGTATTTATGACAGTTGCAGTGTGCTGGGGTCATGTGATCATCATTTGTAACTTTCCCAGCTGGCTTCTGACAAGCAAAATCAATGGGGGAAGCCAGATTCACTTAACCACCAAATGATTCATTTAACAACTGCAATGATTCACTTAACTGTGGCAAAAAGGTCATAAAATAGGACAAAACCCATTTAACAACTGCCTTGCTTAGCAACAGAAATTTTGGGCTCAGTTGTCATTGTAAGTTGAACAGTACTTGTATTGCATTATAGATATTGTCTATTTCCAATGTATTCACTCATTTATGGTTCACTCACTAGATAAGAGGAAATCTTGACAAATGAAACATTTTCACTATTTCTTTTTGTTCTACAATGCTCTTCATCTAAACTATTCTGTCACCAGCAGATACTAATGCTGGAACACAATTGTTAGCAAAACAAAAAGGGGAATCAGCATCACGTATCAGGCTGATTCCTTAACTAGTAAAAGTCCAGATAGAGTAGTTTAGAAAAGTTAACTATCATAAATATTTGAAAACTGCCTAGATTTTCAGTGAACCCTGTCACTTACTAAAAGGATGAAAAAGATCTCTTTCATCTTCCCTCTTTTATTTATTCTCTTAACTGAGAATAAATAGCAGCCAAGAAGTCTCTAATTGAGCTGTACTACTATGCTACAGAATGTACAAGCAAGAGAAATCACACATACCTGTTACTTTGAACTGAATTAACGACTTCCTTTCAGACTCAGGCCTAAGTATAAGCATAAAGCTTTTCTATTTGTATAGCATTAAACAGGGCAAAGTCATCTAACAGTAGTTATCCGAGGAGACTTAGAGTAGGCTTTGTGCTACTTACCATACACGTAGTAATTATCTTTTCAAATCTTTCAAAAATATTAATTTACTAATTTGCTGGATGATTATGGACCAAAATCAATAGAATTATTGAATAATTAGAGAGAAAAAACTGCAAACAGTGGCATTTAGTATACAACAAAGTTCAGTATGATGTTGTTAAATTAATCTCAGCAGAGACAAAAGAATATTAAAGCAGGTGGCAAGTTTTGATACCCGGATTAATACAAAAGCTAATAGAAGGGTCAACAAATGAAATAGTGGATAGGAAAAAAATGGATTGATCTGATTATAAATAGTTCTTAGCAGATTGTGTGTGGTGTGTGTGTAAAATTAGGTCCAATAAATTCACGATTTCCAGTCTAAAGTATTGCTCCAAGAGTTCCAACCATAATTGGTACAATAACATTTCTTTTCCATAAGGATTCAACTTCAATCTGCAAGTCCCAGTATTTCAATTGTTTTTCCTCAATCCTAGCATCACCTGAGATGGCAAAATCAATGAACCGGATTTTCTTCTTTTCAATAACTGTTATATCAGTCATTATTGTTACAATAAATTTCATGGCATAATTGAGCCAAACTTATGCAACATCTGTCTGAAACATCTTAGGCAACATCTGTTCACAGACTGCAAATGGAAGATCAGCAACAGGGGGAAGCCCTCTGTGTGTGCGTGTGTGTTTGTATGGTTGTTTAATTCTAGACAACCACAACTAAAAGAAGCTCGTTGAAAGCATCCAAATATTTCAGACCTGTGATATGAATCTGAAAGCTTCAGACAGAATCAAAGTAAAACAGTAGTTCCACATACTCTAGAAAAAAAGCTAGAATTCTCTTTATACTTTTCTTTAGAAGTGAAGTCTGCAAACTTATCTATTTTTTACAGAAACATACAATGGGGGGGGGGAAATATCTCTTAATTTTAGGAATCTGTAGAATGAGACTACTCACGTAATATCACTGCGCTGGTAGCAGCCCTGAAGAAGACTAGCAATCAGGTCACTGATGAACTCCACATCATCATTGTAAAGAGCTGCTTCAAGTTCCTAACGAGAAAAAGAATGATTAAATAAATTTCTAAATTCTTTTCTGGCTGTTGAAAAAGGATTGGGCAATTTACATGCAACTACAACAATTAGCATAAGAACAATAATTTGTATTGTTTGTATACTTTGTACATTTTTCCATCCTCAGTATCAACATCAAGAAAAGAATCTGGGGAAAAATGGAAATGGAAGAAAAAAAGCAATTGAAACAAGAATGAAAATAGAAGGACTGCAAAGAAAGAAAATCTGAATATTACATGCAAAGTGTTAGAACAGAGGTCTCAAACATCACAGTGCAGAATATATTACTATTGTACATATTACTATATATTACTATTGTACATTAGGCAACATACCTTTGCTTAACCATCAATAAAGTCATTTTAATTACATTACTGACTTAATTATTCATAAGTACCATATGAACATTTGTTGCATTACTGTATGTGAATAAATGTGGGCCATAAATCAGTATGTTTTATATAATGTGGCCCACAGATACATTTGAGTTTGATATCCCTGTATTAGAAAACAGATTAATCTCCCAGCATAATTAATGGAAATGGATATGAATATGGAATTGAAGGTGGTTCTGAATAACATAATAATGTATTAAATTTATATACTGTTCAAGCCCTAGCAACTCTGGAGAGTTTACATATTGTTAAAAACTTTTTCAAAAAAGATACCAATAAAAGAAACAAAGGAACAAAGATGGCAGGCAAAATAAACCCAATTGGGTACAAGGAAAAGGAAGAAAAGAGGTGTCCACTATCTCACTAAAAGCCTGTGAAAAGAGCCATATCTTCAGGGCTCTTTGAAATGCCAGTAAGATAGCTCTTTCAAATTACAGGGAAAACCTCATTCTGGGGGTGGGGTGGGGGGCATGCATAGAGAAAGTGGGATCTGAAATGGTGGCACTTTTGGGATCCGAAATGATAGTACTGTTTAATTGATGGAACAAATGTGACAAGAGTGTTATAACATGAAGAAAAAATGCATGAAAATAAATAGAATGTTTACTGAAAGTTCAGCATTGAGCAGAGAATAAGATACCCTTGTATACTTATGGTTGTTTGTATACTTATGGATAAATGTATAAAGAATGCTTGTTGCCTTATGGGTTGGTTGAGAACATGCAATAACATAATTCTGCAAGCAGATTATGTTGTATTGTAGATGGAGAACCTGAATGATTTGATCACATGATGGAAAAGATGTATCTAAAAATAAAACTTATCGAAGACCATATTTGCATTTTGCCAACAAAAATGGAGTAAGGAAAAGCAAGCTATGCTTAAATGTTGAATAATTAGAGTAGATTGTTTACAAAGAATGAGGAAGTAGTTGGAAAAACTTTTAAGAGAATATGGTTCTGTGTACTTTGTTACATAGAAATGAGAGTTGGTATGATAGGAAAAATTTGATAGTGGGAATGATAGTGGGAATGATAAAACAAAAAGGTAAAAATAAAAAACAAATTGGTAAACAATTAATATGGACAGAATATAAAAATGAGTAATTAATGTCAAGATATTCAAAGAAATGAAACAGCATCAATTTACAGAACAAATGCAATAGCTTGAGAATTAAAAATAGACCAAGAAGGTTTTGGGTGGACGGTGTTGATGAGATTCTGAAAAAAGAGCAGCATGAACTGTGAGGAACAGAAAACAATATATGAATAAAGGAAGATGGACATAGAGAAATAAAAAAATGATTTACAAGGATAGAATGGAATGGAAAGTATAGTGAATGCTGTAAATAGATTTGGTTAATGTGTTTTTTTCTCTTTGATCTCTTGCCCTATTTTTTTGTTTTTTTATTGTTTTTCTGTGTCTTGCACAATATTGCTTTACTTGAAAGAGATTAACATGAGAGGTATGTAAATTTGTTATTGCTGATATTACTGTTTTATTTTAAAATAGCCAGTTTTATAGACGCTGAGGCACTCGGTTAGAAACCTGGAGAGCATGATTCTAGTCCCACCTTGGGCACAAAATTCAGCTGGGTAACTTTGTCCAATCACTCTCTCTCAGCCCAACCCACCTCACAGGTTTGTTGTTGGGGGAAAAATAGGAGGAGGAAGGAGTATTAGTATGTTCACCACCTTGGGTTATTTATAAAAAATAATAAAAGTGCGATAAAAAGTAAAGAAATATAGTAAATTATTATTACTACTAAGCATCTCTTTAAAGTTTTCATCCTATTTATCTTCAAATCAATACAGTTTCTCTTGCATTATGTTTTTTCATTGTTTTCATTTTGCCTTTCCAATTTCTCATTTTCAACTTTGTTGTTTAAGGATGCTTTATAAGCATATACATGAATAAAAAACAGTTCATACATATCCTTTCGAAAATGACCTTCCTCTTCCCATCGCTCCAAGGCAGGGATCTCCAATTCCTGGGCCACAGCCTGTTAGAAACTGGGCCGCATAGCTGGAGGTGAGTGGCAGGCAAGCGAAACCAAAACCACCATCACCGGTCCTTGAAAAAACTGTCTTCCATGAAACTAGTGCCTGGTGCCAAAAAGGTTTGGGACTGCTGCACTAAAGAAATGTAATATATACTCTTGAAAAACACTAAGGAAAAAAACTCTAAAATTATCTTTATTATTCTGTGGCCAGATTTACCCCCATTCTTTTCTTAGCTTATGGATTTTAGTATGTGTTTGCAGTTATTTATAAAGAATATTTAATGACAGATGTTTGATTGCTGAAAAATATGGCATATATATGGTATATAGCTTTCTATAAATCTGATTTTTAAAATAGAAAGTTCTAGGCGTTAGGACATACTTGCGACTATGTGGGCAATATTTAAAATCTCAGAAGCAAGAAGAGTTTCTCACCCAATGTCAGATGTCAGCTTTCAGTGCTTTTAAAAGTCATCATGTTCTCAGCATGTTCAAAAAGTCAGAATGCTTACCTGTAACTGTAGTTCTTCAAGTGGTCATCTGTGCATTCATACAGATGGTTGGTGCACCTGTGCACATCAGAATCTTCTAGAGCTGTGCAGGCCATTTTAGCAGAAGCTCACCCTCTAGCACACATGCTCCTGGATATTGTTTCCATCCTTCCCTTCAGTTTTTCAAGATCATCATAGCTGCTCTTAGGAAAAAAGGCTCCTTAGCAGAAGTATCTGCAGAGGGGAAGTTGTGTGAATTATGTAAATGCCAGATGACCACTCAAAAACGACAGTTACAGTTATGCAACCTGTTTGTTTTTTTTCTTCTTCATGATCTTTGTGCATCAGGCATTTGACCCTCAACCATTGCGGCCAAGTTGACAGGTGTTCCTGCCTGGAGGGCTATAATATGAATATGAGTTCTCAATTGCCCAATAATTTTGGTAGCTGCTTTTAATTATATTGTTTACTTTTGACTGTATGCTGTGCAGAGTCATGATTGTTTGATTGGACAGCCATATAAATCTGAAAAATAAACAATCACAACGGTGGTATGGACGAAGTTTAGTCGTGTGAGATGAGAAGACTTTCCTGCTAACGTAAGAATTCACTCTTAATCTGACATGTTGGGTGAAAAAATATGATTCTGACTAAGTTATGGCTTTATATGAAACAAGCAAGAAACGCCTGACGTAAGAGAAGGAGTTGCAGGTCCAAGAGTGGAGTTAAAAGAGGGATCAGCTTAGAATCCCTATGTAGCCACAAGTGGACTAGGTCCAACCCCCCTTGAATTCCGTTGACCCTTACCTAACTCCAAGCAGGTGTTATTAGTTGGGAAGATTCATCTGCATAGGCTTTTTAGAAATAAATCATTTTAATTGGACGTGTGGATTCGTGTGTGGATTTGATCTTTCGCACTTAACAGCTACAAGAAAGGTTGCTGAAAAAATATTGGATAGCTCTGAATATAAGGAGTTCCCTCTCTTGGAAATTGACATAAGAATGGATATATTGCCTAATGACCCAGAAAACAGAGAAAAGACACATGGAATTATAAAAGTGAGCAGTCTGCCTATATAAAGGCTCAAAATTTTATGCATTTCAAATGTGTAGATAAACTATTTCAATAATTTTAGATGGAGTTGAGTAGAAAGTAGCAAACACGATAGGAATAAAATTCTGAAACAATTTTAGGAAATAAATTTGATTCTGATGCTAAGCATCAGTTTTCTATGTTAAGTATGAAAAAGATTAAACAACTATAACAGTGTATATTCCATTGGCCTGACAAGCCAAAACAATTGTAACAAGGAAAGCAGCATCAAGTCAGTAGGCAATATGTATCTGCCAGAAGAGTAAACATTTGCTAGTTAAGTATGGCTTATAAGAGACTGAGTGAGAGAACTTCATGCTGAATAGGAGAATACAAATCTAGTATTCTTTTTAGATGAGCGAGGAAGTATCAGAAAATGGGAGAGGACTGGATGATAAAAAGTAGCAAAAGTTGCCAAATACAATAGGACTATAAGACAATGAAACTCTGGAAAATCTACTGTAAGAGATAGTTCTTTGAGAAAATAAATAGCTCAAAAGCTCAGATCAGCAACACAACATAACAACTGTCATGATTATTAAGCGCACAAAAAAGTGTACTTTCCTGCTAATTCTTTGGGTGACAAATTTATTGCAAAGAACAGTCCTCTGTGTGTGATTTTATAGATTTATATGTTACTATATATCTCTATCTCTCAGACAATCAAGTGAATGACCTTGATGATATTGGTTAAAAACTGGAGGAACAAATCAAAATACTGCTGTTGATACCAAACTAAATAAAAAGTGATACTTTCCAGAAGAATGTTCAAGGAAGCAATAAGTAGTAGTGATGTAGGATTTTAATTTTCCCCAATATCTTGCTGAGAGACAGTATGCCAAGCATAGTCTAGAGATCCTTTCCCTTCCATGGAAGTCCTATCTTTTCCAGATGACATAGACTTAATTATTCATGGGGATTACATTCCACTATGCAACTATGGATAACTGGCAGCTTGAACCTGTGGGAACTGAAGGATTAAGTTTGAAGCCTCAAAAATGCTTGGGGAAAAAAATATTGACAAATAATAAAATTAAAAAGCAGAATTGAGAATGGTGTGCCTTGGCCACCTTAGATTTTGTGCTTTCCATCTTCTTTTAGCAAAAATAAAGAATATAGAATAAAGAAACATACATTTTTTTCACTGCTGGAGATAGCTGGCCTTTGTTTTTTTTCTTTTCAGGGCTTGTGCAATCGATGTTCAATATAGGCTTGATCATTCAATCTCCTGTAGTATTGCTGAACACCAAAAAGTGAAGCTTCCTTGGTTGTCTTGAAATTCAAAATGTTTCTTTCTCATTTCTCATGAGGAAATGACGTACATTTGCTTCCAGAACACTTATTCATAAGCATTGAAGCCTTGCTATTTATTTGTTTGTTGGCCACCCATCACCATGACAGCTCTGGGTAGTTAGCAACTATTAAAAACATAATGGATAAAAAAACATCTGAAGTTAAAAAAAACCCAATCTCTCTGGAGTTTAACAACTTCACAAGATCCAGCTAATGATCCCATGCCTGGGAACGTCTGTCTCTTTGGGGCTTTCCAAAAAACAGTAGGGCTGGGGCTAACCTAATCTTCCAACAGAAAAGGCCCCTTTTAAGATTCCCCCAAGGGGAATGCTATACTTTGTACTCTTTGGATTCATCAACTGTTAAGATTCAGTGATATACGTGCCTCCTGATATTTCTCCTGCCCATGTGATACTGTAGAGGCTGTAATAATTTTTGAATACTTGAAAGCAGACTTTGATGACTTGTAGACCAACATCTTCAATAAATCATTTTTATAGTGGCAGTTGTTTTTCAAGGATTACTTAATGACTCTAGGCTTGGTTTTCCATTCAAAAGTCTGAGGGTCCTTTCCATCCATTTCAAACTAAGGTACTAATGTTATTTTTCTTTATGAAGTGGACATGGATTCACAATGACATAGAATAGATACTACACAATCCAGACACACTGCATTCTCTCTCTCAAGGACAAAACTTTGTGTAAATATTTACTTCCCCCAGTAGGGTTCTCAGTGTGTGTTTGCTCATTTTCACTGCGGAGGAAGTAATATCAAGGAATATTAGAATGTTATAGATCACCTTGCTTTTATTTTATTTTATTAAATGGATTTATATGGCCGCCTAATTCACATAGGGTGACTCCAAGGTAATTCGGTGATTATTATGAAATGGGGTTGGACAACTCCAGCTGCATATTTCTGCATATATACAAAATGGTGAATGGATCAGAATCATGCATGGAAAGCAGTGGACACACCAATCTATTTACTAAGGATAACTAATTGTGGTCCATATTTATCAAGCACAAATATGTGAAACCATGAAAAATAAGATCCACCTGTACCTTCTACTTCATTATGAGAAAAGGTTGTTTGGATTTATCATTCAACTTTTCGAAAGCTGATGGCACTTAGGAGATAGGCCTTAGAAAAGAATGCACTGTCGGCATTGAAGCTGTTTCACATGAGTGCTATGCCACAGACAGCTTGACCAAAAGCAAGAAATAATCATTTGTTTATATATTTAATTTGTTGCCAAACTCCATCATGAGTTTGCACTTGTTTTATAAATCTAGAAACATCAATTCATCCATATTTTGCAAGTTCTTATTTCTGCCTCCCTAAAATAAATGAAACAAAGTGTCCATTGATTAATGCCATTTGCTACCACATGAGGAAAAAATTAATGTAAACCTCCTACACTAGGCGAAATTCATAAAAATGAAAAACTGAGGTGAAGTACCCAGGTACTCTTCTGCTAAAATAAATTTATGGAAATTAACTGAAATGAAACTGAGGGGACAGGTGAGAACAAATGTGTGCTAGAGGTGACAGTTCTTCACAGCTCTAAAAAGTTCCAGTGTGGGCTCTGCAGAGGCACATCGTCCATGTATGATGCACAGAGACTATGAAGAAGAACCAGAAGTAATTATAAAAACAAATTAAAAACAATTAAATTTGTATAATTTATATAGGCTGCATTTTTGATGGTACACAGACACTTTACTTTTAGGATCGATAACCATCCTTATAAACAGTTTCATATATTCAGTGGTGCTTCACAAGCAATGCATGCCACCTGAAGACAAATATTAAGAGTGCAGAGAAGTACTCAACCAAAGCCTATATATGCACATACACCTCAAGGAGTCATTAATTTGCACTCCTTCCAATTTCTTTCACCATTTACGGAGCTTCATATTAGAAATAAGTAAATATTCTCCCTCTTTAGCAGCTGTCTATAAAGGCACAATTGCTTTCCCACCTCTACTTTAGTCCAATTAGTTGTTCTTTTTAGCATTTGTCCCACATGGTTGCAGGGCCCAGTTCTTTTTTGCACCACAATCTGCTGGTTCAGGGCTGTAAAACTCGTGGCCTAGGACCCAGATGCGTCACGCGCTGGCCATGCCTATGCCTGGTTTAGTGAAGGGGGGAAAAGTCCCAATACGTCACATGACACCACTGTGATGATGTGAGTTTGACACCCCTGGCTTAATCAGCTGGATTTTTGCAAAGCCTGATGCTGATTACGGAGAGGAAATGATTGGCCCAGCTGGTGTCATTGCCTAAGGAAAGAGTAAAACCTGGCTTGCCCTACTCCTAGTCTACCACTTAACCATTGCACACCATGATGGCACTCTTATTCTAATGCATGAGTGTCAAACTTGCCATGACATGTTGCCGTCACATGATGTTTCGTGACATTTTTTCCATTTGTGGAGCTGGGATAGGTATGGGGCGGTATATAAATTCAATAATAATAATAATAATAATAATAATAATAATAATAATAATAATAATAATAATAAT
>JANHFL010004575.1:10075-23256 GCA_032468155.1 Oxyrhabdium leporinum | reverse complement strand
TAATAATAATAATAATAATAATAATAATAATAATAATAATAATAATAATAATAATGGCCTGCATGTGACGCATCTGGCCCGTGGGCCACCAGTTTGACACCCCTGTTCTAGTGCAATTAGAACTGCCACATAATCCTTGGGTAATCACCTACTCCAGAAGCCCCAGTTTATTCATACGCTTTCTCAGATAAAAGAATGGGCAGAAACATTCTGCTTTCTCAATTTCCCGATGGATTCAGGAAAAAAAGATACTGTGAGCATGGCTATTATTAATATAAAACATATGACTTATGTTCCCATGCATGCTTGTGGTTTGCTTGTTTCTTTATTGCATGAGTGAGTCAGTCTCAATGGGATCCAGAAATCTTAAAAATGTTTACAAGAAGCAAATTTTGAAAGCCCTCTTCATTTTTAGGAAGGATGGCTAGGAGCAGAGGAAGTCCATTCAAATGGACACTGCCTACTCTAAATGGAAGGAAGACACTGAAACAAATTTACATGTTTCCTGAACAGCAGGGAGGTAGTAGGTCACTGCATGTCTTATGTTGTCACTGGACTCTTTCTCACAATAGATACAACCTAGGCCTTTGGCAAAATAAAGTGAATTCTGCAAACATTGTATCCTATTTATGCTGCACATTGTGCTGCCTGCTCCTCCCACACACACAGCAAGAGCTACAGGTGTTTATTCAAATCTTCCAAACAGGTCCTCAGAAAGCACCTCCATTGCACAGGTCTGGATTCAAAGCTCAGCATGGCAAAAGTCATTGGGTAATTGAGTCCAACAAGCACATAGAAAGTCCAGGAAAGCAGTCCACAATTCAAACAGGTCAGCACACAAGGCACCGAATTGGACATGTTGCTCCACCGAATTGGACATGTTGTTCCAGCAACGCTCAAGTCCTCAGAGCGGGATTAAGTTGGAAACATGGTGCAGTCCTTCATGAGGCAAGGTTGGCTCCTCATGAGTAGCCTAGCTAAGCAGCATTGTGCCTGTCTCCTCTCTGCCCTACGTGTCCTTGGATCAAGAAGAGACGTGGACTCCATCTCCTCCTCATTGCTAATGGGTGGCAGCTGCTTCCAGTCCTTGCCCGGAGGCTCCTAGCCAACTTACTGCAGCTGTGGTTCACCTAGCTCAACCTCAGCCTGTTCCTCAGATCAATCCAGCTGAGGCTAGCACTCTCTGAGCCCCAATCCTGAGCAACACTTAGCTCTGGGCTTTCCTCTGCCAATTCAACCTCATCCCGACTCCGGAGACAGGTCCAGGGGCAGATCCATGACACACATTATACAAGTGTGTCTTTTTGTCACCTTGCAACCATGCATGATAAGAAAAGAAGACAGTCTGGGTTACTTTCCCAGTGGAAGATTAGTAGACTAGAAGTATGTGACAGGCTCCCTCCTTTTTCTGAAAGCTTGGCACTTAGAAATCAGGTAAATACTGGGGAAAACATATCAAATATTCAGAAAATTTGATCTGATACACAAATTTTATTATCATCTCAGAAAATAAAAATATCACAATTTACCAATATGCACTATATGCTGACAGCTGCAAAAGCAAATTTAGCACAACATTGGAAAAGAGCCTTGCCAATAATAACAGATTGAAAGATCAAAATTGGAGAATATACTTCAATAGTAAAATTAACAGTATACATCCACAACAGAAGCCAAATTTAAGCAAGCATTACACACCAGAGCAAATGTAGGCATTGGGAATATGGGGAAAACAATATGAAACCAATGGTTTATTCTATTGCCACTGATATAGTCTCTTCTTCCTTGTATTTCAGTATTGTAATGCTACAAATGTATTTTCAAATAGAAAAAGAAAGAAAAATCTCAGGTAAAAGGATGTCTTTGGTTTTTTTGCAGAAAATCATGTCTGAGTAAGAGTGAGGGAAAGATGATGCCCCAGGCATTTTAGGCAAATATGGGTAACATTAAAACTTCCATTAGTGTTAAACAAATGATAAAAATACAAGGAGAAAGTTAGGAGCCTAGATTTGAATGAATCAATGAATGAAGAGATTCTTTACTTCAGGGTTCAGCCTTGAAATAGCTACCACAGCCACATCAATCCTTTTGGGTTTTTTTCTTCTTCTTCTTCTCCTCGAACACTTAAGCTGTGAGGTCAAAAATTTAAACCTTGCCAAAATGGTTTGAGGTAAGAGCAGAAAGGTACACGAGGCAGCAAATCAGCACAGGATGTATAAAGTACTGAAGTGGAAGAATGAGGTCCAAAATGGACATATGTAGTTTCTCTTCCACTCCTCTATATACTATTCACAGAGCAGTAGCCAGGAGAAAAAAGCCACGTTCTTTCTTTCTTTCTCCAGCTGGCGTCACAGCTCATTAAGGAAAAGCCTGTTTAATGTCTCTCCCTCCCCCCTCCCCCCCCCATTTTCTTCATGACAGTTCACTTGAAGATTTCCAATAGCTATTGGGAAAACATATACTGTTGATCCACCTGCCCAAGGAAAAGAATGGCCTGCAACATAGCTAAGATGAAGATAGAAAATACAGCAAAAGAAGCAAAGCAATTATTAACCATGTGATACATTTAAAATCCATAACAGAGTAATAACTTTGTCATTTATTTGGGATGAACCCAATAATTACTCAGATATAAAAAGGTGTATACAAAGTTGTAGGGTAGAGAAGCTATTTACAGTTTATTGCTTATTAAATTATGGCTACACTGATTTTGTAACTGTAGTTCAGGAGCAATCCCTATCCCTATTTTAGAGCTGAGAACTTACAGGAAGTATTTCAGCGAACAAGAAAAATTAAGTGACCGCCTACTCAAATTGACTACACATGATGAATTAGAATTAGATTGACATTTAAATATTTCTAAAAATGTCCCACAACATACAGAATGGCAACAGTCAACTTGTACATGTTATGCTGAGTATTAAAGAAGTTGAAATCCGAGGGCACTGATGTGGGAAAAACTAGTATAGTGAAACAGCAGATCCTGTAGTGGTCTGGATCTTCATATCCTGATCCTACTTCCTACTTCCTGCTGTGGAATAGCAGCGTGATGATTCCTGCTGCCACCATCTTCCAGGGACTGCCTCATTGGATCTCCTCTCTTTTACTGGTGAAAAAAAAGGATGCTTCCAACCTTCAATGCCTTTTTGCTAGTTAATTGATTAAAAACACTGCTCCCATGTAAACTCCTGGCCATATAGTTATGTAAGTCTTTCCTTTGTCATTGGTCATGCATTTTAACTACTACTATTTGTAGCATTCAGATGTTTAGATGAAACCACTACAGGTACAATAAGAAAGTTTCCATGTGAGCCCTTTAACAATATGGCAGGGGCTTGGATATTCTTCAAGTCAAAAGTTTACTATATTTCCAGTACTAAAAGCTTGAAAACACATTTGGAAAACAATGGGATAGAAATTTAATTGAAAATGTTATGCATGATACTTCTGGATAATCCCAGTCTGAAAACTACAAATAAGTCTCTTCTCTTTTTTAAATGAATGGATGAATAGGGGTATCAATCACATCATTGCAAATCACATTTTTTTAAGCTACAGTATTTGAATGATAACAAAAGGAATTTGGACTGACTGAAAGTTTAGGGCAGGGGTGTTAAACTCATGGCCCACAGGCCGAATGCGTCACGTGCTGGCCCCCGCCTGGTTTAGCAAAGTGGGGAAAAGTCCTGATACATCACATGACACCGCTGTGATGACGCAAGTTTGACACCCCTGGTTTCGGGTGTCAAGATATTATGAATTATAATTAATGCAGAAATACATATTGATGATTCCAAACTTACAAGTTGTTTTAACAAATACTGTTAAACTGAACTGCAAATTATTTGCAAGAGCTCTGCAATAAACAAAGTTGAAATGTTCCATACTGACAATCCAATGACATAATTGCAGTATCTCAGTTCTTGGGGACTGAAACAGAAGTTGGTGCTTGTATTCAGAATGCCAAATTATCTCTTAAAGTAGGAACAAACAATCCACAGGAAGCTCCCCAGTGTAATTTTTGTAGTCTCTGTAATCTTCAAGGAAAACCTGATTTTCTTTTAATTTTTAAAATCAGCTTTCAGTAATCAGAATTTTTTTAATTGTACAAGATGCAGTTAAAAGAGAAAAGGGGTAAAATGCAAAGGCTTAATGCACCCATTTTACTTTAACCCCCATTCCCATGTTCTGGGTGGTTAAAAGACTATGAATCAATCTTTTATAGATCATCTTTCCATGACAACTGGTAATGCTAAGATTACTGTTCTGTACCAAAATTCTTTCTAAAAATCAACAGTAAGATGTGAGGGTTTCTTTTCTATAAACTCATCTGCTTAGTTGCAAGCAATTTGATAAGAACAGTTACAATTTGAAATAGATTTCCCTTCTAAATTTATCTGGTTTTCAGATAAATTTAACCATAAATTTAGTTTTACTCCCCTATAGTTTCATTTATAGGAAGTTCACACCGAAAGATCTCAATATTACCTACGATACTTTCAATAAAAATGTTTTATGGCTTCCTGAACAGAAAATTCCTCTGCTGCTCCCACTAGAACAATACATTACTATCTCAACACCAAGAATAAAAAGTGATACAGACATTTAAATCTATAGTTATTTCAAGAAAACTGTTTCTTGGCATCTTTTCCATGAAGAACAAGTGATGCTGAAGAATCCAGCCATTCTACTATTACCTCACAGAAAACCAGAAAAAACACTCAAATTGTTCTAAAAGGCAACATACATGTGTATGTTTATTACATATTACAATATACACATATTATTAGAAACCAAACAAAAGTTGAAGAAGGAAGAAAACTGTTTCTTGTTGGATTTACTTTTAATGACATGGCTATTTCCAGACTTCACAGCTTTGGTTCCTTCCCCTAGCCTTTTTTAAACTACTCATGCGAGGCTATTTAGATTGCATTAGATCAAGGGCATAATGTTACAATGGGGCTTAGCTGAGGTGTGAGGTAATTGCTTTGAGACAAAGAGAAGGTTATAAACTGAAAGCAGAAACCAAGAATTTCCACCCACTCAAGGATATGCAAGCCTTTTTTTATAACAGAATGTTGCTTGTTATCATGAATGATAAGCAGAATGAAATGACTTAGCCAGTCTCTTTCTAAGAGTAGTACAATTGAAGTTTTTTTAAAAAACTGAACACTTAGCATGAAACAGCTAAAATAGTGCCTCACCTAGAAAAGCTACTGCACCAAATGTACTGATCATTAATGTGCCCAAGGACACACTTCTTTTAGCCTACAGACAAGATGTGATAAGTTCCACTTTTTCCTTCATATTTTTTCTATTATCTTTCTCAACTAAAGAGATGTGAAATATAGTTTCCAAAAAAATAAACTACAGCTCTTTCAAAGAAGCATGAAGTAATACTGATGGGATATTTTATTTATCCTCATAGCTCTTGAGGGACAATCTCTATCAAAAGTACAGTTTCTAAGAAACTCCTTGACCTATTATGCTAATAAGTTTTTATTCAGAGAATGGAGGAAAGCACAAAGGAATTAACTATCCTTGAACTGATCAGACTCAAGCCAGCAAAAAAATATCACGTAAATTCTATTGTTTATTACACCCATAGCATTCCTATAATGTAAGATGAAGTATCCGATGATATTCTGATTAATAAATACAACTTTAAACTGCATGGCATATCTACTGCAGAGATAAATACAAAACAGATGATCCCTGAATCTTTCCAATTTCTATACTTAGATGCCTCCTGGGTATCTCGTTGAAATTCTCTTAAGCTTTTAAGCCTACTGGCAACACGTAAACAGGATCAAAGCTATAATATTTTGGAAAATTACGCTTCCTAGCATGCAAATGAAGAAAACAAAGTGGCATTGTTTTCATTGTGCTGCTGGCGGTGGCTTCCATCTCATGAGCACAAAAAAAACAACTTTCTAATCTGAACCCAAACACATTCAAAAATTGCCGTAATTTGTTTTCCAGAGGTCCTATATCTATAGACTATATTAATCTTCCTCACATATTCAAACCAGATAAAAGTATTTTCAAATTTGAATCGTTCAGTGAGATTATCCATTATAAGCAATAAAATATAGTTGTAACCTGAGTTGGCATGAATATATTCTAGCATTCACAAATAATCCGGAATCTATTATTTAACAATTTGTTTTAATAAGACAGATATATATAGTCACTGAAAATTGTTTGCATTATGTAATAAACTAAAGGAAAGATCACAACCATTTGATTATTCCTATTGAAATTTCAGAGTTCATATATTTTGCATCTACCAAGCCCTCACTTAGCCAGCTAGCATTTCCAATTACAGGTAGTCTTTTTATTTATTTTATTTTATTTATTTTTACATTTTTCAAGTTACAACAGTTCATTTAACAGTTCAATGTGACTTACATTTGATGCTTGACAACTGGTTCATATTTACAATGGTTGCAGTGTCTTGGGGTCACGTGATCCCCTTTTGCAACCTTCTGACAAGCAAAGTCAGTGGGGAATCCAGATTCGCTTAACAACCACGTTACCAACTTATCAACTGCATTGATTCACTTAACAAATGTGGTGAGAGAGATCCTAACTTGAGGCAAAGCTCATTTAACGAATTTCTCACGTAGCAACATAAATTCTGGGCTCAATTGTGATTGTAAGTCGAGGACTACCTGTATAGACCCATAGGTTACTTCAGACCTAAGAGACTGGTATAAAACCAGTGGTGTGCTGGAGTCAGCTTGGATCAGCTCATGAGAGTCAGTTGATGTATTGTCTGGAATTTTGTGAACAAATGGATTGCGGAGGTGAGTCTCAATGCCTAGTGCACCAATGCTGCAGTTGGTGGCAGCAATGTGAATTTAGCAGCATAGTACTGTGTAAAACCCACTACAAGCCATGTGAAGTTTAAGGTATTATCACTTCCTTTATTCAAGTGATATTTTAGGCACGGTGCCTAGAGGTGAAGATGCATGCCTCCCACCCGGAAGGTTGAGAGTTCAATCCAAGGCAGCGAGAGATGTTTCTCTATCAGGGCGCAAAGAGAAAATATCTGCTGTTGAACTCCAGCTCCATTTAATCACCCCAACTTCACCCTGATAAAAAGGGATTACAAAAAAGAAAAAAAAATCAAGTGATATTTTAAAAATAGCTGAAATCTACACTGCTTTGAAATACGTCATAGTATTCTGCAGCTACTTTCCATATAGCCCTACATTTGCAACTTTTGTTCATTTAGTTCATCTATAAAGGAAATGCTCTGAACAAAAATGTAAAAATCTACAGTAGATTTTTATATCACAATTCAATCACCAAGAACAAAACCTAGGGCTGGGATGCAACTGTCTTTTTCATCCTCACAAAATAATGGCTTTTATGCACATGCTTTTGTACGTAGTTGATGAACTGTTATGAAGCCAAAGAATTATATAATTTTTTCACTCATTATGCCAAGCTGTTCCAGTTTCTAATAGTACTGTGCATCATCATACAGATTTGGCACAGACAAACTGCTAGAGAGAAAGCTACTAGCTGAAGACCAAACACTAAAGCCTAAAGTAAGAAAGTTTAAAAGTAAGAAAGTTTTAAGAACTGTATCTAAATATATTCACATTAATAAGTTCCTGGAACACTAAATTGACATTCAAGAATATAAAAAGTATGTTATCTTTATCTTACTGTATATTAAAGAGCAGTTTTATTTTATTCTAAGAAATAATGACTGTAAAGAATGTTTTGCAGACTTTTCATGAAATCCACAGTAATATTCCAAGATATCCTAGCAAAGATATAAGATCTATTAAGCCATCAGCAAAAACGGAACAACAATTAAAAAGTGATTTAAAAAAGAATTTAGTATCAGAACTTCTATCAGGAAGATGACCAGCTAAGCTTTTGGAAAAAATGATTCAAGTATCTTTTAGAGATCAATTAGATACGTTTCTAAGACTGGTTTCTTAATTCCAAGTGAGATTTACCATTTCCTGTTTTCCTGATGGTCCTATAGTGCTGCTTTGCTTCACTGAGCCATCATGCTACACAGGATGCTAGTAAAATAAAACCAAACAGGCCCCAACCCTGTTGCTTAGTGACCAACACTATGCTCTCACAGCAGCTGACAGAAAAAGCAGGATTCTCATAGGAGTCATATTCTGCTAATCATAGCTGGGAAAAACATGCTTGTAAGAAACTGTTTGCAACTGTATAGAAACTGTGAAGTAACTAGGACACTGATGACTATCGGAAGGCTCCCTGGATTGAGGAAAAGTGAAACTGGCATACCAGATGAAGTTCTATAAGGCTTCAGCAGCCACCTGCTCTTCAAGCCGGAGCTCAAGTCCAGGACGACTCCCAAATTGCACACCTTGAAGGGAGAAGTGCTTTCCCAATTAAGGTCAAAGATGGAATATTCCCAGATGTGGGTGGTCCAACCACCCATAGTCACTTAAGGGTGATTTAAACTTACCTGAAACTGATTGTAGCTGTTGCTGCGTACCTATGTTGATGGGTAAGCAGAGGTTACAGTGAGCTACAGATGGGCTGACCCAAACAACTCCAACTGTGCATTGTGTGGAGGTGCACGCACTACAAGCTGATTGGTTCTGATTTGGGGCAGAAACATGACAGCCTCATCCTCACTTGGCTGGCCCAGGATTGAAAGTTATAATTGGGTGCATGCTGATGATACCAATCCCAAACTGTAGACGTTGAAAAGGAAGGGAAGAGAGTAGAACCCTAAAGGTGCCAAGAGAATGATCTCTCCCCTACAAATAGCATCGGCAGGAGTCTTGCGAAAGGAAGACAATTACTATGATGCCCCCAATTGCGAACTTATGGAGCTGGCTCAAGAGAATGCCATAGTCGTCAATATCAAAAACCACTGAGAGATCAAGGAGCACAAGAATGAATACATAACCTCAATCCTAGCTCCTTCATAGGTCTTCAACAAGCTAAGCTGGCTCAGCACTAAATCCCAGCCTGAAACCCAACTATCCAGATCTGGATAATCTGTATTGTCCAGGGTTCTCCTCTGTTGCAGACCATACTTTCTTAACAATCTTTCCCCAAAAGAGAAGGGCCACATCTTTCATGGCAGGGGCTATCATCCCTCCTTCCAGAGAAACTGACATTAAAGCCTCAGCTCAAATGCAGGTTACCTGCCTGGCTGCTATT
This sequence comes from Oxyrhabdium leporinum, assembly GCA_032468155.1. NCBI lineage: Eukaryota > Metazoa > Chordata > Lepidosauria > Squamata > Cyclocoridae > Oxyrhabdium > Oxyrhabdium leporinum. Next base: position 14,082 of record JANHFL010004575.1, on the reverse strand, counting down.
TATGACCCAGGAGGCCCAGTAAATAGATGGCAAACTGACAGCGCAAATAACCTTGTCCATTTCCCCAGAGTCACTAAAGTTCTCTCAGATCACATTCCAAGCACCTCAGCCTGCCCTACCTACTCAGACTCCAAGTTGGAGTGAATCTGTGTGATTTTATCCATCAGATAACCTGAATCCTCAAGTGGCCCAAGAGGTATTCCAACAGGTCCTCTCTATCTGAAACAAACCCACTGAATGGCTAACAGTGGACTTAAAGATGGCAAAATATTGACTTTTTGCCACTCCTTATTGCCACAAAGTAATCTTAAAATGGGCTACTTGCCTGTTAAGACTCACTTCCTCAAATGGCACCCCAGGAATCTTTCCTGACACTTCATTTGTCAGAGCCCATTGATAAACCAAAGTGCATCCCAGGATTGGTGCTTGAGGAGAGGCACCTAGGAGAGATATTATCCAAGACTTCAGCCACCTGTTCATTCCAAGAACAGACTAGTCACTAGGTTCTTGGTTGAACTACTATCCTCAGGAAATGCTCCAAGTTCAAGGAGGGCATGAATTCAATGTCATTGGATGGCAGATAGAAATCACCAAGGGCCAACCAGCAATCTGGCAGCTGAGATAGGGATGCCACTGAGCAACATGGAGTGTGGTATACCAGCAACTATCCTAATTGTTTCCTTAAGCCCAATTTCAGTCAGAGCACCTTCTGTTTGGCTGTCTGCAGAGTTAAGCTCCTGAAAGCCTTGTATGAAAGGGGTCTTCTCTTCTGTCCCTCCCCATGGCTCTCGGCTGGTATACAAGCCAAAATCAGAGCCAGCACATTTATGAGAGAAGTCCCCCATCCAAGCCCAATTGGGTTTCAGTAAGCCATGCCAGGTTAGTGTTATCATCCTAGATAAGATCATGGATGAAGACAACTTGATTATACACTAGCTTGATTTTATACCTACCTGGCATTCAGTAACATTAGTCAAAATCCAGGGCCATGGAGAATCTGATTGCCAGGCACTGAGAGTAGAAGTCAAAGGCCAAACAGGATTGCTTTCAAAGAGTGAGACCAGTGTTGCCAAGTACAGTCTGGCCTTGGATTCTCAACATATCTCCCTTTCCCCATCACTGGTGAGATGATCATGCTTGTGCCCTCAGCTCCCTACTTCCCACCTTCTCTGCTATGCTTCCCTCACAAACACAATATTGCACATATACATCCCACAAGACAATTCCCCTATTACCTGCCCATTTAACTAGGAACTCAGTCACCTCCAGTCACACTTATTTCAAGGCATTTGGCAACCTGGGGATCCACGTCCCAATGGAGGAAAAGAAACAAAATGAAGAGTCCCGGAGTCCTCTGTGGTAATATATGGGGTGAATTATCTTTCATAACAAAATAGTCCCAAACCACCTTACTATGTCCCCGAACACATATGCAGTTGCTTATGGTAGAGGAGAAAGTTTAGTACAACTGGAGATACCCTTTGGCTGTAGGCATATCACAGCACACAAATAGTACTTAAATACATTTTATTTTATCATTTAAATCTTTAGAATTTTAAATAAACAATTTTGAGAGGTTAGGAAATGTACTTTAAAATAGAGAAATAGAAGTATTATAGAAGATTGGTTTTTATACATAACTGCTGCATAATTATGCACAAAAATGAAAGACTTTGAAATACCACAACGGAGGAATGACTGGTAAAGTTTACAGAATTAGAAGAGAAGGCAAAATTGACTTGTTTGATTAGAGAAAGGACAATTACTACATTTACTGCAGACTGGAAACCCTTATGGATTTTTTATTAAAAAAAGAAAAAAATGAACTTGTGATTTCTTGTACTTTCCTTACTTCTTTCAAAATTGGTGACCCCTAGTCTAGGGATTTTAAAGTTCAAATACAGAGTATTTTAAGCTCACTCACTTAACAATAAGTCAAACCAAAAGTTTTGACACAATATTATAAAAGCACTAGATTCAGCTACTTCAGCACCATCATTTCTTTAACCCTAGTAATAAAGCAATTCATGGAAGTAATGATGTTTTTAACTAATAGATTCTCTACACTGAACTAAAGAACTGGGATTCTTTGCATATGGGCTATAAAATTTTCCAGAGTCAATCAAACCAAACTTTATTATGTTATTAGACCACAGATAACATTTTTCATGGAATTTCAAGCAGGTTTCACCATTCCAAGGTTTATAAGGTTTGTTTTTTGGGGTGATTATTGAAAATTAGGAAATTAATGGCTTTCCCTGACTGGTTCCAATGATATTTTTTTGGGGGGCGGGGGGAGAGGAGAGAAGGGAAAAGCAGGAGAAATTATAGCGAAATGAGAGACAAGCATTTCTTGTTCTTCCTTATACCCCTAGGTGGCCAGACTTCCTCCTGTGAAGTGAACAGACAGGAAGAGCAAGAAACAGTTTTGTATTTTATGTGCACTATTTTGTTCCTGGCCTCTCAGGGCTCATCCCTGACAGCCTGTTGTGAATTGTTGATCCTTTTCTCAGGCCTCAATCACAACAAGTAACTAAAATATTAAAATGTGTAGGATCCGTATGAAGCCATTGAAGATAACAAGGAAATTGCCAACTATTCTGTACTGATGGCAAGAATATGACAACAATGCTATAAAAAAAAAACATTCACTGCAGTGCTTAAACTTTCCTTAAAAATACAAACCATTATAGAAAGCTTAAAAGGAGGAAAATGAAGCGATGAAGCACCATAATCTACCGTAGGAAGTCCATGTCCTGAATATCAACTAGTTTCTACTAAGTTTGTATTTAAACTTCTCTGCTTTCAGTGGAGCAGAGAAGCAGTGGGCAGAGGCAACCCAACTGATTTATAAAAAGATTTAACAGGTGAGAAATTATATTCTAGATTATAAAATTAACTGTTAAGTCGCTATTTTTTATGGAGCTGACTGGTACAGTATTTATTTCCAAAAGGAATATTTTAGTTGCATTTCAGTCTCTTCATTTCTGGCCATTCTTGAATAGGCTTTAATGCCAGTCACTCATGCCAATGTCACTGTATATCTACAAAACTGGTTTCTTTGGGTAGAATCCGCCTGTCTAGTAAGATCTAATTGGGTGGGAGTGGTTGCTATGGATCCCGAGCCCTATGGGATGTCAATGCCATGGACTTTAACAAGTTAGCCTTCTCTGCTCAGCCCCCTCCTCTCAAACAGCATGTTCCTCCAAAATAAAGAAAACCCCTTGTTATTGCTTTGGCGGGCCATTAGGACTTGGCTTTTCAAACAGGCTTCTGGATGTAAAATTGGTAATTGAATTACTCTTGCAATTGTTGGAGTTGTTTAAAAATCTAATACAAATTATAAATGCAAAGGCTAAAAATTATTTATTAAATTTTATGGCCACCCATCTCACATTAACTTGTTGGTTTCCCACAAAAGCTGTTTTATTATACAAAATTAAATTATTCCTTACGTCTAATCTTGATGATAATTTTATGGTTGTTTCTATTTTGCTACCTAGCCTGATTTCTCCCCCCCCCCCCCTTCTGTTCAATCATGTCTGAATCTCAGAGATTGCTTGGACAAAGTCTGCAATTTTCTTTGCAAGTTTTTCAGAAGTGGTATGTCATTGCCTCCTTTCTATGGTTTAGAGAAAGTGACTAGCCCAAGGTGACCCAGCTAGCTTTGTGCCCAAGGGACTAGAACTCACAGTCTCCTAGTTTCTAGTCTGATGCGTTAACCATTACACCAAATTGGCTCTCATCTTAATCTAAAGTCTATTACTACAAATTTATAATTATTTCTGTTTTATTTAATCTACAAATCTCTACGTCTGTGTTTGTATCACTATATGTGTAATACTACGTTTTGCTAGCTTGGCTATTTATCAAATTTCTATACCACCAGTAGACACCAAGTCTTATTTTCCCTGATCTTCAGCATTTGTAGCCAATCTCAGTCCATTTGCATTTGAAAACCCTTTTCACTTCTCTACAGACTTGCGAAAAGGCTTTTGTGGGGGGGG
>JANHFL010004575.1:0-10065 GCA_032468155.1 Oxyrhabdium leporinum | reverse complement strand
TCTCCCCCCCCCCCCCAAGCAATCACAGCCCTCTCTCTTTCTGAAGCTGGTTTGTGGAGCTTTCTGAGCCTAGACTGCTGCAGGCAATGGGCTTGTTTTGGGTCACTTCTTTTGCAGACTCTGGTTAGTCTTGCAGTTCTAAAACTTAGTTTTGTTCCATTGTCCTGGGACTGGCACTGAGTTGCTTTGTTAGTTGAGCTGGAGTTTCTCTTCTCCCCCCCCCCCTTCTGTTGTTTTCCAGGCTTGACCCTTTTATACCTTGTTTGATTTTTGGTCCTTTTTAACAGAACGAAATCTCTAATTAAGGAGAGATGGGGCCTGTTTTAACCCTTCCCAGCAACAGCAAAACTCTGAATTCCAGGAGAGAAAAGAAAGACGATGGTTGTGCAGCAGCTCCAGAAACTTTGGAAGAAGCAGCTTATCTTGACCCCTTTCAGTCAGGATTCGGACTCCAGTATGCGACCAAGGCAGCACTCATTATACCTTTAGGTGACCTCTAACAAAAAGGGGATGGAAGTGATGTATCAATCCTCGCTCTTCTTGACCTCTTTCAATACCATCTTGGTACTCTTCCTGACGAGCTCTAGAGGCTTGGGGTTGATGGCACTGTTTTGTGCTACTTTCCTTCCTCTGGGTTACTTTTTCAATCAATGGCTCCTGCTTTGTATGGGGCTGCAGGGCTGGGTGCTCTCTCTCTTCTCCTGTTCACAATCTACATGAAGCAGCTATGTAAGAACTCATCAGTATGATAATGATATCCAGCTTTATATTTTCACCCCAAGGATCCTAGAGGTCTTGTCTCATTGTCTGGATGGTAAACACAAAGCTTCAGCTCAGCCATAGCAAGATCTACTGGCTTTGGGTATTGAGCACCCTAGTTCTGAAGGCCTTCCATCTCTTATTCTTATTGTATGGAGCTGCATTACTCCAGACAGCAGGTGGCAACTGTGGTTAGGTAGGCCTTTGCACGGTGTACAACAACTGTGTCTGTCCGAAGACTGAGAGGCCTGGCTCACAGTCACTCATGCCATGGTCACCCCCAATAGGACTCCTGCAATACACACTGCATAGGGCTGCTCTTACAGACCATCCAGAAGCTTCAGCTGGTGAAATATCAAGTGGCAATGGCGTGGATAATTATGTATGCCTGTGGCTTGGCACATGTGACACCTATATTCTGTGAGCTGCACTGATTGTCAATATGCTTCTGGATTCAATTCAAGGTGCTTGTAGTAACTTATAAAGCCTTTTAGGCTATGGGGCTTGGTTACCTGTGGGCCTGCGTCTTTCTCAATGTATCTACCCATCCTGTAACATCAAGCAAGAGAAGCATGCTCCAGGTCCTGTCTATTAGGAAATGTCATCTCATTGAACATAATTCCGCTGGAGATTAGACCTCCCTTGATCCTACTTTCTTTACATAAGGCATTACAAACTGGCTTTTGTTGCCAAACCTGGAGCTCCAGAATGAGTGGTTGAGCCCATATCTTGGGTTATGTTAATTGTATTGTTGATTTTATCTTTGCTCCTATACAGCAGTCTCAGGATTAAGAACTTAATTTAAGGACAATTCCTAGGTATGAATGGGCTGCCTGCTATTAAAAATGATAGACCACTTAGTCCTTCTTTGAGCTGATGAAACACCGAAGCTATGCAATGCTTTATGGAATCACTGAAGCTGCATGTTTTAATATACAGCCAGTTTTCAGCGGTTCCTGAAAGTATTGAATGGCTTCAATGTTTCATTGGCTCAAAGCACAATGCTATCCACCATTTTTAGTAATAGGCAGTTCATTGTAAATACAAAGCAGACTCCATTTACAGTGTATGTTTACTGACTACATTGAAAGCCCTAACAAGAGATGTGTTCTTATTGTTTCAGGTAATATCCCCCAAATCTGTAATTTTCTCATATATAGCGACAGTAGTATATACCTGATAATATTCCTGAATCCCTTATATGAATTCTAGGAAAGAAAAATCTTAAATTCATTCCAGAGAAGAGGCCAGAACCCACTAAATACTGTATTTTTGCCATTTTGTTTTTAAGCCATCATTCTTTTTATTCTAGAATAAAGATGAAAGGCCAGTGTTTGCATCTTGTATTCACCCAGCCCCTCAACTGGCCATAATATTCAAATAAGGTGGGTTCCCTCTTATGTTCTTAGACATCTCCATCTCCACCATTCCTTGACACTGCAATCATTTATCAAGTTGCTTCATGTATTGTTAGGGAGAAGAACTCACGGAGTGGGAGTTTGCTTCATCCTTTTGTTGGAGCTCCACAGGATTATCCTATTGTCTCCAGCCAACTGCTGAGAATTGACAGAGTATGGAGTAAATATTCAGCAGGCCATCTTTCATCTATATGCTGATCTTGCTATTTGTTAACGATATTCTCCAGTGAACAAAACATATACATGCCCTTGTCGTCATTCTGGATGCATAGGTATGAAGTAATTTTTGCTTTATTGTCATCATTTATATCACAAACCTTTTTTCCCCAGCTAAACTTCTAATTCTCTATTTAGGAAGAGATGCTGTTGACAGCCGTTTCCTGTTTTAGTTTTAGATATAGGAGAAGTGATCCTACTCCAGCAAGTAGTTTATTTCCACTACATTAATTAAAGGTACGTGTTCATATATTAGCTGTACAAAAAATTAAAGCTTAATTGATATCGAGAACCAGTATTCTTTTCAAACTAATGTAGTTCTCATTTTGATACACATTACTTCTCCGCTGGTCTTCCTCATAATTTGAATGAATTATTCACAAGTTATTAAGTTATTCACAAGCTTAACTAGAAAACTAACATATGTCACAGTTTACAAGGTAGTTTTAGATAAAAGAAAAAAAATAACATACAGATATTTTAATTCTGTGAGAACAAGATAGTTCTATGAAACAGAAACTAACTTTAAAATGCCAATTTTGCAAAATAACTATTAAGATACTACATTCATTCAATATCAATAACGTATAGTCAATACATCAACACCTACACAGACAAAGATACTCCATATAGAGATTTACGTGTACTGGTAGAATTGCAGCTTCTAAGCTATATTGGACCATGCATGATAACAAGGATGGGCAACCCGTCAGCAACAAAGGCTGAGCTTTAATAGAAGATACTGGTATAGTTCAGGCTTGACACCAATAATACTGCTCTCTTTATTAGTTGTTCAGTCTTTGTCCAAACATATTAGATAGAGACAAATCCCCAACATTTATGCCTGTGGAAGAGGAATAAATAAATAATAAATTTAACTTGGTTTAAAAATTCATATGATCCATCATAGATCCTTAACATATCTCACCCTGCATTACCTATATTTTAAAACTGATTATGGCAGCTCACAAGGAAAAGTATAGAAAAAAAAAACTCCAGCTAGATTAAACATATTAAAATGATTTTAGGAGCAAACAAGGTGCTTTTAAAGCTTGCTGCTAGAAAATGAAATAAAAGCACTAGTTTAAATAATATGGAAGCACACTGTTAGGTGAACTGTTGAGTGCACAGCTGATTAAAGAGGACCATCAGCTCCTTGAAGTATCTACTGGCAGTATATTGTATGCTGGTTATACCTTCAACAAGAGAAGACATTGAAACTGGGAGGATGAGGAATGTGTAGTGGCAGGACTGCAGGAGATGTTTTCCTCACAAACCCGCGCAACTGGAGGCAAGTGAGGTGGAGAACATTTGATTTCCCTCTGGGTGAGAGGCAGCGGGGTGGGGGAGGCAATCCTTCTCAGACCCAGTCTGGAGCCTGGGTATGAAATTGGGGTGAGTGGATGCTGTGATATCTACAGAGAGGGGAACCTGACCTGTTTGTAGAAACTGCTAAATCCTGATGCAGAAGTGGTTCAAAGGACTCTGGCAAATCAGCCAGCTAGGCATTGGATGCTGAATATCTGGGAGTTGGGGAGTGATTCACCTCCTTTCTCCAGAGCCAGTTCCAGTGTTTGTGGGGGTGGAGATGGGGCATGTAGGCCTGAGACTCTTGCTTTTTCCTGCTCCTATTTGACATCTACATAAAGCCACTGAGTAAGTTTATCCTTTGGAATGAAATAAAGTATCATTGGTATGCTAATGATACCCATTTATATATCTCAATCCTCAACTGGCCAAGTAATGCTATCAAGCTTCTGTCCCAATACTTGTAGTCTGTAGAAGAATAACCTTAGCAGTCAGAAGATACGGTAAAAACTCCTTAATCTGAAAATATATAAACAATAGTTACAATTAGTCCAACCAGCTGACCAAGCAAAACCCCAAAATACCACAGAATTCCTAGAAGCTTGGTATTCAGCTATCAAAAGTCACATATAGTAGTCCTTGACTTTTGACCATAATTGAGCCCAAATGTAGGGCTGCAGCTCATGACAATTGGTAAACGGGTCGCTGTGTGACCGTGTTCAATCTTTTATTTTTTTGTGATGGTTATTAAGTAAATGCAGTGGTCTTAAGAAAAGGCTGTGGTTGCTAAGCTAGCACATGGTCTTTAAACGAATCCATGATGGGCATTTTCTGCTGGAAATCAGTAGTAAACTACGATTTCTGGCAAAAAAAATGTCGTAAATCACAGTCACATGGCCATGGGATATTGCAAATGACCATAGTTCCATGGGAACTCCGAAACCAGATCAGAAGTAGTTGTGGGTAAGTCTGTCATATCATCAAATGGTTGCTAAGAAACTGATCATAAAGAAAGAGTATCTGTAGAGATAAATCACATTTACATACCATTCAAGAGACAATAAAAGACCTTGGGAGGAAACAAGAAGTCCAGAACACATCCCCTCCAGAAGCCAGCATTCAGATAGCATTAACCACCAGGGAGGAAACAATACATGTAGTCCTTCGCTTATGACCATTCATTTAAAGATGGTTCAAAATTACACCAGCCTTGGAAAGTGACTTATGACCTGTACTTGCACTTATGCCATCCCATCCCCATGGTCACCTGATCACAATTTGGGCACTTTGCAACTGGCTCACAGTTATGACTGGTTGGAGTGTCCTACAGTCATGATAATGCTTTGCAACCTTTATGCCAATTTCCAGTAAAAAAATATTGCCTATTAGGGAAGCTAGTTTGTTTAATAATCATGTGACTTGCCTGACACTGTAGTGATTCACTTAATGATCACCCCAAAAAAATGTTGTAATCAGGTGCAACCTGACTTATGATTGCAACAACTTACAATAGAAATTTGGGTCCCAATTGTGATCATGTCAAGAACTACTTGTACTCTAATCAAGAAACCACCAAGAAGAAAAACAACTAAACCAAAACAGGACGAGCCACTATATATAAACAGGTAACAAAACCTCCAAAACTTGGGCTTTACTCCTGTAACAAGTATCTGTGATTGCTTGGAATCCTGCATCTGAAGAGTTTTCATCACTGATTCTGGATGAGATTATACTGCCTCACCAATTAGATAGGACACCTCCTAGAATCATGGCCTCTGGCCAGAAAGACAAATTGCACAAATCCATCTTGGGTCCATTCAATCACACTAGCACTCAGAAGCCACAACTGTTCCAGTATAAAGCAGCATAAGTAGTTATGGGTACATCTCATTACACCTATAGAACACTGCCAGTAGGCTCCTGAATGCAATTCAATGTGCTGGCGATCACCTATAACAGGGCCTGATCATTTAATCACACTGTTTGCCTCCACTTGTCTCCATTAGTGCAGTAAAATCTGGCAAATTTAATTCTGATCCCAGCTATTAAGAATGATATGGCACCCAGGAGGCATCTCTTCTGTTATTGCAGCTGATTGGCCTTGCCCCTGGCTACCTTTCAAAAGGCTTTGAAGACCTGACTCTTCCTCAGGCAATGTGAGAAGGTTGCATTTTAAAAGTTTGAATTTATGAATTTCCCTTGGCATGGTATTTTTATTAATTAATTGCAGCAGTTAGTCATATAAATTGAATGGATTTATGATTCATGATGTTGTGCACACCTGCACATATATAGAATTTTAAAAATTACTTCTTAGATATGGGTCAGGTGTTAAGGTCTAAAAAGAGCTAAGCACAGCTTTCCAAAAGATCTGCAATCCCAGCAAGGGACCAATATAACTCTGAATTATCTTGGGCAGGGGTGTCAAACTCACGTTGTCACGGTGGTGTCATGTAGCATATCGGGACTTTTTTCCCCTTCGCTAAACCGGGCATGGGTGTGGCCAATGTGTGATGTATCCGGCCCACAGGCTGGGAGTCTGACAGCCCTGATCTTGGGAAGTTTTGAGAACTGCTAACATGCTTAAGTAGCAAATTTCAATATTTAAAACTTCCTATGTCAGAAGCTGTGAATTATAATTGCACACCCAACCAAATCAAATACACCAAGATTGAAGTACCCAGAATCATGAGTTTTAGCAAACTTTGCCTAACCACATATTCTCAGTTTGATGGACAAATGTATCAACAAATCAAAGGAACACTCATGGAATCACCACTTTCAGGACCACAGCCCAAGGAACATCAAGACCATTCCCACTAATACTGACAAGCAAGATGCTAGTATGTAAAATGAGATCAAGCCTTACTAGTACTGATGTTACCTACTTTGGCAATGAAATGTCTGCAAGAAAACAACCCAGACAGCACCAAGGACCCCACAGAAAATATTTTACCATTTGGAACTGGGAACATAATCTTTTAAAGCATGATGAACTTTAAACCATAGAAAGGTAATACCTCCACTGAACTGACATTGACTTTTGGCAACACAATTGTAGAGTTTTCAGGCAATAATGAAAAACTATTTGCCTAGCCTCACATTTCCTCATCTATGTATTAAAGCTGAGCTTGCTCAGCTTTTTAAAATCAATCATGGTGGGAAGGTATTGCCTTTGCTGTGGACATTAAAATCACATCCCTCACAACTTTTTCTCAAAGTTTCCTGTCTACTTCTGTATCTTCTGAGGTAATGTTGTCAATTCTTTAAAAAATATAAAACTTGAGCAAGTTAACACTTCTCAGTTTTATGATGAACAATAAACTATGGATGATCTTTTTCTATATTATATAGATATATATAAATATATACATTTTTTTAAAATCACAAAACTAAGATTTAACCATTGTAAATAAGAGTTTAAACTGCTGCCTCATATTTTTCTCTCAGCAACATAACCCAATTCTTGAGTCCAGGACAGGCAACGAGACCTATTAAAATATATGGGGCATGACTACCACCCATGTAGGGAATGAGTTACATAAAGCCATTAAAACTCCCAGAATGAAGCCAGAAAGCCTTCTAACTTCTCACCCCCACCACCTTGCACATCATTATTTTCCTTGGCTTACTTCCAAACAGAGGGAAAGTACCAACTGGCAGCTGTCACACTGAAGCAAGGTTTCAGCATCCCCTCCTCCCCCTACCCTTTTACCAGGGATTTCGGATCCAAATGACCCATTACAATTTGACACAGCTGCAAGAAATGGGACACTTCTACACAGCATGACAGAGAAGTTGGGGGCAGGGAGGAAAAGAAAGCTATTTGAAAGCTCAGAGCTCCAAAATTTGGCATCAGAGTCTCTTAAGTATTCTGCCAAAGCACTAGCTCCATATATCCTTTTTGTTGCCTTATTACTTTTCATTCCTTCTGCAATCCAGCCATATAAACAACGTAAGCCATCATACCCCCAACAATCCCTTTTGAAGATTCAATGCACAATATTTCTAAATAATGTGTCAATTTCATTCCACAAACTATGGCCTCAGTACCAAAAATATAACAGGCAAGCTAGTTTCAAATATAATAGTTGAGATTTTTATAAACTATAGACTATCTAGAACAGGGGTGTCAAACTCAAGGCTCTCAGGTCAGATCCGGCACTTGGGGTACTTAGATCTGGCCCACGGGGCTGCCCTGGAAAAGCAAAGGACTGGCCCGCTATGCTACTGCCAGCAAATATGGAGCTCTGGAAGGCCGCATGTGGCTCTCCCGAACTCTGTTTTCACTGGCAGAGGGTTGCAGGATGCCGTGGCAGCCGAAAACCCAACACTAGTGACGTCAAGCTGGCCGCGTCCACCCCGGGCCTCCAAACACAACCCTGATTTGGCCCTCAATGAAATCAAGTCTGACACCCCTAATTCAGAATATAAAGATAGATGACACTGTGGGGGTTGGAGATTACAAACGCTTTCCATCTTTAGCATTTCATGGCCTTCTATGGCTAGTCTTGTATCTTTTGAAACCAGTTTTCAGGGGAAACAATGGAGGTTAAGGAACAGAGAAGGCAATTGGTGGCAAATTTACTAGAATTTCAATCCAAACAATTATTTTACACACAAAACAAAATTATCTTCTCTTCCAAAAGAATTTGTATTCAGAAATGTAGGCTAGTGGCCCTCAACCTTTTGGGCATCAGGGGCTGATTTTGTAGAGAGAGGTTTTTCCACAGACGGTGTGTGTGTGTGTGTGCGTGTGTGTTTCCGCACACTGCCTGCATCCCATGCATGTGCAAATCGGGCTTCACTCATTTGCATGGTCCAGTTTCTGGCACACCGTAGTTGATGTCAGTCCGCAGCTTGGGAGTTGGGGACTCCTGATGTGAGCTTTAGCAAGGATTAATGTAAATTTAACTGAATATTCAGAAGTTACAAGTATGTGAATGGAGTTAAATCCATTAGAATGTAAAGTTTTTAAACAGTTACATCTGGATAAAGTTATCCCAATAAAGTGCAATAGGATCTACTAGACAATCATTTTGATAAACTCAGAAAAAGAAAAGTGCAGCTTTTCACAATGAATAGACTTTTGAAGGGTATCAGTCCATCATTAATGATGCTAGAACAGTCATAATTGGAAAGCAAAATATAAACAAGTAAGTGTACAAAATCTCAGTCTTTCTTCCAATGATTTGCCAAAGCTTTTTTACTGCCATGGCAACTCTCTTGAATTACTTAAAATTACATAAACAAATTTCTATAACTTATTTCTACAAATATCATTGGTATTTAACACCAGCTAGGTTGTCAAGAATGTATAAAGGTATTTCAAATGAATGCTAAAAAATAAAATTGTAAAGAAAGGACTTTTTATCATTTATGGTGGACACGTGATAAGAAATATTGGAGTAGGATTAATATCCTAATACAGGAGATTCTCCAAGTGAATATAAGGATAAAACCAGAAACTTTTGTTTTGGGTTTAATGGAAAAAGACTTGGGAAAAAAATGGAACTTTGTTGTTATATATGTTGATGGCAGGAAGACTACTTTATTCACAAAAATGGAAGGACATTTTGATCTCCACAATGGACAATTGTTGCAAAAGTTGATGGAGTTAGCAGAGATGGCTAAATTGACTGCTTTGATCAAAAATCTATTTGGAAACTGCTTCTGAATTTTGTGCGGTGAAAAAATTAAACGATTTTGGGTTTACTAATTAGATAGATTTGTTGTTATAGAAATGGCTAGTTTATACTATTATGCAAAAGTAAAAAGTTGAGGTTTGATTTATTTTATTGTACTGCACCAAGGGCAGTTGGAAGTTAATGCCTTTTCTTTCTTTTTCCCTTCTTTTCTTTCCCCTTCCCTTTCCCCTATTTTTCCTATTATTTGCTTTTGTATTTTTGTATTTTATATTATAAACTAATAAAAACAATTAAGTTATTAAAAAATTTCTATTCCTAGACCAGTTACATATGATCCCATAAGTTAAAGACATTATAGAAATGAGATATAAAATGTGTGTTTCACTCTACAAAAACTATTCAGTATGAAATAGAAGATTATTTGTATATTTGAATACTTATGGCACATTTGCGCAATCCATCCACTATAAAGACTTGATAGACCTGCTTGATGCTGAAGGCTCCACATCAGGATGAGTAACTAACCTTTGACCCCGGGCCCATTCATGCAATCTTGAGGCCTATTTGATCACACTACCAAAATTCAATAACACAACAGCCATTCGTCCAACCTAAAAGCAGCATAACAACAAATACATAATCAGAGCCTAGGTGGCGCAGTGGTTAGAGTGTTGAACTGCAGGCCACTTCTGCTGATTCAATCTAGCGGTTCAAAT
>JANHFL010004574.1:71608-83162 GCA_032468155.1 Oxyrhabdium leporinum | reverse complement strand
GTTGTTGTGTCTATACTCCCCTGCTACATGTGAATATCCCCCCTCCCAATTTCCCAGGCACTAAAATGTGGCAGCCGTAGAGACCTTCTACAAATATGGCTCCCAAGGCTTACAATGTCATTGTGTTCAGTTTCTAAGTTGTGTCGGACACCACCCCCCCATGACCCCATGGACCACAGCCTCCCTTGTCCTCCACTGTCTCCTGGAGCTTGACACATTCATGTTCATCGCGTCAATGACACAATGACAAGGTGGACTCAGCCTTCCAGCCTTCCCAAATTGTTGGGGGGAAAATGTAAACCACTTAGAGGGAGCTGTAAAGCACTGTCAAGCGGTATATAAGTGTAAGTGCTAGTGCTATCTAACCATCTCATCTTCTGCCATCCCCTTCTCCTTTCCCCTTCAATCGTAGGACTTCAATCGTATTAGGACTTTTTCCAGTGAGTCCTGCCTTCTGATTAGAAGTATTTGGCCAAAGTATTTGAGCTTCGGCTTTCATATCTGTCCTTCCAAAGAACAGTCCGGGTTGATTTTCTTTAGGATTGACTGATTTGATCTCCTGGCAGGCCAAGGGACTCTCTTAAGAGTCTTGTTCAGCACCACAATTCGAAAGCATCAATTCTTCGGCGCTCAGCCTTCCTTATGGTCCAGCTCTCACAACCGTACATTGCTAGTGGGAAAACCATAGCTTCGACTCTTAAGGACCTCTGTTGGCAAGGTGATGTCTCTGCTTTTTAATAGGCTGTCCAGGTTTGCCATACCTTTCCTCCCAAGGAGCAAGTGTCTTCTCCTTTCATGGCTGCAGTTGTCGCCCAAAGTGATCTTGGAGCCCAAGAAAATAAAATCGGTCACTGCTTCCATTTCTTCCCTTTCTGTTTGCTAGGAAGACTCAAACTCTATGCCAGTGGATAACTAATATGCTGTAAAGAATAGTATGTACACCTTAACAGAGATGACAAGGACTAAGTGTATGTGTGTGTGTGTACACATGTGTATGCGCACATGTAAATATATGCAGCCAAACAACTGCAACTAAAAGCTTTCAAATTATGTCCTCGAATTATAGAAGAGGCTCCAATATATGACTACTCAGAACCATTGAGATGAATAGGACTTATTGTCAGTCTTGCTGTTTGTGATCAGGGTTTTGGGGTAGCCAACAGGGCAACTGCCATGGTCCCACGTATGTAAGAGCTCCTATTGAAAGAATGGTTCAATGCTTGGTCCTCTGCATTTTATTCAAGGCAGTAAAAGCAATCAGTTAAAAAGTAAACCGAACCTTATTTCTTTATTTGGGTTTTCTTCACATGGTTCATTTGACTGGATAATTTATTTCAGTAAGGGGAAAAAAAATTACAGGGGCATTGGAGGTACTTACAAGATTCACTGAGAATGAAGAGTGCAAATGAATATTCTGCCTCTTGATCTCTTAAGGCCCTCTAGGATTATTCCTCTTGAGATTGGCTGCCAAAAAGTTCCACATCATCCCATTTGTTAGCAAGTTCATTTGATTATCTTACCAATAACAAAATGGGCTTCACTGAAACACAGGACAGTTCCAAAGTTGGAAATACTGTCGTAATGAGGGAGGCAAAGTTGGACTGCACAGTCTAGGAAATAGAAATTAAGCAGGAGAAAGACTTGCCCGTTTCTGCCAACGCAGCTATTTTTTCCACTGCTTACCCATTCCCCCATAAAGAAAAACAATGCTTACCTAGGCACATTATTAGATAGAGCATCCAGAAATCAAACTGACTATATTATTGATACAAGATGGTGGAAGAGCCCAGTTATATCAGCCAAGGACATGGCCAGGATCTGATTGTGCAACAGATCACAATCTGCTCATGTACAAGTTCTCCAAGTCAATCCAAAGTGGAAGAACAAAGCCAACTGGCTTCCACGATGTAATCTTGAGCACGTACCCATCATCTTCAAGGAGCACCTCAAGAATCACTTTGAAGTCCTGAACCTCATTGATTCGGGACCAGAAGAACTATCTAAAGAACCCAAGGAAATGGTTAAAGCTGAGTGGAAGGACAGGTTGCCAAAAACCAAGAAACAGAAGAAGACAAACAATGTCAGGGCAGGTAGTGGAAATTGCTTAGGGAAAAAAAAAGAGAAAGAGAGAGAGAAGCCAAGAAACATCTCAGAAAGGAACATTAGAACTTCAGAGAGCTATTCAAAAAGACAAAAACAATATTATACTGATATCTGAAAATGTACTGAAGGTGGCAACAGACATGGAAAAACAAGGAAAGTCATTCAAAAGATCTACGAGCTCAGAAGACATGCTAAATGAAGAGAGTGGAGAGCAACTGGTTCAAAGAAAGTTTAACAAAAAGTGAAAGGAGTAAAATTCTGTCCCAACGGAGACGCCGACATTTCAAAATGATTTAGAAAATATCCTTCATGCGCAAGAACTTTTAGTTCTAGAAGATTAAGTTTGATCAGTAGTTTGGTCATTACCAAACGGGAAGGCTATGGGAATTGTTGAAAAATCTACAGAAATATGGCAAAGCAATAGAATAAGAATCAGTAATGTTTTTTACCCAAAGCAGACTTACAAACTCGAAGAATGACACAATAGCCAATAGATTGGAAGAAATCAGTCTACACACCAATACCAAAGAAAGGTCACTTTACACATTGTGCAAACCTTTGTACAATCCCTTTAATTTTTATATTCTACTATCAATTTATAACATTTCCATATAAAACAGCCACGTAAAATCATTTAAAATTAGTTCTCAACCCTTCCTTGACATTCATTCTCCCAGTAAAACTATTATTATAAATGCTCTGGTGTCACTGCTTTTTTATTTTAATAGTGCCTTGGAGGTCTTCTAGTACAACTCCTTGCTGAGGCAGGAAAGCCGACACCATTTTAGATAAATGGTTGCCCAAACTCTTCTTAAAAACCTCCAGTGATGGAGCATTCAGAACTTCTGAAGGCAAGTTGTTCCACTGGTTAATTGTTCTCTCTGTTGGGAAATTTCTCCTTAGTTCTAGGTTGCTTCTCTCCTTGATGACTTTCCACCCATGGCTTCTTGTCCTGCCTTCAGGTGCTTTGGAGAACAGGTTGACAAACACCCCCACCTCATCTTTGTGGCAGCCCCTGAGAGATTGGAGCACTGCTCTCATGTCAACCCTAGTCCTCCTTTTCGTAATCCCTATCAGGAAGTACCATTTGGATTTGTAGGGAGGCCATTCCAGAGAGGTAGAATGAAGATTGAAAAATGTCTTGTCTCTTGTCTCCTTTCCCTGAACATCACATATGCAAAAAGAGATCCTTTACAGGATAACAACATTGACCAGATTGATTCTGCTTGAAGCAGATGGTCTTCAAGCCAGGTCAAAACCAGCATTTTAAAATGTGTTCGGAAGCCCCCTAGAAAAACAGTGCAGTATTGTTTGTGGTGGGTCTCGACAAACGGACAACTGTATTTTGCACCAACTGTAGATCCCAGTTCATCAAAAAGAAACAAGAATAGCTAAATCCCCAAATAAAATCCAAGTTAAGAGTTTGTTTTCAGTGTTAACTATTTATAATTGTGTCTGACTACACGCAATCAGCTGGGACCAAAAGCAGATGGAAATAAAAGAACTTAAACTTGTTTACAGAATTGCAGCAAAGTTCAGCAAGAGTCTTTCACTAGATTTATTGAAAGGAAAGAGGGATTAAGTTACAAAAATCTTGGCGGCTGGATACACTTTAGTTCTCGATTTATCTGCAGAGGTCAGAGGCAAGAGAGTGAACTGTTTTTTTGGCAAAGAACTCATTCTCCAACTTCAGATCACACAGAGAATGGCTTATGGAGACCATGAGTTCCTGAGTTTTGTCAGAACCCTCTTAAAAGGCATGGAGACTGATGTCCCATTACACCAGGTGCTAAGGTGACCTATCTCCCATCCTTGTAATAAGGTCCACAAGAGCTCAGAAACCTACCATGCAGAACTGTTTGAGGCAAATCAGCAGGATTCTTAACTTGTTTGTGTGGCCTATTTTCACATATAGGCATAACACCTCTGAAGGTCATGCCCCCAAATTATCTCCAAGATTTCAATATTATGGCAGGCAGACGATACAGTCTTTATTTCTTCTTGTTCCATGGAACTCAAAAAAAGCAACGAATGCTGCACTCAATATATCATAAGGAAACAAGGGAATCCCTGCGGATTTTACTTCGCTAGTTGTTGCTGACTGTAAGAGGAGGTGCTCATCTCCATTTCAAGCCCGTTGAGATAGCGCTTTCCAAAGGTATTTCTGCGGTCGTGTGTCCAGCATGACATCACAGAGCGCGGTTACCTTCCCACCGAAGTGGTACCTGTTTATCTACTCGCATTTGCATGCTTTCGACCTGCTAGATTGGCAGGAGCTGGGGCGAGGGCCGGAACTCACCCTGTCCCTTTGCGCTCAGGTCTTGAACCTGGTCTACTGTCTTTTCAGCTGACAAGCCCAGCGTCTTAACCGCTGAGCCACCGTGTCACCCTATAAGGAAATACACTGGTGCTGAATTTCTAAAAAATCTAAAGTTTATGGTCTTTTCCAAAAGAGTACAATTCAAAGATGGAACATTTAATTGGACAGATCCAATGAAATATATTCACATCTTCAAATTCCTAGGAGTGCCTTTTCCACTCCAAAGGAACATTGAGGGCCCATAAAGATCTGTAAATACCATCAAACAGTTCTGCCTTACTAAAGGAGGCTAATCGATACTTCCTGCTTTTAAATTGTTTCAAGCTAAACCGTTGACTCTTTGATGTGCTCCAAACTAAATTTCTAAGACCTGTACTTGCAGCACACAAAGAAGTTATCAGTGTTCCCAGGAATTTGAAGATGTGAACTATTCAGTTGGGTTCCCCTCTATGTTAGAAACGAGGATGCCTAAAATTGAAGTTAGAGCATGGAGGCTGATGTTAATCTGGAGGTCCAATTCTTCCCCTAAATCAACCCTTCCAGTGATAATGACTAATGATTTCCCCTTAAGCTGGAGCAACACGTAGAACAAAAAGTAATGGCTTATGAATTATCATGAGAACTTCTACAATCCTTGGTCTGTGACCATGCCAAACACCCACTTCTTCAAAGGTTTAACAACCCTGAATTTGAGGCAGGAGTAAATAGCTTGTCACAAAGAAAGAGGATTTGGGAGACAAAAGCTTTTGGGAAATGGCCAATTGTCTCTCCTTACTGACATTCCCAAAATTTAAGAAGGCTTTCTTCAGAGCAAAGTGCAATATTTTGCCTTCAGGAATCCTACAGGGAAGATGTTCTAAATCCCTTTTGAGAAACGTGTTTGCCAATATGGAACTGGAGATGATGAAACAGTCTGAAGCGTATTATTTTACTGCATCATTATAGGGTTATTCATAATGCCTATACTCCGCCTCGTTTACATCAGTACCCTGGGCGATAATGACAAATACTTCTTCTTTTTTTTTCAGAGTGCACATTGTTTATAACTCAGCCCATAACTTATTTAGTTACTTTTATTGCATTTATTACGGCCACCCAGAGTCTACTGGAGTGAGTAACCATGTTAAATTTAATGAAATAGACACAAACAAATAAGAATACGGGGAAGCAATTGAGAAAAATCAGGCATCCACTTACTCAAAGGTTTCTCACAGTTGTAACTTGTAGCATATTCTTTGCATCAACTATTATGATTGCCTGTAGTATTCTATATTTTATTGATTTTAGTTGTTTCCAACTATAGCTTTTATTTCCAGCCTTTGGCCCATCTCCTTAAGAGAAAGACTCTTGGTCAACATCAATGTTTCTCAGAGGATCGCTGCCACTTCACATGCCCTGCTTTTGAATTGTGCTTCAAGCCAGGTTCACTCATTTGTCCACCACAAAGTTGTGGACAAACATGGTTTCGTAAAAACCAAGTCCTGGCATTTATCTTTGGCCGTCAAAGATCCGAATCTCTGGCAGTTGAGCTTTCTGAATTAATCTGGGCTGGAGAGAGAGGAAGGGCATCAAACCAACCATCTCCTTTTCTCTAGAATGGCAAGTCCAACACTTCCTCACTCTCTGCATGCAGGCAGTCCTCAATTTACGACCACAATTGAGCTGTTTCACGGGTTGATGGTTCTCACTGTCAGGAAATTTCTCCTTGTTTCTACGTTGAATCTCTCCTTGATCAGTTTCCATCCGTTATTCCTTTTCTGGCCTTCGGGTGCTTTGGACAACAGCTTGACCCCTTCCTCCTCTCTGTGGAAGCCCCTCAGATATTGGAAGACTGCTCCCCTGTCTCCCCTGGTCCTTCTCTTCACTAGATTAGCCAGGCCCAGTTCCTGCAACCGCTCTTCATGTGTGTGACTCCATAATCCCACTCTCCTACCAATTGGTGGGACATCAGCCACAACTAATCTGTCCATCTGCACAGACAGCAACTAAGAACCACTCACCACTCTTCTGAAAAGATCCTGACTTCAGTGTGACATATATCCAGATGCCACACCAGGAAAAATATTTTATTACAGACATTAATAATAGTGTACAGTGCTATTACTGTACAGTAGAACACATTCCAGTATGGTATGGTTAAGGAGATTACGTCGAATATAATTCACATTTGTAACTCCCTTTTCTTCCACAGCTGTTTCTTTCTGGCCTTGCCTTCTTCCAGTCAGCTTCTGTTCTGAAGTGCTAATGATGGGGCCTTCAAATCACTCCCACCCCGATCCAGTGAGGGTACAGAGCTGCCCATTCTCATGAATCACTGATCGGATAATTCTTCGTTCCAATCAGAAGGCAAATCTACCAGAAGAACAATACATTTAACAGATTAACAGAGTTGGAAGGGACCTTGTAGATCATCCAGTCCAAACCCCCCCACCCAAGCAGGAGACCCTACACCATTTCTGACAGATGACAGTCCAACCTCTTCTTGAAAGCCTCCAGTGATGAAGCTCCCACAACTTCTGAAGGCAAGCTATTCCACTGGTTGATTGTCCTCACTGTCAGAAAATTCCTCCTTATTTCCAGGTTGAAACTCTCCTCTCAGTTTCCGTCCATTATTCCTTGTCTGGCCTTCAAAGGTGCTTTGGAAAATAGCTTGACCCCCTCCTCTCAGTGGCAGCCCCTCAACTATTGAAAATATTGGTGCTCCTTTTTTAGGGACATTTGATGATGCTCCTTTTGTAGGTGTCTGCATGTTTTCTTCCAGGGAGTGTCCATGAAATCGATTGTGTTTTTTTGTATGACTGACATGTTTCCATCTGCCTTCTTCTAAGGAGTCAATTCTTTTAGAAGTTGTTTTATCATTATTTTGTTCATTTTGGGCATCTTCTTCTTGCAAGTGGAGTGGCAGATAATTCTTGTACCTTCACTAAACCATTTGAAAGTGAATTGACTCCCATTTTATGTCAAAAATAAGAGGGTGTCCTAGCAATCTTATGCTTGGAGCTACTCAATTTGATGAGCAGTAATAATAAATGGGACTTGGAAAATACTTGTAACCATATATTACAGTTCCAGAAGAATAGGTTTCTATTCAGGCATAATAACAGAATAACAGAGTTGGAAGGGACCTTGGAGGTCTTCTAGCCCAACCTGCTGAAGCAGGAGACTCTGTACCATTTCAGACAAATGGTCATCCAAGCTCCTCTTAAAAACCTCCAGTGATGGAGCATTCACAACTTCTGGAGGCAATTTGTGCCACTGGTTAATTGTTCTCACTGTCAGGAAATTTCTCCTTAGTTCTAGGTTGCTTCTCTCCTTGATTAGTTTCCATTCATTGCTTCCTGTCCTGCCTTCAGGTGCTTTGGAGAACAAGTTGTCTCCCCTCTTCTTTGTGGCAGCCCCTGAGATATTGGAAGACTGCTATCATGTCACCCCTAGTCCTTCTTTTCATTGAACAAGACATACCCAATTCCTGCAACTGTTCTTCGTATGTTTTATCTTTCAGTCCCCTAATCACTTTTGTTGCTCTTCCTCTGCGCTCTTTCCAGAATCTGAACATTTTTTTTTTATATCGTGGTGACCAAAACTGAATGCAATATTCTAATCTTTTAAGATTAGTTCATTCTCTTTATTGGCACGTTGTTATTGGAAGACTTCCCCAGATCCCTTGTTAGTTACTGGCAGCTTCTAGGAAGAAACTGGAATGAGTTTGGCATTACATGGATTCTCTTCACTTCCTTCAGCAAAGACGGTTCCAATTTTTTTTTTTAAAGGAAAACTGTTTTTAACTCTTTTATTTTTTAAACCCATTCACAGATGCCGGATAAAGATAGCAATAATGCATGAAGAAATTCTAACTTCAGTAATAATACAGAACTCCCTTCCCCAACCTTGTGATGCCTGGATTGGTTGAACTTCAGCTCCCGTGATTCTTATTTTGGTCATTGGATTATACCAGAAGAGCATCTTTGATGAATATCAAACAGAACTATGTAATTATATACTGAGGAATCTGACGTGGTCAAAACTGTACAGGTAGTCCTCAGCTTAGGACCACAATTGGGGCCACAATTTCAGTTGCTAAGCAAGGTGACTATTAAGTCAGTCATGTCCAAATTTATAACCTTTTCTCGCCATGGTTGTTAAGCGAATCATGAGGTTGTTAACCAAATTCAGCGTCCCTCATTGTCTTTGCTTGTTGGCAGCTGCCTGGGAAGATCGCAAAGTACAAGTGCCCAAATTTGATTATGTGTTCATTGCGATGCTGTGATGTTCATAAGCGTGAGGACCGGTCATAAGTCACATTTTTCAGTGCCGTTGTAACTTCGAATGGTGGCTAAACAAATAGTTGTAAGTCCACTACCTATAATATAATTCATTTTAAGGAGTTTGGCTAAAGCTATTGTACGAACTGTCCATATTAATTTGATGCCGTGGTTTATGACTTGGTTTATTCAATAAAACCTGGTTTAAGGCAAGCACAGCTTAACACAACAGTGTGAACTTTGTAAGTGATGCTTATCTCTTACGCTTATCAAAAGGATTTATTGCTACCGCTGGCTGAATGGCTGAACAAGGGCAGAGCAGAGGGGAAGAACATGAAAAGAAGGAATTAAAAGGTCTAGAAAATCAGGACTGGCTGTAGGAGTAGATTAGTAAAATAAATGGAAGAGATAGATTGGAAAGAAAAGGCTGGCCACAACGAAAAATCACGCATCGCAAACTCACCAGATGAATCTTCATAATAATTAACAAGATAGGTGGATAAAATTGCCACATCCAGTCTAAAACAGTGGCTGACAATAATAATTAAGGATATAATATTTAGCTAATTGAGTCATTAGATTAATCTTATGGCATCAGTTTTATTGCTTCAAAAAAGGCAACTTCAGCCAGCCAAGCAGATTAGAAAAATACATCTTTTCCTATTCAGATATGTCTGTAAAAAAACAAACCTTGCCAGATTCATGCAGAACCTTACTGACTTATGACTAATTTAGCCATTGTGAATCAAATCTCCTGGTCTCATAAAACACCGGAAGCTAACTATATCAGCTGGCTTCCATATTGTGGATTCCATATTATAGGCTAAAACATGAATGGCTGGTTGAGGATTTCTGTGTGTGTGTGTGTGTATATACACACACACACACTTTACCAGGGAGTAAAAATCAGCTGTATGTCCACATATTTTATTAAGCCTTAACTCTGATAGGTTGAATAGGCCACAGTGACCTGGTTTACTTATAGCGCACTAAGCCAACATCAAAGAATCCTCAGACACATGAGCTCAAGTACTGGAGGAAATATTCCTTATTTATGAGAAAGAAAGGGAAACTCCTCTTCTGATTTCTCCTCTGACACATACTGCAATCAAAGCATGTTTTTTTTAAAATTTAGAGTGATCGGCTTTTCATATGCAAATGAACATATTCCGGGAATAGGTTAGGTGAAACTTGGCGGCGGCAGCAGCTGTACAATAGCAAGGTAAAGTTGTGTGTCTACCTGGGACACCGGAGAAGAAGATGCAAAGAAGCAGCCCCTCTCTGCCATCGAGAGTCAGGGGCTAGTTGAAATGAGCAAGGCGAACCAGGCACCCTCTCCCCCCTCAAACCCTCCTCCAACTGGGGTGACCCTCTTGGTCTGCTGGATGAACCAACCTAGGATGTCCAAAAGGGACATTAAAAACGGACGTTTAGAATAACAGATTAACAGAGTCAGAAGGGACCTTGTAGCCATCTAGTCCAACCCCCTGCTCAAGCAGGAGACCCTGTGTCATTTCTGACAAGTGGCTGTCCAGTGTCTTCTTGAAAGCCTCCAGGGATGAATCATCCACAACTTCGGAAAGGCAATGTGTTCCACCGATTAATTGTTGTCCCTCTCAGAAAATTTCTCCTTATTTCAGGACATTGACAGGGTGTTGGATGATATGGGTTGTTTCTCTCCTGGATCAGTTTCCATCCATTGTTCCTTGTCTGGCCTTCGGGTGCCTTGGAGAATAGCTTGACCCCCTCCTCCTCTCTGGGGCAGCCCCTCAGATATTGGAGCACTGCTCTCCTGTCTCCCCTGGTCCTTCTCTTCACCAGACTAGCCATGCCCAGTTCCTGCAACCGTTCATCGTATGTCTTAGCCTCCAGTCCCCTCATCATCCTGGTTGCTCTTCTCTGCCCTCTTTCCAGAGCCTCAACCTCTCTTTTAATAGTGTGGGGACCAAAACCGGATGCAGTGCTCAGATACCCAAGCAGACCTCGGAGAGTCAAGAAAACAAACTGATGGAACAAATCCACCAGAGTTCTCACTTGAGACACAAATGAAAATCTCAAATGATCCTACCTTGGGCATATTATATGAAGAGCCAGCTCTGTGGAGAAGGCTCAGATGATGGGGATGGTGGAAGGAAAGAGAAGACGACAACCAGTGAGGTGGGTGGACTCAGTTACAGTGGTGATGGAAGCCCTTTTGGAAGATCTAAAAGGTCAGGCTAGGAACAGGTCACCCCGGAGAAAACCCATCTCTACGGTTGCTAAAGAGTTGGCAATGACTTCACGACACATAATCAAGACCGTGAGTTCTCAAGCTGGCGAATTATTATTTTTTTAGCGACCTATTTGCTGGTCCCCCGTCGTCATTCAGCGAGGGCAACCTGTGTTGATGAGAATTTTCGATCCTCCTTTGAAAGGAAAACCCCTGAAAGTTTCTCCTCGCCAAAGCTGCTGCGGTACAGAGCATGCAACGCTGCGCCAGCTATTTGTCGATTCAACTTCCCAGCTGAAATCCAACAGAGGTGTGATTCACACACTTCTGAAAAAGCAGCTTTTCAATGGGGTCTCCAGGCCTCAGCTTGCCTTTTTGGAAAGTAAGCCTGATTGGATTCTATTAATCCCCCTCTACCTATAGGAATGCAATCAGATATCAAAAAGGAGTTGATTGTGCTTCTCTCTCTCTGTATGTCTCTCTTTTTCTCTCTCTTTCTGTCTTTCTCAATCTCTCTCTCCATCTTTCTCAATCTGTCTTTCTTTCTCAATCTCTCTCTCTCTCTTTCTCTCCGTCTTTCTCAATCTCTCTCTCTCTCTCTCTCTCTCTCTCTTTCTCTCTCTCTCTCTCTCTCTCTCTCTCTTTTTCTTACGGATCAGA
>JANHFL010004574.1:49583-61172 GCA_032468155.1 Oxyrhabdium leporinum | reverse complement strand
TTGAACAGGAGAGGAGACAAGACCGACCCCTGTGGGACCCCACATGTCAGGGGCCTTGGGGTCGATCTCTCCCCCCCTGTCAACACCATCTGCGAGCGGTCAGAGAGGAAGGAGAACCACCGCAAAACGGTGTTAATTCCCTTGCTGGACGATCTATGCCTGCTTGAAGAAGATTGCAAATCAACCATGTTAAACACAGTGATAGATCATTCCAATCACATAAGGCAATATATGTCCTTGCCAGAGATGACAAGAGTGATAGCCAAACACATCTGGAGAATGCCAGATTAAAGAAAGTTGTACTTTGTAACCTCTATTGGAGTGTAGATCTGGTTTTCTAATAAGAGAACTAAAGCTGCCCAACTTTTTCTAAAGCCCTGTGAAGTTATGTAGCACAACAATTTTATTTCTACAATCCTACATATCAAATTAGAGCATGCTGCAAGAGATTATTTAAGGAAGTGATTTTGGCACACTTAAAAATAAATAAATAAACAGGATACCGTAGCCTTGAATGAATGTCTTCAAGACCTACCTATTACTTATACGTTATTCAGTTCCAAATACCGATGTGAATTATTATTTTTTTTAACGGAAAGATTGTTTTATCTCATTCTTGAGAAACGAAATCCCCAAGGACTGCTGCTTATTTTAAGCATCACCCCCCCCACCCCAGCGTTTAAATCAAGACTTGCTAAAAGCCCAAAGCTGCAATCTAGAAGACCGATAATCCCGAAAGATACCTGCAATTGCAGCACGCAACACATTATAATAATGAAGTCGTTCTGAGTGTTTCAGTCAAAAAAAATAAATAAAATTGTTCTAATAGTTACGATAATAATATAGGGAGAACGGGAAGTGCATCGAAACGGACTCTCTTCTGCCAAGCTGGCTGGAAAAATCCTATTCTCCACATTGATGTAACATTCATACCCTGATTTGGGAGTTAAATAACTCTTCGAATGTGAATGCATTCTAAGTGAGGTCCTTCCAGATAGTCTTTATAGACTTCCTTCGTGCATCGATAACTTTTAGGGGAGCTGGGTTAGCAGCAGGGAACTCCAGGTCCCCTTTTCAGTCTTCCTGCAGTCAGACGACTACCTAACCAACCTTGGCCGAGCTTTGAAAACAAGCTAAGCAACATCAGTTCCGCACATGACCCCGGGACCCTTCAACTGTCATAAATATGAATCACTCGCCAAGCGTCTAAATGTTGACCATGGGGAATCCTGCAATGGTCATAAGTGTAAAAAACGGTCGTAAGTCATTTTTTTCCACTGCCACTGTAACTTTGAGCAGTTACTAAACAGATGGTTGTAAGTCAAGGACCACCTGTACTTGGTGAACGGCCCTCAGTCCAGACAAAACCACTAAGGAAGCCAGACGAGAGAGCTTAATGCGACTCCATAGCAAACATTTGTTGCTATGCAGAATTTCTTCACATTTAGTTTTGTATCTGCTTCAAGCATCGTCACAATCTATGTGAAACCAAGGGTGGATTGCCTTGCACATAATAGGATCTGAATCTTGAACCTGCTCAGGGCACAGAATGGCCAACTCACCATGGTCAACTCGCCATGGCCAACTCATAGCCAACTCACCATGGCCAACTCACAGTGACCCATTTGCCACGGCCAACTCGCTGCAGGACAGCTTGCCATGGGACACTAGAACAATTCAATTTAATTCTTTAAAATAAATAAACAGTAATGTAATTTTTGTCAATTTGTGTTTCACTTTGTCTCTCCTTTTGCAATCTTTCTTCAGTGATTCTATTCCACCCTTTCTTTGATATTCGTGTAACTCTTTTCCCACAGTGAGTTGTCCTTCAGCAAGTTGACCATGGCTAGTTGTCCTGTGGTGAGTTAGCTGTGCCACGCTGGCCATGGCGAATTGTCCTAGACCCATCAGGGCATACTGACGAAGCCGGAGCAGAAGACAAAGCTGTAATCATGATGAACACAAAAAAGGCAACCTAACCTTGGAATCCTGTCCTGCTTTTCTTGTGCTGCTTCAGAACAGATGTCATGATGTTGATAGTTTTCAATAAAACTCACTGAGATATGTTGCACACCAAATGTTTAACTGAAGAAACTGTAGAACGAGAATGATAAGAATCATTGTTACGCACTTGTTTGAAATTAAATGTACTGTCCTCGAATTTATGAAGAACTTAGTAACAAAGTCAACACAGGAATGGTTACGGAGTAGTAATTTATTCAAAATGTGTGTGTTTGTGTGTGTGTGTATAAAAAATAAAATGTTGGCTCTTTTATGGTCTGTAGCATTGGTATGGAATTTTAAATTTCTCAAACCCCAGGCTGACATAGTACTGTAGTTAGTACAGGTAGTTGTCAAATTGAAAACATTTGTTTAGTAACTATTTGAACTTACAGTGGCACTGAAAAAAGTGACTTGCAACCATCACAGCATCCACACAGTCCCAGATCAAAATCAGGGCACTTGGCAACCATCTTTTTATGACAGGCATAGCATCCCAGGGTCTTATGATTGCCATTTGCAACCTTCCCAGCCGTCTTCCTGCCAGAAAATTCAAGGGGAGAAGCTGTATTTACTTAACAGTCTCCCGATTCATTTAACAACCATGGCAAAAAGAGTCATAAAAAATGGACACAATTCCGGTCCTGGATGGGTTGCAAATTGAGACTAACTGAAAACCATCACTTACAGCTTATTGTTATGTGCAAACCAACCCAATTATTAATAAAGGAGAATACTTGTAGCTCGGGGTTGACACGAGGGCTCTTTGGTGCTTTCTGAGCTTGCTTGTTTTCTTGCAGACGTTTCATTACCCAACTAGCTGACCTCATCGGTGCTAGTCTGGTTACTAGTACTGCTGAGGTTACCTAGTTTGGGCAATGAAACATCTACAAGAAAACAAGCCAACTCAGAGAGCATCAAGGAGCCCTCCGGCCCATTATGCTTATTTTGCAAGCCATGGTTCAACAAACCATTTGAACCAGATCACAGCTAAGGCCCTTTCCTCACATAGGATCATGGGTAGCAGAAACAGAGTTGGAAGGGACCTTGGTGGTCTTCTAGTCCAGCCCCTGCTCAAGCAGGAGGCCCTACCCCATTTCCAGGCAAGCGACTGTCCGGCCTCTTCTTAAAAGCCTCCAGGGATGGAGAATTCCCAGCTGTTTTAAATCCGGGGTGGTCGGCAGAGAGAGGCCTCTTCGTATCTTCAGGTGGTGATTCGGGGAATGACCTCAAATGTCCGGGCCCTTGGATTGCACACGAGCCGCATTCATAAGCCCGGCATTCTTGGGAGGAATGGAGCAGATCTCAGGAAATGTACTTCATTGACAAATAAGGGATCATTGTCAGAAGCCTTGCTTTTGAAAGATGGGCCATTCTTGCCTTCTCTCTGGCTGCGGATCGCGCGTCAGCTCTTGTGCACACGGTGGCCTCCTTTTTTTTGTACGTGAATGCCAGTGGGATCACATCGCGGAGATTTGTCAGTGTGTAAAAGCACACAATCGCCCTCAGTTCGCTTTGTCAATAGCTGGCAGGGACGGGTCTTCATTCATGCCGGGCGATACACGCCGCCACTCGTTGGATGAATTGTCTTATTCATGGAGCGCCGGAATGCCCTGCGTCTTCCCGGTGGGGAAAAGGGTCCTGATGACGTACAGAGACCCGGCCTGTGGGAGGTCAGTCCCCTTCCTCGGCCAAAGATGCAGCAAAACCCAAAGCCAACAAGGCGGTTAAGCCACGAAATTGGGGGCTTGGGGAGGAAGCTTCCTTCTGTTCCTCAAATGTCACTGTAGGGAAAAAAATTAATAAATAAATTGCCTTGCTTTTTCCCTATGGCTCTGTATTTCGGAGCGCTGCACAAAAGAAGAACGGATGAACTCTGCTTCCTGTGTTCGCTCCCCAATATTTTCTTTCTGCAGGAGATTCGCCATTGCTTAGTTGCATCTGCGCATGCTGTCTCCCTTCCAGGGTTGCTTCAGGTCCAGCAAAGTTTTGCATCCCAGAATCTATCTAAGAAATGTTGGCACGGAGGACACCCAAAAAAACCCCACCAACTAGGCATTGTTTCCGTTGTCAATTTGGGTACCGGAGAAATAGAAAACAGAGCAAAAGCACCAGGGTGGGGCGGTGGGGAGGAATAACAGGTGAAGGAAACCGATAATAATTGGATGGTTTTTTAAGATTTTTAAAATGCCCAGAGTTTAAAAAATTTAAAACAAAACAAAACACGGATTTCAGCTGAGCTTCTGAAGAGCATTGATGTGCTTCACACTTTGTGCTAAGCTATAAAATGTTTAGTTGCATTTGGCTGAATACGCTGTGTTAATTGGCCATGCGGTGTCTAACCATGGTTTTGGAAGTGTTCTATTGGCAAGAGTTTTTTGTGATTATGAAGTCACCGGAGTTGAGCTTTACGGTGTGATGTTATTGATTTGTGATTTATTCCTTAGGCTGTCGTTAGAGGAACTGGTTTAGCACAAACGTGAATTCAGATTTGTCTAGGGAGATCCTCAGTAATCCAGGTCACGGTTGTCCCAGAGGTCCTTTTTGGGTTTTCCACCTTTTCCAAGAGGCAATTGGACTTTGTGGTTTTTCTTTGAAGACGTTTCGCTTCTCCTCCAAGAAGCTTCTTCAGCTCTGGCTGGACGGTGGGGAAGGGAAGGATCTATACTCCTTGCAGACAACTGGTCCTTTGCATCCTTTTAGCGGGTCCATTAAGGTCAGCTGGAGGTTTACCTGTGTCCTGAGGGTCACCTGAGTGGTGCAAACGGGTGTGGAGCCTTCTTGGAGCTGCTGAAAGGACCGTGTTGTAGACTGGAGATAGATGATGTCGTGTTCCTCCCCCTCTGTGGAGGGAGGACTGTTCAATTTGGACATAGATGGCCTCTTTGACCCCTCTTTCAAACCAGAGGTCCTCTCTGTTCAACATGTGAACTTTGCTGTCTTCCAAAGAGTGGCCTTTGTCTTTTAAATGCAGCTGGACCTCCAAATCTTGTCCTGATGGGTTTGTTCTCCTGTAGGAGAACAAATTGTTGGTGTTTGACAAGCCTCCTGGGGGGGGGGGCATTCCAAAAACAGCCACCCCACCCCACCCCGCTTGAACGAGGCTTCTGTTCTTACTGTCAGTGGTGTCATCTCTAGCAACCAACTGTCTTAGTTTAGCCAGCTGAAAAACGGAATCGAGAATTGCTTCACACGGTTTAAACTGGATTAAGGTTTAATTAATGCCTGCAAGAGCACCTGATCGCAATTAGTAGCTGGGTGTAACTGCCCTGAGATGCAGATCTTTTCTCCTCCCTTACCGCCTTTCCTCCTAAGACTTTCATCATCATCATCATCATCATCTTCTTCATTCTCATAAAAGACCTTCTATGAAAATAGGCCTGAGATGGACATGGAGGATTGGTCTGGCTTAAGAACGTGGCTCATTTCTCCTGCCAAGGGTTTTAGTGCTTTTTCTCTAATCTTCGGCTATTTTATATACCGGGAGAGAAGATGAGAGGTGGCTTGCTCAAGAACAAACTCTGGATCCGAAGATACAACAAACAATTTTGAAGAGTCTAGAGTATCTCACCATCAGAAAATGAAGGGTTGGTACTAGTTGGTTGTATTAAGCATCTGGCAGCTTGATCCTGTGAATCAACCACCAGGAGCCGAAAGGCTAAAATCTGGTTCTGTTCCCAGCAAAAACGCAAGCCAATTCTTCATTTGCCAGTATGAAAGGAAAATAACAGGATTGGCTTCCTACCTACTTTAGGAGTCTATGGGGTAATGTCTCTCCATTGCCAGAGGTAATAACTTCCTCTCCCCGATAAAATTAATTCTAAGCCAGGCATGTAATTTGCCTTTTCTTTCTTGATATTGTAGGCTTAGTATCTTTTTAGAAAAGTGACCAGGCCGGTTTCAAAAAGTCATTTAGATTCACTGGAACCGGTAAAATAAATTCCATGTTGGATAATATTCTACATCCTCTTTCCGTTTAATTTTCAATGTCAACCTATCCATTTCTGCACAGCCTGGTATCTTCCTAACTATCTCTTCACCTCGCGATATAATCTTTCATTTTTCCAGTATGGGGGCGAAAATAATCCAGGGAGCATGAAGGTGGGGATTCGTTTGTGTGGGTCTCCGGCGTCTGGCTTTCTAAGATTTTGGTCTTCTCTTGCCCTGAGCCCTTGACTCTGAATGCTAAGTTTGTTGGTTCCATTTTCTGCTTTCCACTCCAGTAGAGGGGCACTTCAAAAAAAAACCCCCAAACAAAACGATTTGCTTTTAGCGTTTCAAAGAGGCAGTTGCAGCCTGAGCACGGGGGGAACCTGCGAGGAGCGTATAGCTTCTGCGGCGAAAAGGGGGCCGCGACTCTTTCTGTCACTTGCTCTACAAGTATCTAATAGCAGTGCAAAGTAATTTGAGTTTCCCGGAGTTATGAAATAAGTGCATTTAAAGCAAATGTTCAACCTGGATTAATTCTGTAGCTTTCTGCCTCCAGTAGGCAAAGTTGAAAGCTCTTTTTTTAAAAAAAAATTACAAACAAATAAATAAATAAATAAAAGGCAGCAGGAATCGAGCTGAAAAAAAGTGGAGACAAGGAGAGTTTTTAAGCACCGCAACGGTGGGGTTTTTTTATGCCTCCACAATGGCTGCTGTGTTTACTCTGGCAATAAAGCCAGAAATGCATACTGTGAGTGTAGCTGTATTATATAAAGGCCTGTTCATGTAGTTCATTAATCAATAATTGGCTTTCATATTCCGTGGCTCGGTCTTTATCCTAGAGACCAGCTGGCAAGTTCTTATATAAACTGGAATGAATACTTGGTGTTAATTTTAAGATCAGGGGTATGTATATGGACAACAAGCCAGCAAACACACGCATGCAACGCTTTTTCAAAGAACAGCATCTGGAATTCTTCATTTGCTTTTGATCTGTAGTTTTCTTACCCACTTCTACGTATTCCCAGATAAATATGGGCAGGAAAGCTATTTTGCATCTGCCCATGAATTCTGAATGTGTCTTCCCCCATGGGGTTATCGGCTCTTTAGGACCTGAATGTAGATATTTCTTTCTCTTACCTGGGTATTTTTTGGCTAGAAAACAAAGGAGATTGAATATTCGTGGAGTGGCCCTTCCTTGATGAATGAGCTATCACATCCTTGAGCCTCATCGGATTAGGAGGGCGAACCCAAGAACCACCAGGCTTCATCGTTATTGGGGGGTGGTGGTGGTGTTTCTTGGTGGTCTCTGAGCTTGTTTTTTTTTCCCCTTTCTTGCAAGCGTTTCAGTGCCCAAACTAGGTAACATCATCAGCACCAAGAAATCCCTGTTCATTGCAAGAAAACAGCCAAGCGCAGAGAGCACCAAGGATCCCTGTTCATTGCAACCCTGAGCTACAGATATTCTCCTTTTTAAATTCACCATCGTTTCCTATTCTGGTTGGATAATGCTTGAGACCAAATAAGAATCCTCTGTATTATGGCCCAGAAGAAAATCCAAGGTGATTTAGCGTATCTTTACTTCTAAAGATGCTCAGGTGCATTCAGGTTACAAAACTTGTAATAGGAGCTAAGCAGTTGTAAAAAGTGATAACACTTATGCTCAAAGCCATTATATTCTGGCCTTTAGTATGTTGGTTAAAGGAGCTCCAGTAGGAGAGACTATAATACAAAGGTTTTCAGAAGCAAAATGGAGTATCCCCTTTCATAATATTATGGCATCTAGTTAGCGAGACCAATTCTAGGTCCAGGTATATTGGGGATAAAAGAAGAGATTGGAAATTCTGTAAAGTGCTAGTTATATCCAGCCCCCTAAATATTTTAAAAAGATGAATGAAATCAACAAAACCGACCTTCTAGTTTTCTATTATTTGCTCAGGATGCTGCAAGTTGAAGCTAAACACCCCTGTTCTTTCCCGCATGGAAAGGTGAAATAAAGTCGCCGCTGTCATTCGTAATGAAAAAAAAAAAATGTGGGTCATCATTTTGCTCCCTTGTTTCCAAACAGGGACTGCAAAGTTACTTCCCTACTGTTTGAACACAGTTATTTTTGTAGAAAAGTCAGCTAAAACAGCCCTGCAGATTTCTGCTTGCCCACATGCCCAGAATGAGTAATTTTCCTTTGACGGTTGAATACAATATCATTAGGGCCTCCTCCCCTTCCCCCTGGTAATGACCAATTTGCAATAATTGGCTGCTTATTCAAATAACGGTTTGAATAGCCATAAAGGAAGAGGAGCCCTCCTGACCCCCAACAAGCTGGCATAACAATTAACACAATTGATTAACCTGAAATCAAGTTAAATAACAGATTATTCTACAATGGCTGGCTAGGGATCTCTGTTGCTGGAACTCCATCTCTTCCTCCCCAGTTTTCAGCTTTAAAATCCTGTCAGATATCTTCTTTTATTAAGATATTTCTATACCATCTGACAGATTTTTCCCCTCTCCAGATGGCATGCAACATATTTTACCCCATTAAAAATGCAAACACATAAAACAATACAAAGTTAAAATACAGTAAAACATAGAAATTGTATAAACCGGAGGCTGTGAGCAGTAAGTCTGCCTTTTCTTCCATTAGCTGTCAAATGTCATGGTAAATAAATCTCTTTATCAGATGATACATCATCAGCATTTTTTTTTTGGGGGGGAGGAAGAGATTTTGGAAAGATTACTTTATCTCTTAACATTTATTATATGTTTTATATATATATATATATATATATATTAATAATGAGATTGCATTGTTAGTATGGATCTCTTTATAAGAGGACCTTCTACAAGGGGAAAGGAAGGACTTAAAAGTTTGCAGAAGCATTTAGCAAAATCCTCAGAAATAGAATCTGCCGTCCTTCTTCTAAATGAATTAGGATTAGGACTGAGCACCTCCATTGGCCAGATAAAAATAATGGGCTTTTTTTGGCCAGGGTTTTTTTTTGGGGGTGGGGAGAGAACGAGGGAGGACTAAGCAGAACCTAACTGGTTAGATGCCTCAAAGGGAGCCCGTTTTGTTCTATGGCCAACTTTGTCCATTGGCAAATTAATGCTGCCTGATTTAAGCCTTTCAGCTGACTTTCCTTCTCAAGGCAGCCTAGGTGGTGGAGAATTTAGATTGGCACTTCTGTCAGAATTAGCAGTTTGTGGCCTACTTCAATAATTATTTCCTCTGGTGCTTTCTCTGGTTGCTATATAAGGACGAGGAGTAGGATGGGATGGCTTATGCAGTTTCCATGGACACCACAAAACACAGCAGCAAGATACCCAGAAGGAGTGGGGAAGCTGATTTCCATCATCTTCAGGTTTCCACTTTCTGCCCCAAAATAGTCGCCCCCAAAAAGGGTTGGACTTTTCTTTGGCCCCCGTGAACTTTGCAGACGGGCAGCCTCAGGCAACCAACACGAAGATATACGGTAGGAGGAAGGGGCTGGGTAAGATGTAAAAATTCAAATAATTTTCCAAAGCATTTTTGGCTCTTTGCGTACAGAAAAGCTGTTGATAAAAGAGAAGGAGGCTTAGCTTTGGGTATCATTTTAGCTTTGAAGTCTCTGGCGAGGGATGCCCGCGCACCAGCCTTATATTCCTGGTTTCACCTACCAAATTCAAGGAATTCTCACTCTGTCCGGCCAGCCAATGGATGGAGAGGAATGAGGAAGAGAAAAGCTGCGAAAAAATTTCCTTTCATCTCCCAGAACTCCCTTTGAACTGCCCTGTATCATTTTTAGGTATTTTAGGTTGGCTTAGGGCAACAAAATGTGTACGGGCATTTCATTTTCCCAAAAGAACACGTGGGAAACTAGGACTGTTATGGAGGGCCGAACCAAGAGGCCCAACTTAATTCTCCTTAATTATGTGAATGCCATACACGTATTTACATTTGATTTCTAATTTCCGATTGACTTCGCACAGGTGGGACATGGACAGCCAAAGGTCCAAATGTGGCCCTGGGGCCCATAAAATGTCCAGCTCTGGTGTAGTGTAATACAGGGGTCCCCGACCCCCGCACCGTGGCCCATTACCAACCAGGCCATGGAACTGGCAGGTGAGAGCACGTGCCTATAGCTTCACTTGTATGTGTCAGCCTTCCAAGAAATGCACCCATAGAAAGCAGAACTCCGAGGCAGGTAGATTCCTCAACGAACAATTTATTGGATATGTCACATTGGCACAACTGGTGAAAAACCGGCTCTGAAAGTTCCCGCGGTTTTCACCTAATTAAAAAGCAAACGTTTCCCCTTTCCCCCCAAGTCCCTGGTCACGCCGTCCAATCAAAGTGCTGGCCGGTTGCTTGGTTACTTCACTCCTCCCCTGACCAGCCACCTGTTGGAATGTCCTTGGTTCCCACAGGAAAACTTTCCTGTTTCGGCTACAAAACCCCATCCAGCTATTTCCCCCTCCCTTCCTCCCCGTCCCTTCTTCTGCTTTGTGGCAACCCTGGAGCCTCCAAGATGTCCTCAGCCAGGCTCACTTCAGGGTTGACAGTGTGGGCGCGTGTGCCCGCCACTCACGCAATGGAGCTGCGCATGTGTGCTTGCCTGCCACTCGCCTGGAACCGTCCCCTCTTCTCCCCTCCCCCCTGCTGGGCTGCAAAGCCAGAAAGGTTGGGGACCGCAGGTATAACACAAAGAAAAAACTAGTTACGGCCTAACTGTCAGCCCTGGAAGCCATCATTGCGAGGCCTCTGCAGGCTGCCACAGATTGATATATGGGAATCAGGGAGGGGCTTCTTTCTCAGACACTTAGAGGTGTTAGTAGTCAAAACAACATTCTTTTCAAGTGTGTCAAGGCCATCCAAACTGCACCTGGAAGAGGAGTGACAAGAGGAAAGGGGAAGTTGGCTTCGAAAGAGGATTGGGGAATGCGACCTTTGATGATGGTCTGGAGGTGGATCTTTAATTTCTTTTGGGCATGGAAAAACCTGGGCCTTCAAATTCAGGTTTTTCCCAGATGCGCCAACGTGGTTTCTCTAAGAAATTCTTCCTTGGATACATCCTTATCTGAGTGCTGAGTGAGTTATTGGAACTTGGATGGAACGCTGAAAATAATTCAATCCTTTCTTTTCAACACTGTCTTCCCCCCCCCCCCCCGATCACAGAGTCCTAAATACAGGTGGGGCCACAGGTGTTTGAGGGTCCTCCGGTCTTACGAGCCCAGGGAGGAGCTGGCTGGATGAAGCCAAACTCCTTGCTTCTGGCCACTATCAAGAAGCCCTCAAAGGACTTGAAACTCTTACTTGCCTGCAGTTGGTACCTAACCCTAAAGGTGCAATTTCACTGTTGTAGTTAATGGTTAATAAGCATAAGAATTTGAGCCAGGATCAGCTCGAGATCCTATCTAAGCTCAGCAACATGTTCCCCACTGTGAGAAATAGCACATTAACAGTAGCATTATTTTTTTCATTCTTCCCTAGCAACTGGTACTGAGGAGTATACTGCTCTAAATAGAGAAATTTCATTTTTCTTTCTCAATTTCATTAGGCGTCTTGAATATTCATAGCATAGAAAGAGGGTGTACAAATCAAACGAATAGATTAAATCCTTAGAGCCCACAGGAAGCCTCCTTTCCTGTTCCCTAAAACTATTTTTCTCCATCTTCCCCCCC
>JANHFL010004573.1:117191-136552 GCA_032468155.1 Oxyrhabdium leporinum | reverse complement strand
AGATAGATAGATAGATAGATAGATAGATAGATAGATAGATAGATAGATAGATAGATAGATAGATAGATAGATATGAGAACATAAACCTGAACACAAAGTAATACAAAGTAAAGAGAACAGAGACAGAAAGGAAAAAGGAAAAAAACTTAAAGTACAGAAAGAAAGGATTAAAAGAAATAGAAAGAAGCTTCCAATTTCCTTTGCAGCAAATACAAGTATGATTACAAAGTTATCTCTTATTCTATGATTATTTTAAAAGACCATCATTTTTTTCTATTCATTTTTTTTATTACTGAAACAAGTCTTAAGTGCATTTTTTCTGATTCATGCACAAAGTCTACAAGGGGATTTCAATCAGTCAATAATATAATGTGTTTTTTTCTAATCAAAGACCCTTGTTGCAGTTGTCATATATAAAAACAAAGTTCCATGACTTTTTTCTAGGTGCCAGGCCATTATTCTCAAAAGAAAAGCCTCTGGTTTCAATTGTAATTTATTTTTTAAAATCTTCTGAATTAACGTATTTGTATCCAAATTTCTTTGGTATTTTTTACACCTCCACCAATCATGATAATTCTTGCTGTTCACACTTCCAGCAAAGATCAGAAGTATCTTTATACAGTCTAGATCATTTCTCCAACAATGCGTCATTTTAGAAAAAATCTCTTTCAGGTTAGAACTTAATATAAATTTCAAACCTTTCAACTAGTTATTTTCCCATTTCTATATTGCAACCACAAATTTTGGCCCATTTTATCATATATTCATTCTTCCCACTTGTTCTTCTTTTACCTTAGATTTCAACAAAAGTTCATACTGTAAATTTTAGCAATAACATATTCATTGTTAGTACATAATTCTGTTTAAACTCACTCTTACATTGTTTAACACCATAAATTCTTTTATCTACTTTAAACCCTTCTGGTAATTCTACATAAGAAAGCTATTGACAAGCATATTGTCCTATTGCCAAATCTTCTCCAGTCCCCTTGAGAAAATATTAGTACCTCACAGTGGTTAACCATTTATATGTACTTACCATTTCTCGTCTATAAAAATGCTTTTTGTGCTGAAGACTGCAAAGATGTTTTCAAGCATAAACTAAATTTATAATTATTCCATAGTCTAGGAATAGCCTGCCTGACATAATGATTTTGAACATCTACATTAACCTTAGCTTCATTATACCACAGATATTAATGCCACCCAAATGTTATGTTCTTCTAATTCCAATAGTTATCTATTTCTTAATAACATCCTCTCTTTCTATACAGCAGACAGCAAGGTATAATTTCAAATCTGGTAGATCCAATCCTCCTCTTTCTTTTACAACTTGTAATACCTTATATTTTACTTGTGTTTTTCCCCCTACCATTCAAATTTTTTTATATATATATAAAAAAACACACACACACACACACACACACACGCACACACACACACTGTATACACACATAAATATACACATACACACATATATGGAATATCAATTGTCAAAATAGATATTCTCTGAAACAAAAATAACATTCTAGATATTGTATTCACCTTAATCACAGAAATTCTATCCAACAGTGATAACTGTACTTTGTCCCATCTTGACATATCTTTTTTAACTTCATTCTATATTTTAAGAGTTATTTTAAAACAACACATTATTCATATTTGTCATAATTATACCAAAGTATTTTACCTTTTTCTCAGACTTAAAACCCATTTTACTCATCAGTTCTTTGAACTTGTATCTTCATGGTTTTTGAGAATATCTTTGTCTTCTGTTCATTAATCTTGCCCCAAGTTATTTTAATATAGTCATTAAAAGTTCAATTCCCTTTAAAGGGCCTGCCAAAACCAGAACCAAGTTAGCTGCAAAAGCTCTTAACTGCTATGTCTCCTTTTTATTCTTTAAGCTTAGAATCTTCTCATGTTGTTTTATGTATAGATCACTTCTTCCAAAACCTTAAATAAGAGAGTCCAGTTCAAATTATCAAAAGCCTTCTCTGCATATAAAAAGATCAAAGCTCGCTGTTCATTATGTTGTTTCAAATATTTCAAAATATCCACGATGACTCCAACACATTATCCTTTAATCCATTTTAGGGGGGTGAAACCCTATCGATCCTCATCAATAAATTCTTGCAAAATCATTCTTTCAGCTAAAATTGTTATAAATAACTTGTGGTCATTCTTCAATAATGATACTGGTGTATAATTTCTTTTTGAAGTTAAATCTTATCTCTTTTTAGGTATTAATGTTATACAGATAATTTTTGACATATAACCATTTGTTCAGCATCCATTCAAAATTACAACAGTGTTGAAGAAAGGAAGATATTACTTCTGCCTAAAGTTACAGCTGTTGAAGCGCCCCATTGGTCATATGATAATAATCCAAGCCCTTGACGGTACACCTATCCATCCTTATAACTGCAGGGGCGCAGCAATTCTCCCAACTTATCTTCCCCATCTAGAGCATTCTGCACAGCACTACTCAGCAGCAGCAATCCTAGTTGCCCATGGCCCAGATGACCTTCACTACCTTAGACCTTTCTCTTTCTCTCTACAACACGGCTTCCCTTACCATCTTCAAACGGGTATCCCTTTCTTTCTGCAAGCCACATCCCATTGGAAATTATCTGGTCTTGCCCAGATCTCACAAGAAGGGAACATGCAGCTTGGAGAACAGCACAAGCCTTGTTCTCTTCAAAACTTTATTTCCCCAAACTGCATATGTGACACTCCTATTGCACAGTACGAGGGTTTGAAGAGGAAAAGGGACTTTTTAAAAATCATCTTCTTGTTTGTGACAGTTCATTTTAATAGCACTCAATAACTTCAGCCACAACAGGCATCAAATCTCCATGGCAACTAAAACTCACACTCTAGTTCTTTACCTTATCTTTTGTTATGAATATTCCACCTACTAAATATATTTTTCAAGAATAAACACGCATTCCCATGTCAAACTGGTCTCTTTAACTGAGTCGGTAAAAAATTATACCAGTACACTTTCATCAAAAGTAAAACTGATTTAAAAAAACAGAATGAGAAAAAAATTGTCCCCTTAATTGTTTTAAAAAGTTCTTATATCTTCTCTTAATTAAGCTTTTCGCAAATAGTTCGTGACTCTTTACATCTACGTCTCTTTTCTTTTCTAAGAAGGTTTAGTTCACCACAAGAAGTCTTATCTTTGCTACAGAAACGTGATTTTCCAATTATATAACACTTGAAGCTGAAAAATGAAGCACTAGCCAGTAGTTACTAACATTAATTCCTTTTAAATTCGGAGCGCCAGACCAGCCTTCAATTTTATTCAGTTCTATAGATTGTTTTTTTCCAGGTCTTGATGCAAGATATTTAAAAGAATAAAATATACTTCAATTCAGGGTAGAATACTTGTGAGTGGCCAAGCTCTTCATACTTTTCTTGGCAAGAATATGGAAATGCATCCTCTTAGAATTTCTTCTTCTTTTTTTTAATTTCCCAGCCTAACCTACAATACAGGTATTCTTCAGAAGCCTTCCATCCTACATTTTGGTGCCTTCAAGTTAATGTTTAACTCCTGGCGACCACTTGAACTAGTTGCTGCAGTTTTATTGGCAAGGTCTTTCAGAAGTGGTTTGTCATTGCCTACTACTTAGGGGTGAGAGAGAGTTACTGTCCCAAGGTCACATAATTGGCTTTGTGCCTAAGGAAAAAGTAGAACTTAGTCTCCTGGTTTGTTGCCCTATACCTTAATAACTACACTACACATTACACAAACTGACTTTCTATCCTATTATTAGCCAGACTGAACCTGCTTACCAATCAAGTCCAGACAAGATGAATTGCTACATTCTGAGACAATCACATACTAACTGACACGACACAAGATGGACAGTAATACAGGTAGTTCTTGATTTATATGATGGTGTCATAAAAAATTACTTATAACCCACCTTCAGGGTTATGACTGCCGCATCACCCACACAGTCACCTGAGTGTATTTTGGGTGCTTGGCAATTGACTCACATTTATGAGTGGTTGCAGCATCCCACGGTCACACAATCATATTTTGCGACAAACCAACAAAAAAAATGCCCATTGGATATGCCAGATTTGGACTTTTGATCACAAGATTTACTTAACGACTGCATCAACTTGCTGAACAATCATAAAAACAGCTCGGTCATTTCGTGACTCGGTTTATAACTGCAATAACTTAAAATCAAAATTCCTGGCTGAATTGTGATCATAGGTTGAGGACTACCTCTATACTATGTTTTAAGAGGCTAGCTTTAATAATATAACCCTGTCCATTTTAAATGCGGATTCAATAGTATTCCGTGCAGATTACTATACCACGTATATCATTAAAACACATTGCAGCCATACTATTAAACAATCACAGCAAGTAATTTTAGAGGAACACCAATAGAGCACTTCCAGGATTGAGTTACAACAGGAAACTAAAACGGTGTCCTCTCCCATTGTTTATAACTCTCTCACTTTTAATAGGAACATGGTCTTCACAATGGCTATATCCAGAATCAGGAATTCTCTCTCTAATGAAACCAGGCTACTTCCTGCTCCTTGGTCTTCTTGCCAAGGGGAAAATAAGTTTTTTTTTAATTTAAATCAGCTATTTGTTGAAGTATCTTTGAATTTTATATTTTACATTTTACTGTAAAATGCTTTGAGCGGTAGAATGAAAGCAGGATCTAACCTTAAGCTATACAACTTTTCTCACGATTCCATTTCTACCTATTTCCATTCCTTTGCTCACACTATTATTTCTATTAAGAGAACGGCGTACAGCGCTGGCAGCAACTGCCTCTCCTTTCCGACTCTCCACCTTTTTAAAAGGCACAATATCAGAAATCTGCAGAATACTTAATACAGGCAATCAGTCAGGATTAAAGCTGGTTCAAGTAAAAGTAAAAAATGAGGTCCAAAATATTACTAAGTTAAATAAAAAAAGTCCTCCATGAAAAAGAGGAAAGCACTTAAAATGCAGTCTAGGTATTATAGATAGTAGTATATTAACATCATTGCTGTAAACCCACTTGTATAAAAAGCTCTGTAAGATTTTCAATGAAAACAGAAAGAAAATGGAAGACATACCAAATACAATGAAATGATAAGGACTGATAAGTCAATTAAAAATTTAATTTGTAACTGGCACCTAGAATGTCTGTATTGGACAGATTAATCTAGACATCTATGGTGTCAATTAGACATTGATACCTAAACTATTCCCTTTTAAAGCCTTCTGGCTTAAATATCAACTCTCAAGCTGATTAACATACATTAAAAATTAATGTTGCCATACTATTGAAAGGTCCTGTCAGATTTAAGTTCCTACCACAAAATCATACATTATATCTAAAATATCCAGGACGGTATTGTTTCTTGGTCTGAAGAGTGTGATTCCCAATTTAAAAACCATATGTGGAAGGTAATAATCATCAGAAAGAATGAGTGGATAAAGAAACTAGCAAAACATTACACAAAGAAATAGGCAATTTATGTGCCTAATTTAACAATGAAAGCCATTGAGGTGGCATACATATGTGATTCACAAATATTTTTAATGAAAACCTATGTGCTAAACTAGCCTTCCCAACTCTAAACTCCTCCAAATAGTAAGACTACATTTCCCAGAATTTACAAGTAAAGCAGTTGTTGGAGAGTTATGCTCAAACCAGATTTGAGTTAGCTGGATGACTAATTATGGTTTAATAGTCACGTTTACTAAAAGATTAATTGTATTAGATTAATATAAAAGGAAAAAAATGTAATCAATAGGAACTTAAAAATTACTGTAATTAATTTCTTGGCATGTAATGCTAGAATCAAA
Source organism: Oxyrhabdium leporinum (assembly GCA_032468155.1). NCBI lineage: Eukaryota > Metazoa > Chordata > Lepidosauria > Squamata > Cyclocoridae > Oxyrhabdium > Oxyrhabdium leporinum. Next base: position 130,716 of record JANHFL010004573.1, on the reverse strand, counting down.
AACAAATAAAATATAGATTTCAATTAAGTCACTATGCATGCCAGTATGTAGTTTCATCTTGGAATAAAAGGCTCAAGTAACAGCTATGCTTTTAATGAAAATTAAAACAGAAATAAAGCAAGGTAATAGCACTATAGAAAACAGTGGTAAAGTTTAAAAACCACTTACATGAAACAAACAATAAACTAATATTTTAAGTAGTAATTTAAGTACAGTTTCCTAAAATACTTGGCAAAAGTTACCAATTCTGAATCAATTAACCGAGTAGTGTATGGGTATAACAGGTTAAAATTTGCCATATTGAACTAAAAGCATATTGTACTGCATATCAAAGAGACTAGTAAAATTCTATAGAAGTGCATTTTTGAAAAAAGTTATTCAAATATTTCCAAGATCTGCATTTCCATAATTTTCATAATGAAATTTAATTTAAGATGTTTTTAACTTACTTAATCAACCTACAACTATCAAGCACATCTTCAGAACTGTATCTGTGATATATGATGATATACTTTTATTCTTTTAGTATTTTTGCACGTGCTAAGGCTCATAAATAACTACAGGAGTTTTGAGTATATCTAACTTTCCTTCTCACAAAGGAAGCAAGATTAAATTTTGAACTGAGTTATTTATAAAAATAATAAAGGTGTGATATAAATAAACAAACACCGATAATAGTATATCCAATCGCTTTAAGTAATTCTTTGTAATAAATTAGCTAACATGTAACAGATAACTAGATATGTACTAATTTAACACAAAGTTAGTTTTGCATTGTTTTATTCCATTTTCTGAATAAATATTTATGTTCAATAATTCATTAAAAGCTATAAAGAGAGACATGGGTCTCACCCTCAGCTTTACCATGTTTCTCATGCTGGAAAAAAAATATATTTTCTTGATGGATGAAAGAAAGCCTAAGTCCTTTCCTCTGCTTCTTACGACTGTAATTGGCCCCAAAAGTACAGTCATAGATCATGGTAGTAATTAAGTGGGTAACCGTGTTTTTTTGTCAGAAACCAGAAATAAATGCTGATTTCCAGCAAAAAAAATGCTGAAAAACCATAGTCATATGATTCTGGGACGCTGCAGACGTTTGCAAGTGTGGGCCAGTTGTAGAGGAACCAAAATGCTCTCCCATGGTCCGTGGTGCTCTCACATGGACTGTGGGGGCAGGAGGAAACACTGGAATTTCAAAATCTGGTTTAAGTAGGTCCTGGGAGGTTTGTTGTAACTTCAGTCACTAAGTCATAAATCAAGGTAATAAGCAAAGGTCTACCTGTTATTCCAGACAAGTCAAAATTGTCATTAACTTCTGCACTAATTTGTTGCTTCCATTGCCATTGAAATTAAAATGATTACACAACCAGCACCAGTCTTTTTGTATGTGCATGTGATATCACAATTGCTTGCTTGCTTGCTGATTATCAAGTCAAGGCTTGACTCTTACAGATCACACAGACAGATTTTCTCCATGCTGTTTGGTCTCTAACTTGGTCTACTCATCGCCGCGATAACCGAGTCCATCCACTTTGCTGGGGTTGTCCTCTTCTACCTTTTCCTTCCAACTTTTCCAACCTTCCAGCCTTGTCTAGAAAGCTACATCTTTGCATAATGTGTCCAAAGTACAGTCAGATAATTTGAGCCTGGACATTTGTACCACATGTAAGAATTCTGGGTTGATCTGCTTGATTATCCATCTGTTTCTTTTCTTGGCTATCCAAGGTATTCTTAAAATTCTTCCACAATACCAACATTAAAAAATGTTAATGGAGGAGAATATTTGTAACACAGGGTTGAAATAAGAGATCCTTGGTGCTGAGTTTGTTTTCTTGCAGACATTTCATTACCAAACAAATACCAAGGTAGTAGCGCTGTTGACTTCACCTAGTTTGTAATGAAACTTCTGCAAGGAAACAACCAAGATCAGAGAGCACCAAGGATTCCTCATTCAGAAGTGTCAATACATTTTTGCCCTGCTTTTTCAAAATACTCCTATGCTGTACATATAGTCCTCAACTTACGGCCATAATGGAGCACCAAATATCTGTTGCTCAGCAAGACAGTTGTAAAGTTAATTTTGCCCCATTTTACGACCTTTCTTGCCACAGTTGTTAAGTGAATAATTGTAGTTACGTTACCATAGTTAACAGTTTTAAAGTGAATCTGGCTTCCCCATTGACTGTCAGAAAGTTAGGGTTAGGGATCATAAGACCCCAGGACACACTGCAGCCATCATAAAGACATACCAGTTGCCAAGCATCCAAATTTTGATCATGCGAGCACGGGGAAACTACAACAATCATAAGTGTGAAAAACCGTCATATCAGTGCTGTTGTAACTTTGAACAGTCACTAAACAAATGTAAGATTTGTCGAAGACTACCTGGAGAGAGGTAGGGAAAACTGTTGGAAACAGCCGGGAAAACTGTTGCCTATGTGATTCTGATTATTTTAAACCTGTATATTGTGGTTGTTTTAAATGAAGTTGTGAACTGCCCCGAGTCTTCGGAATGGGGCGGTATATAAATTCAAAATAATAATAATAATAATAATAATAATAATAATTTATGGCTGCGCTATCAAGCTGTTAGTCTGTTCTGCATTCTTGCCTCTTGGTAACTTTACTGTTCATACTGTCATTCTGTTGTAAGCTGCACAGAATCATTTTAATAGTGAGATGGATGCCATATAAATTAAATAAATAAATAAATAAATAAATAATCAATCTTAAAAGACAGAAACTTAGTACCAATGTAGTATCTTCGTTGTCAATTCTAGGTGTGTCATTATTACACATATAAAAACAGTGGGGCTTGTGTCTTGATAAAGCAACAGTAGTTTTGTTATTGTCTCCTCTACACAGCTGCTATTGCTGACTGATTCAAGAGATGCACAAAACCTGGTAAGCTCAAAATGGCTCCTCTGACCTTGAAAAAAAAAAAGTCAAGATTCTAGAACGATTGTTTTAGGACTCGCAATATCTCACAGTGGCTCTGAGTTTTTCAGTGTTTCTAAAGTTCTTTCTACATGCTACGATCGGCCTATTCTTTTGCATCTTTTCTTTCGTGCCAGTAGACGAGCAGAGAAGAGTTACATCCTTGCTGCTATTAGTTTATAACAGATTTAGAAGAGGAAAGAAGGCAATCCTGGGGAAAAGCAGCATATGGCCCGGGGCCTGGAAAGACCTTTTGGAGTTTGGCCTGAAGCTGGAAGAGAGGAGCAGGAGTGCTGTGATTGATCAATTGTGACGGGAGTGCCTAATGCTCCTCAAGCTTTGCCGATGAATATCTGGTTGCCTGCATTAAGGAACTATCCCCACCCCTGTTTTAATTTTAAAACCAGATTCTTCATTTAGTGGGAAGAGAAATCCCATCAGAGTCTAGGCAAGAGCTCCCAATCAAGAGAATGAGAGAGTGGTATTTCCTACGTTGCCCCTCTTCCTGAAACAACAACGGTGCCATCAGGTTCCACATGGATAAAAGCAAGACTAGGTGCTCAGGACCAGCTTCTCCAGTACCAGTAGAGGAGAGGAGATAGTGTGAGGCAATCTAGTGTAACAATTAAGGCACTGTCCTAGAAACTAAGAGACTGTGAATGGAAATGAACTATGAGTGACTTTTAGCTCCAATCAGGCTGTTGGGGAAAAAATAGGAGGCTGGTGCATTATATTCTTTGACTTGTACAAAATACGGGCAAGTTATAAATAATTTGATTGACTGCTAACAGTAAGATTCCCGCCCTGAAGCAGGCCAAGCTGCCGCTGCAATGCATAAACAGCTCTTGGGTGAGGGAGGGGGGGAATTGTTTAACAAAACTAAGTGATAAGGCATACTAGCGCACAGAGGATGGGTTTAAATGATCTTCTCGATGCTGCTTGTGCCTAAGGTACAAAATCCCCTTGCTCAGAATCCTCATCGGGCAACGTAAAGAGGAAGCCCTGTAACTTCTGCAAGCAGGAGGACAAAAATGCACATCTCCTCAGGATCTTTGGTCTGGTATATGTAGAGTAGGCAACTCTTTCCTCCAGTGTCTTTCCAGCCCCTGGGAACGGAGAGTCTCAAGTTAGATCGTTACTGTGGTTCAGTAAACTTTCTTCGTTTTTACTTATTTAATTATCTAAAGGCCCTTTAGGTAACATCTACATTTCTTTCAGTGAGACTTCAGCCCCAGATGATCTGACTGAAGCCATTTTTCTTAGGCATTTTGATTAGTGGTTTTCTGATTATTTTTATGTTCTGGGTGGTTGTTTGCTGAATCCTTCAGGGGCTGATTATAAGCACTGTAAATAAATACTTTCAATCCTCCATCACTTAAAAATGTATTGATTTGCCATCATACTCTGTTTTTATGTGTGTGTGTGGGTCTGCCGTATTTTCCCGCCCGTTCTCCTGATACGTGAGAACCAAGGAGAGAACTCAGTTCTGCTGTGAAAAGCCCCCTCCCCTTTTTTTAAAAAAATTAAGGAACTGATCTACCTAGAGAAACATTGAACACTGAATCCTAGTGGAGCAAATTTTATCCCCTTCACATGGACAGGGATACAAATATTTTGTGTGTTACATTGTCAATTTGGACCAACTTTTCCTAACTGGAGGCCACATTTCAATGGCGGAGACAACTGTAGGTGAGGCCAGGGAAAGGAAGGAAGCTTCGGGAAGCCCATAGCATAAAACTACTTCAGGAGACTCTTTCCAGTACCCACAGACCCATAACTGTATCATTAACTGTCTTGAAAGAAGGATTCTTGGAAGATAGAAGTGACGTAGGAGCCTGCTCAGCCAGACTGTTTTTCCCAAAAAATTCCTGAGGAGGAAAGCATAAGACAGCTAACAAAACCATTCCTGGAATCTTGCTTCCCGTCTCTGAGCTGTCATCATTAGCTGTTTTGTGGGGGAAATCCTAGTATTTTTAAAACTGTATACATTGATATAATCGTTATTCTAAATGACTGGTTAGAAATTCCTGTAATAATAGAAGAAAATAAATATGTACAGTGGTTGGGGGGCAGGATTTTCTGCCCTCCTTCCAGTTGATTAAATTAAGCATTAAGTCTATTGTAGGATCCACATCATAGGTTTATTTTGTTCTGCTTCAAAAAAGGAAGAAACTATACCATTAATTTTGCACCATAAAAATTCAGTGGCATGAATTAAGCAGGATTCAAAGCTAAATTCAGCCCACAGGCTGCTCGTTCTGTTCTAGATTCTGGAGGAATTTTTCATTACCATAGCAAGTTTTGAATCTTTTTTTTTTAAACCTACCATTTATAGGTACTTTATGCTGGTCTTATAAGCAAACTAATGACTATTATAACTAGAATGGAAATCCAGCATTTCTTTTTTTCCTGTCAAAATAGGCAGATTATGACTTGGTTGGGCTGCTGAGAAATTAAAAACCTGCAATTCTCTGCTATTTGTCTTCCAAACTGAAATACTCATATGAGAAAAGTATGGAGGCCCGGTGGCACATTGGTTAGAATGCAATATTGCAGGCTAACTCTGCCTACAACCTGGATCCTGATGGGCTCAAGTTGAGTCAGCCTTCCATCCTTCTGAGATCGGTAAAATGAGGACCCAGATTGTTGGGGGCAATATGCTGACATTTATAAGCCGCTCAGAGAGCGCTGTAAAGCACTGTGGAGCTGCATGTACGTGTCAGTGCTATTGCTATTTCTATTGCTATGGTATTTTCTTGGCTGCTCACTTGCTGATTGTATATGGAATGAGTGTACAATGGATTTCAGTTATATCATGATGGCATTTCCATCTTATATTTTGATTTATGCCTTATAATCACGATTAAGGGAAGGTAACGAAAGTTTAATTTTGATTAATGAGTGGTAGTATATTGGAATCGGTTCTTACATGAACCTTCATTCGTATTATTGTACAATAATCGTGCTTTTGATTTTGCTTATGAATGACAATGTAGAGTGAAATAATTCCCCACACAAGAGCTGGCGTGACTGAGGTATACAAACTGACTACTTTGCTATAATTTTAAGCACGTTTACAATATTGAAGAATTACTGACATGTATTTCTAGGCAGAGATTTAAAAGCAAGCTAATCACATACTTGATCAATTTTGGAAAAGGAAAAAAAGAAAATTATACAGTGCATAGTTATATATAAATTCATAGGCAACATCAAAAGCACAATTATTACATTGCAGTAGAGATGCAGGTTCATGTAAGAACCAATTCTAATATGCCATCACTCAATCAAAATTAGGCATAAATTAAGAGAATAAAACAGTTATAACTAGCATAAATGCTACAACCCTACACAATTTTTACAGGTAGACCTTGCTTAATAACCAGTAGCTTAGCAACTGCTCAAAGTTACTATGGACCTCAAAAAAGCTACTTACGACCTGTCCTCAAAGCTATGGCTGCTGTACACATGGCTGATCATATGATGCTGGCAGGTGCTTGGCACCTGGCTCACATTTACAACTGGTTACAATGTCCTAAAGTCAAGTGACCACGATTTGCGACTTTACCATTCTCCAACAGAAAACAGCGAAAAACACCCATTGGATATGCTGGCTTTGCTTAACAATCATATTGCTCACTTAACAACATATTGCTCACTTAACAACCATGTGATTTGTCTAACAACCAGTGACTTAAAATGATCATAAAATCAAGTCTGGTCGCATGGTGTCTCAACTTATGACCACGACGACCTCTGACTGAAATTCCATTCTACATTGTGATTGTAAGTCGAGGACTATCTGTACTTAGAAGTAAATCCCATTTAAATAAGACAATTTGCATAAATTCATGTAGAAGTGAACTGAAATTCTCATAAAAATAGTTAAGCAAATCACTGAACATCTTCCTGAAGAAAGACATTTTTATATAAGAAGTATATATAGAAAGGTCCAAAAGTTATTTGTTGTCTGAGTTATATAAACTATAGGACAAAGAAATCATGTACTGTATTACAGACTAGAGTTAGTTATTATATTATCACATTCATGTTAGCCTGTCTTCTCTAGGCAAAGTCTGCAGTATCAATGACAACTTAAAAACAGGCTACAATTTTCCAGCTGCTTGTTTTACTGGTATATGGAGCCAATACAATTTACTCCTTTAATATGTATTTAGTCATTTTTCTTCAGCCTCATCTAAAGCTACTATAGGATAAATTATAATATTTTTTTAATAAATTGAAACTGCCGGTTCTAAAAATAAGTCCCTGCAGATTCACAACTGTGTCAAGTTGGCTATCTGTTATGCAGAAGTATATCTAATATAATGGGACTTTAATCACTGAAATAGCAGTAGTGACAAAATAGCCAATTTTAACTACTATCTTAGAAACTTTTTAAAAAATAATGTTCTTATTCCAAAATAATTAAATCTAGAACATTAAAACAGGTTTTTAATAGTAATCCTAACCTAGAGCAACATGCCTTTAAAATAATTATTTTATATAGAAATAAATGCTAATAAGAGATGCAACTGTTACTTAATAAGCAGATTATTTGAATTACTTTTATTTATACAAATTGAAACTCTATTAAATAACTTTTCCCCTATCCCCACTCCAAAAAAAGCAATCCTTTTCATTTAAAAAAATCCTCCTAAAAGGATTAGGAAGAGATATATAAAAATGTACCATAAGGTTTTAGATTAATACTCAATTTGGAGTAAAATGTTCTGAGGAGAGAAGAACATAAAGAAAAGAAACACATAAACTTATGTTTTGCTGCTGAAAAATATAGAAGAAGCCATATGCTTTGGATGGCCCTTTTGTGAGCCACTGGAAATCCCAACACAAGAAATAAAAGTAACACCTGTTTAAAGCAGCCATCTGTCCTCACAGGCTGAAGAAAACTAGAGTCTTTCCACATAATCCTGATTTTCAAACTACAGAGCTAAACTGCACCTGGGAACACTTGTACAAATACTGTTCACAACTCTGTTGCTTAAATGCTATAAATAAAGCCATCTATCAATGACTGTATATGCTGGAAAAATATGCATCTTAAACGCAAACATGCAGTTTTCAGTAGGTTTCTCCCATTATGTTTAAACAAGACTAATTGTTCTATTGATAATTGAAACATGCATTTGGGGTTCTTAATATAAGCTTCAATTCCTTTGACATGGAACTTGAATTTTAAAAACGCACACTGACATTTAAATGAAAGTTTGCTTTAGTTCACTGTAGTATCAACATTCACTCACAATCTGTCAATTTAAATGCAGAACAATTTCTTCTAAATTATAATTTTTAAAGCCTTTTGAGGGAAGTGTGCTGTTTTGTTTCATACTAATACAGATTGCTGTAAAAGCTCCTCTCCAATCCTAAATTTATGTTTACATATACTGCTGCAATAGTTTTATTAACTGGCGATAGAAAAATTAAATTGGAATATGTGATTTTATTAATGATAACTTTTTACATTTTTATAAAATATCCTGATTTTTCATCTGCTCTAATCCACACATTAATATTGCTGTTTCTGTTCTTTCAAACATATAGAGAACTCAGTGTTGTATTTTTATAATTCTTTAGTACGTAGGGTAGTACTTTTGCATTGACTACATGAAGAGTTTTCTGCAGATTCTAATTACTGGCCCTCTTAATATGTAAGCTAGGAAAAAATTAAATTAATCAGGGCACATCATATATTTTGGGCAGGGAGGTCTTTATTCATTGTGGCTTGCTTTTTTCACTAAATTTCAGCTGCTGTGACAATCAGATTTAAATTTTTGTAAACTGGCACTGGATATGTACAATCTAGCTGTAATGTTTAATAGCTTTTAGCAGGCTCAACTTGCAATTTAAGCATAAGATGCAAAGATAAAATTTATTGAAAAGTCAAGAATTCAGATTACTTAAAAGATGAACAATATCACAAATCTCAAATACGTTTGCTTTTGATGCACAGCTTTGGATACATGCAAAATGAACTGGAAATAACCCATTTTGAACCTGAAGCATCCATCTCAGCTGTTTCAATTAACAAACTATGTAAATACTGTAAAAAGGGCTGAAAGAGTTCCTTTAAAACTCAAAACACAATTGAAATTGGGCATTTTGCCCTAAAAGTAGGATGCTTTGAATTCAAAATTGGTCAGTTTAAAATGTTTTGCAAACTGTATGTTTATTTCTCTCATTATTGAAGAAATTATCAAGATCATTAGATTGACTACAAAACTAGGGAAAAGGTCAAAATCATTGTCATCAAGATTCTTCTGGGGCAGTAAAGTATATAGTTTTGTTTTTTAATTTAACAATGAAAACACTAGAACTGAACTTAGTGAGAGGTCAGTTGTCTTTCTTTCAAGACTAAAATGTTTAGATTGTTTAGAATTTACATTTCTGATGAAGGTTTTTTTTTTTGTTCATTCTATATTCAGATGAAGTTGTACAAAGCTGAACTCTTGACAGATTATAATAATATTTTTTCCCAAGTGATTGAACAGAAGAATTAAAATTTTGGAATTTATAATCAAAGATGAAAAAAATGCTCTTAAACAGTTATAGGGATTTATAATCTCAAGTTTAATATAAACTGTTGAGACAATGATGTTTAAAGCATATGAAGTGTTTTAAAGATACAAAAATAAGAAATCTCCTTCCATGTTCATGTATGAATATATTTACACACAACTGAAATATAGAATATTTTTCTGTGTCCATCAATCTTCCCTAACCTCGTAACCTTTAGATGTGTTGCACTACAAGTTTCAACATATTTATTTATTTAATGTATTTATTTAAACAATTTATATAGCCACCCATCTCATGAAAGTTACTCTAGGCAGTGCATAAACATTTTAAAAAAACAATATTACATAAAATATGCCCAGGTATAAAACATTTAATTTTCAATCCACACACACCAAAATAAATTAACCCATCAAATAGGGAGTATACAGTTCAGAAATTTTAGTTTTGATATATTTAGAAGTGACAGGTTGTATAAGATAGTTCTAGACAAAATAGAGATGTGCATTTAAATATATACTGGAGAAGAAGAAAATCTTAACAGTGGCCAAATAAAATAGAGCATGTAAACAAAGCAAATTTAGCAGCATTTCTAAAAATACCTGTAATACATCACTGACATTAGACTACATTGGAACAATATATATTTCCTATCCTAATGTGATAGATTTTTAGGATTATATTCTAGAATTTATGAAATCAGAATACAGTGTTGTAGTACAATACAGCTTTAAGCATGATACTGATTCCCTTCTATAAAGAAAAAAACACTACATACCAACATATCATGCCAATGCCATTCAAAACATTCTTCATCCCTTAAAAAGCATTCAAATATCCACCACAGGTGGTCCTCGTTTAGCTACCACAATGGGGACCAGCAACTCAGTCATTTACCAAAGTGGTCACTAAGTAAAAACCACAACTGTACTTATGATCTTACTTCAATTTTTTTCTTTTTCTTTTTAACTTTACAGACTTGAGAAGCTTGTAAATGTAAGGACTGGTCATAAAGTTACCTTTTCATCAATTTTATAATTGTGAGCGGTCACTAAACAAGGCAGATGCTAAACAAGAACTACCTGTCTAGAGTTCAGTATAGACATACAGCCATTATACCTCAGACAGTGCTGCTAAAGACTGTTGTTCTAAAGACTGTTGTTTTTTTGTTTACAATCATAGTGATGGTCCTTTTCTTAACAGAGAATTCTAAGAATTGAAAACACATATGGAACTCTACATTAATGCTATTAGGTTTTTCCCTTATATAAGTGCACAATGGTATCTTTAGCTTGCTGCAAGTCTGGGAGATAGGTAAAAGATCACGGCATAAATTTCAATAAAAACGACAGATGGGAAGATGGGACTTAGATTTATACCGGGAAAACAGTTCAGTAATGAAAGAAGATACCTAGGAACCCTGGATTTTTTTCTTCCTTTGTGATATTTAAGAAATGGGTTAACAATCTTTTGAAAATGATCCAAGCGTAACTTAAAATATCCTTTTATCAACAATAATGCATTCTGAAAAGTAATGCCTTGTTAGAGTTCTTAAATAATAACATTAGTTCATGCAAAGTAGTGAAAAGTAAATGAGGAGGCCTCCTACACACATCCCTTATCCTGTATTCTTCTTACAACTTATATTTTCATTCTTTATTTTCCACAATTTCCACAGCCAATTGCAGGTATGCAATTCAGAGAATTCTTACAGCAGATGCAAGTAAAAGCAGCATGAGTTTCCCAGGAGTATTTTCCATTTCTATGAGCAATGCCTTCCTTGGAAACATGCTGTCAGTTCATAATTTAGATCCAAATCATTCTCATATATATATATATATATATATATATACACACACATACATACACACACATATATACACACATATATATATACATATACATATACATACACAGTATTAACTAAAAGAAAGATGAATCCCTCGCCTCCCATTAATTAAGTTTGAATGGGAAAGTTAGCTTACATTTGTCAAATGGGAACGTATATTAACCAAAATGAGGGGATTAGCAGGACGTGGAAACATCCAGCTGCAACTTAAACAAGTGGCCATAATGTAGGCAGGAGAATGGGAAAAGCCACCACCATTGCTTTTGCCCATTGACAGCAAGCATTGTAGAATACTATGTAGAATCAGTGGAAAGAGCCTCTTTTATACACAGGATCTATATATTTTTCTGGAGTCCTCCATTTAGTGAAGAAAAAAAAAGCAGCTGTTTCGTTTCCTCTACTATTTAACTGCAACAACTCACACTCTACACAAGAGAGCAAGAAACGGAGTGTTCAATGTTCTCTCCTCCTCCTCCTCCCTTGAATGGGAATACTGCTGTAAGATTTCATGATTTGACAAGAATGAGAAACCTAAGCTTGCTTGCTTATTTAAGAGACTTTTTAAAGATCACTTCCCATCTTATGAGCCACAACTCTCACAGCAGCAGTAATTAAGAATATTAAACAATAAAAACAACCCCTCCCTCCAAAAAAAACCAGAGTCCCAAACCAACAAGTATATTAAAAAAAAAACCAAAGTCATGGGGCCGAGCCTCACCCTATCATAATGCTTGGAGAGGACAGCCAGTGTTATCTCAATAAAACAATTACAATCTTTGGGTTGGAAAGTGTAATTGAGGCTGTCCAACCTCCATCAGAACACATTCAGTGAAGAGGAGGGAACCACATCTCTGAATCATTGATGCTACTATGAAATCGCTCTTATTGTTAGGGGGGGAAAAACTTCCTAATGTTCAGTATAGCCTTAATCTATTATTATTCCATGTCCTGTCTAGAATAAGAGCAAGTCTCTTCTATGAGTTGTACTTGCACATATTGGAAGTGTGCTGTTTCTACTGCTAAACCTTTTGGAAGACATTTCTATTCTTCTGGTTGACAAATATAATAGTTACGTTAGTCCAAATCCAAGGGGGGAGAGAGTACAGAGTTTGGAAAAAATGCAAAAGAACGCTGCAAGATTGAACAAAAGAGCAAAATTTAGGGGCTCAGAAATCCTTCATTATGCTCCAGAATAAGAGACCACGCCATTAAACTCAGTGCAACTTATTTCAGAATAAGCATTCAGAGCTTTATACTTGCTAAGTCCAATACGTTAACCTTTTGAACTTTCCAAATTTCTTTTTCCATCCTCTTTTCTCCATCCTAATTCTGTTACATTTTATCCCCTTTCTGCACTTTCCCCTCTTTTTTCTTTTTCCAGCATTGTTTCCATTTACCTTATTTCCATTCTCTTTTCTCTCTCTCTCTTTTTCACTGTTTCTGCTGGAACAGGTTTGAGTGATACGTATATTACTTTTTCAATTATTTCACACATAATCACTTTTAATTAGTAAGAATACTTTCAATTAATACTTTAATTTTTAGTAACTATGCGCTGATCGAGGAACATACACACATGAATGTGCACACAGACAAGTGTGTCACACGCATATATTTGATGGGGTGAAAAGAAATCTTCTGGATTAGTCTCAACTAAAGCTATCAAACTGGTAGTTAATTGATTAGGTATAGAAGCTGGACATTTGGGGAGTTTTTACAATATTTTTCTGTTTAATATTTCTTTGGGATTGAACTTTTTCTCTTGTTTTTGAGTTTTAAGTTGAAGGTCCATTTGGAGATATATGTTAACTCTCATAGTGTTTTTTCAGCTTTTAAAAAAAATTCCATCATTTTTCCAGAAGAGTATGAGGCTCCCATAGATAGGATACCTAAACTTCAATGCTCTGCATTAAGTATACTACTCCATTAAGCCCTTAGCCATAAGTTATAAACATTTTTTTTTTAATTGTATGTTACTTATAAGAAAAAAGCAAGAAATCTCCAAATAAGTAAGACCTAGCCATCTACTCAAGGGCATGGACTCAAGGGCATGGCAGCAACCTGAAATTAAGGAGAAACTTCCTAACAGTGAGGATAATTAACCAGTAGAACAGCTTGCCTTCAGAAGCTGTGGGTGCGTCATCACTGGAGGTTTTTAAGAAGAGACTGGACAGTCACTTGTCTGAAATGGTAGTCTCCTGCTTG
>JANHFL010004573.1:102142-117091 GCA_032468155.1 Oxyrhabdium leporinum | reverse complement strand
AGAAAGAAAAAGAAAGAAAGAGAAAAAGGAGAGAAAGAAAGTGAGAGAAAAAGAAAGAAAGAAAGAAAAAGAAAGAAAGAAAGAAAGAGAAAAAGACCTTCAGGATAACCTGGATGATGGAGAATCTCCAAACTGTCTTAATTTGGGAATGTTTTTGCTCTTGGGAAAACCCAGGTGCGTTTCTCAGGGTTCGGCGTTCGACAGGTGGAGGTGAGCAATACCTACCTACCAACATTTATCTCTCTGTGTCTCTTATCTTCAGCATCTCTGCGTGGGGAAGAGAAATTCAGGAAAAGCGGGAATCGGGCCATTTTGCATGAATACGCCTGTGGCAACCATCGGGGAGGGGAAAGGAAAACTTTGATTTCTGCAATTAGATAATGTGGGAATGCATCATCGGATCCTTCCCAGGTCTCACTCCGCAGCCTTAAAAGATCAGGCTGGCTCTGGATCGGGCAATCCTGGCTAAGCAGGAACAGAGCAAAAAAGTGATTACCCAGAACCCATCGGGGTGTGTGTGTATGGCACCGCTGCGGCATTGTGGGAAAAGCCAAAATGGCGGACGCCAGCCGACACCGCTTGGAGCGAGGAAGGATCTGCAGAAGAAGCTGTGAAGCAAATCCCAGCTCTGTTGCAGAGGCCAGCTGCTGATCCCATCAGACTCTTTTTTGCCAAGCATCCTTCCTGGCCAACAGCTGTTTTTGCAACTGATTCTCGGGTCCTCGAATGTCCCAAAAGCGAAATTCCAGATTGGGCTGGACAGGAGATTGTCAAAGGTCGAGGCTCCCCATCTTGGGAGGATTCTGCTGTCGCCTCTTTTGCGGGTCTCTGCTTCCCCTGCAGCGGCCTTCCTCGACAGCTTTAAAGAAAGGAGCACTTCAACTCCCAGAATTCCCTAAGGAGGGTGGGCTGCGGCTCCCAGAATCCCTCGGCGAGACTGCTCTGAGGTGGGTGGGCTTCAAATCCCAGAATTCCCCAGCTAGCATGCTTTAAGATGGGTGGACTACAACGCCCAGGATCCCCCAACCAGCCTTTTTTTTAAAAAGATGGGTGGACTTCAAATCCCAGAATTCCCCAGACCGACTGACTTTTCCGCCCCCTCCTGCCTCGACCTGGGTTTCAGCCCCACGAATAACCATGCAAGCAGCAGGAGCGACTTCATAAATAGCCTTCAATAAATAAAACAGTTTTTTATTGCTCTTCAGAAAACAAACCATTAATAAACCATAATTAATAATATTAACATAATGCTTATTAACCCAATGGGTATCCAGGCCCTGCCTCCTGCCCCGAGGGACTCGCCTCGGGGTTCAGGAGACTCGGGCTGCTGCCCGTTAAATTATAACTTAATTAAATTAACTTTGGTCGGCGATCCCTTTGCCCGCAGGAGAAACTGGGGGGGGGGGTGTTTGCATCGAAGGGGCTCCCCTCTGGTTCTACAGAGGGTTTAAATAGATCCACCCCTCCAGGGGGAAATTTTGGGGAGTTTCTCTGGGATAGGGAGCCCTCGTGAGAAGATCGAGTCAGGCTGAAGAGTGGTTAGCAAAAGGGAAGAGCTGGGAAAGGGGTTACGAGGAGCGTAGGATGATATTCTACAGTCTCCTGGAGAAGGAGGTGAGAAACAGGTAGACCACCTAGGACAGGGTTAGCTGCCAAAGTTGATGTGTGGGCTTCAACTCCCAGAATTCCCTCTCCCCCTCCTCCTATTCTAACGTGAGCCAAGGACATTGGCCTGCAAAGCTAATGACTCCATTCCAGGTCATCATCTCCAGATGTTCCATTGCTTTGCTCCCCCCCACAATTCGGAGGTCCTCCAAGGTCCAACCCTTTGCATCGGCGGCGCAAAGGGTCGCACCGTAGCTTCTGGATCCATGTTCCTCAAACCTTGGCCCCCTCGAAAAAGGATGGGCTTCAAACTCCCCCCCCCCCCAAATTTCCCTGGAGGACGTCAACAAGGTAGGCCCAGGATGGAGCTCCACCGAGCTGATCTCCGGCGTTGGCTCCCAAGTCAACCAGGCCCAGCTGGTTACGAGACCCAGAAGAGGACACGGGTTGGCTCGGGGAATTCTGGGAGGGGAACTCTTGGAAGTCAGGTGACTTGAAGTTCAAGGGGGCCAAGGTTGAGAAACCGGATCTGGAAGCAGAGTAGGGTTGAAGGACCTTCCTTAGTGGCGTGATTGAAAAGCTCTCCAAGAATGAGGTAGACACGGTAGATGGACACGTCTTTCCTGGAACAGGTGGGCGTGCAACACAGGCAGTCCTTGACTTACGACCATTCGTTTAATGACAGTCCCGAGTTCTGACATCACTGAAGAAGAAGGGACTCATAATCGCTCCTCTCACTGAATGAGCGTCGCAGCAACAGCACAACCAAAATTTGGGCTTTTTTTTGGGGGGGGACAACCGGTCCATGCTTAACGACGGTTCCGGCATCCCGGGGGAATGTCACGTGATCTCCACCTTGTGACCATCCCGCGAGCAAATTCCACGCAGGGCGTCGGATTCGCCGAACGGCCGCCCGATTCGTTTTAAGGACCGCAGGGATTCTGCGTTTCGGGCCGACAAGAGCGTAAAGTCGGACGTAAAATTTGTTGAGCGTTGCTTCGGCGTGCAGATATTTTGCGGTTTTAAGCCGAGGACTACCGAGCGAAGGAACCGTGATGGCGCCTGCTTGATTCCCAAAAGGGTGCGTGGCCTCTTTCCCCCCCCCCCCCGCCCCTGCCCTTCCCCGGCTCCTCTCTGCTCTCCCAAAAGGACAAAATAAATAAATGAAATAATAAATATACTACAGGGACGGCCAGACAAGAACCATCGAAAAGTCCAGCCACGACACAGAATCGAGCCACGACTGAGCTCAGATCCGACGTTGCACATTCATCCGTTTCCTTCGGCTTCTCCGTATTTCTGTTCCACCAAGTCCCAAAGCGGCCTTTATTTTCCTCCTTGTTGGCTTTTGAAAAGATTTTTCTCGTCCGTTCTTTCCATGTTGTTCTTCCCCCCAAATCTCCCTGGTGGCAATTAATTCAACCTAACAAACCGGTGCCCCGTCGTGCCCATTCCTAGCTGCTTCGTTGCCTTTCCTTCCCTCTCCCTGGTCCCAGATCTGGCTCCTGCTTCGCTTAACATCCAAGCCCGTTGTCCGTGGTGAGCCGGGAAATAGAAAAGACCCCTCCCAATACCAGCCTTTGCCAAACTGGAGTCTTTCGCCCCCAGTTCCCTTGCAACGGGAGTCCTCTTTGCAAAGACAGGCAAGGGGGAACCTCTTCCCTTGAGCTCCCCGCCTCACCCAAAGTAGGGAAGGGGGGAGACGGGAAGAGTTTGGGACCCCTGCCCCACATCCTCATGTCAAGAGGCTCTATTTGCGTCCTTGCCGACTCTGTAGCACCTCCAAAATTCTGGCTTTCTGCTTTAGCCACTGGTGGGAGAGGCGTTTCAGAGGCTTGGGGACGAAGAAGGTATATTTTAGACGAGGGGTCTTCTGGTCGGACACCACCAAAGCTTGCAAGGTGAGCGGCTCTTTCAATGGTCCCGGGCCGGTGATCATCTCCATTGGTTTGGTGGCCCCGCTGTAGCGCAAAGTGATGCCCCCCCGAAGGTGGATGTCCTGTTCGGAAGGGATCAGGACGTAGTTGCCATTCAGGGCGTAGGACCCGTCCTGCCGGCGTAGGGCCAGGTAGATGCCGTCGCTGGACGTGGCCGAGCTGCTGATCTGACGGATGAGAATGCTGGTGGCTCCGGCAGGGATGGTGACCACGTCGTTGTAGCCATATCTGCGGGTTGGAGAAATCAGATGCAGGAAGGTGAAAGGCTGATCTTGAAAGGGACGGAGATTCAGTAAGATGTTTATGGCTTTATAAGTCGCTCGAGGTAGTGGATATGCTGATATATCCGATTCTCCTCCTATTTTCCCCAGAATAACCACCCTGTGAGGTGGGTTGAGCTGAGGAAGAGGAACTGGTCCAAAGATATTCACCTGGCTTTCATGCTTGACACAGGACTAGAACTCACAGTCTCCTGGTGATTGGCCCAGTCACCCAACTGGCTGTCCTGTCTAAGGCAGGACTAGAACTCACAGTCTCCTAGTGATTGGCCCAAAGTCATCCAATTGGCTTTCCTATCTAAGGCAGGACTAGAACTCACCAACCCCTGGTGATTGGCCCAAAGTCACCCAATTGGCTTTCCTGCCTACGGTGGGACTAGAACTCACCAGCCCCTGGTGATTGGCCCAAAGTCACCCAGCTGGCTTTAAGATCTTAAGGTGGGACTAGAACTCCCAGTCTCCTGGTGATCAGCCCAATAAATTGATAAAATCATAGAAATCACCCAAGTTTCCTTTTTTTTTTGAATCTGTTTACTTTCCCCCATGTATAGCCTTCCCCAATCCCAGAGGACTTTCAGCCAGGTATCAGAAAGCAAGAGCCAACGATAATTACACAATTAAAATCGGGTTGAAAAAGAGTCAACGTTTAACCGTCGTAGGCTCTGTTTTGGGTATCGAACTCTCGTCTTCCTCTGAAATCTCGGGTGGCCCATGAACCTTTCAACGTGCCTAGATATTCTGGTGTCACTAACACCCGTAGCAAGTTAGAATCGTGCAAGCTCCTTGTACACGTGGCATCAAGTTTTATAAAAATAAGAAGTATACAGAAGGAGTGGTTATTTGGCAGCTGGGCTGGCTAGCTTTCTGGACAAAAAACCCTCGCAGGATAGGAGAAGGTGACTCATAATTTACAATTTGTAAGAGATTTCTTTTTTTGGGGGGGCAGGGGGTGAACCAAAGAGAAAAGAGGCTTTGAAATCACAGGACATCTAAGCGTGTTACATCTTGAAAAGCCAGATGTTTCAGCATGGGTTTGCTTGGGCTGGTGAAAAGTTCCAACAATTTGCTTTAAAAGTTGATTAATCCTCTCGGGGAAACACGCTTGGATGAATGGCTTGGGTCAAAAGAGTGGGAAATGTGGACTCCATTTGGATTTGAGGATTTGAGAGGCTTCCACAGAGAAGAGGGGGTCAAATTATTCTCCAAAGCACCGGAGGGCAGGACAAGAAACAACGGATGGAAACGAACCAAGGAGAGAAGCAACCTGGAATTAAGGAGAAACTTCCTAACGGTGAGGACAATTCACCAGTGGAACTGCTTGCCACCAGAAGCTGTGAGTGCTCCAACACTAGAGGTTTTTAAGAAGAGACTGGACAGTCACTTGTCTGAAATGGTAGTCTCCTGCTTGAGCAGGGGGTGGACTAGAAAACTCCAAGGTCTCTTCTGGCTCTATTCTGATTGATTGATTGATTGATTGACCTCCAATAAAATGAGCCACTGTATCCACTTGATCTTCATCATAGCAATGAAAAGCAATTGAGTAAACTATTCAAATCTTTTTCATCTTTTCCAGATATGGTGGATGCTAGTGGAAATGATGCTGTCTACCATAAACATAAGTTGTCTGGTAGTGCGCTAAATAAAGAAATATGATAAACCAAGACTGAGATCCTTGTATAAAATATATAATTTGAAAAAGAAAGTATCCAATAAAAAGAATGTTCTTAGATGTGTCCAGGCCTCAGAAGGGAGGTAGGCATGATTGCAGTAGGCTACATTGTACATTACTGGGTGCAATTTGTAACAGTCTCCAAGTAAAATTTTACCCACTCAATGCATAGATTATAAGAAAGCATTCAACTATCTCAATGTAAAGTCACAGTAGTAAACAAGAATCTAAATCACTCTAAAATACATACAAAGTTATCACCATTTATCTAGAAAGGAATTTCCTTCACATATTTAAGTAGGTGTGTGCCTCAGATGAATGGCGGATACTTGAGGTAATAATTGAATTTGACTAAAAGATTGGGGGGGGGGGAACGCGCTGGGATACAATTGGAGTAAAAAACAGGAATAATAAATTAACTCATTCAGAAAATAGTTAGTGCCCTGAATTTTTGAGACACATTAAACAGAATGCTAACCATAAAATAGTGTATCAGGAATCATAACGAGAAAAAACCTTATTGATTTGGGGATGTATCCAGCTCCCTGCTTTAGCACACTGGAAATCACAGATAGTATTCATTCTTCCTCCTCTCTGCAGCTCCCGTTATGCCCCCCAAACTCTGACGCTTGGAATGCAAGGCAAAGGAAAGTCCAATTTGCAAAGGTCCAGTTATGTAACATGAAAATATTACATTAATTAGCATTAGTGGTTTTTAATTTGACATCCCACCTTTCTCCTGTGGTTTAGTGAGATATGTCAACAAAGGAAATATACTTTTATTATATTATTTAATAAGTCAAATAAGAAAAGATATTGAATTCCCCTGTCTCAACAAACTTACAAATTTATCTTCTGAACTCTCAAAGAACCTTTTCTCAATATTTTAGGTTAGCATCAGAGCATAATCTGTTTTCTTACCCAGGGAAATAGCTAATTGTGATATCTTTAAAGTTAGCTTTTCTAGAAAGAAATTTAATATGTACGCTAATGTTAAGCAAAGTAGTCCTGTGAAAGCTTAAAAAGTAATGCTATGGAATCTGTCATTTTAAGATACGAAAGAAAAAAAACATAACAAGCTGATTAGTTGATCACTGTTGTGGATCAGAAAAAGGTTCACTATTTGCATTGTAAGTCTGCACCATATCGCAATGGTCATACTTTATTAATACACTAAATGACATATTCTGGCTTTGAGTCTATGGGACATTGTAATCTTAGCGATTAGAAACTATACAGCTAGAAAAATAATACAATTTTTTCTAAGTTTATAAATTACAAGTGTTAGTTTAAAGTAAGACAACAGGTGGAGGATGCAGCCAACAAAAGGAAGCAGAAAATTGTCATTACTGTAATAAGAATATAGATAGAAGCAACAATTAATGTATATTCCTTATATAAAATAATTTGCAATGTACATATTAATACCTAATGAAATAATAATTATCCATTTCTAGTTTTTGCAGTAGTTTCCAGAATGTTATACCTTTTATATATGTCTGTTTGTGTGTAAATGCACATAGGTACACATATACACCATAATAAGTTCATGAACTAAAATGACACAATACATGTCTTATTCAGAAAACAGCCCAAAACCTTAATAATCACCTAACCTGCTTTGCAACTGACAGCCTAAGAAATAATATACCCTGATAGACTCTTCAGGGGTTGTTCTATCAGATAAATCAATATATTTTTGTTGGCATTGTTACAAGTAACATTCTGTTCAATTCAGATTTTACAACTCTGAAAAAATATTTACAGTTAAAACAGTCTCTTTTATAAGTAGTAGTCAAATTAATAGAATGTAATTAGGAAACCTAGAATCTCTTCCAAAATCACAATAATTTTTAAAAAGTGAGCTGCGAGACATTTGGGTTGCATTCTAAATAAAATATGAACTCCGATGATCATCATTAGTAATTGAGAAATGTTTCAATACCATGTTAAAAACCTGGAGCAGAGGTGGGTCAGGTGCAAAGTTGTTAACTGAGTGTCAACAACTTGTCCCACTGAGGTGTATAAGAAATATTACCTTTTGTCCAGAAAGAGCAAACAATTACCATATGCTCCTGGTACAAACCTACAAGTCATAATTAGCAACTACAGTGATGATTAAGCATTCACATATTCCAATTCACAAGATTTGTAATTCTTTATAATCAACTTGATTTCCATTTCAGCATTTAAGAAAAATAGAAAGACACAAAAGTAATTAATATATGTAAAAGCTACAATAATTAAGAAGGTATCTGGATAATTTTTTGCTACCACTTTCTTGTATCTTTTCATTTCATATACAAAATATCCTAAATAAACATAATTTTCAGACGAGAAAGATTGCTTGCAGCTTTTACCCGAAGCTTAATCCAGGGAGAATCATAACAAACTGAAATTATACACATGCATTAAATTTGAATTAAATCACACCTCATGAATTTCTTAAATATTTCTCTTACGTCTTTCAAATCAACATTGTGTGGTATTGCAGTGTTTAATGAACAAGAGAAAGATCTGCACCACAAAGATAATTGCCTATGAATGATCAAGCTAACGTCAATATGTAGGAAACAACCTGCTCATAGTAAAGTACTGAAAAGGTTAAAAAGCAAGTAGGGTGAGGATGATCAGAAGCACAAAAAAGAAGAAGAAAAGTTCACAAGCACGGTAAGTCTACCCAATCCCCAGTTGGGAGTCCAAGGCCCACACACAAGTTCCAAGCCCCTAAATCTTATATATCAAATTCCCAATTCCAAGTTAAAGCAGGGAACTACCCAAAGCATGGACAGCCACCTTATTTCCCCTTCATCCATTAACTCCCTAAAAATAAGAATATGAGGCGCATTAAAATGAACAAAAAACACCCCCCACTCCTCTCCAGACACCTTATGGGGATCATTAAGGAGCTCCCCCCCCCCACTTCGCATCCAATTTCCTTTCCATTCTTAACCCCCCTCCCAGTGCAAATTATACCCACTTTCCCATTTCAACTCCACCAATTCACTACAGCCACTATCAGAGAAGAAAGGAGGGGGAAGAGGGGATATATAAAGAAAGCACAAAACAGGCCGGGGGAGGAATCACACACACATACAGTCTCACACATAAGACACATTACAGTTTTCCCCGCTTTGCACACATTCAGTGATTCAGCTCAATGGAGCAACTCCAGGCCGGTTTCTCGATGGGAAAAAAAAGGGGGGGAGGGAAGAGGGGGGGTTTGCACATTACAATCATATTCACCTGGGCTGTGGAGGGCTGTGGTAGTGGTGATGGTGTTGCTCTTGCTGCTGGAGGTTGTTGTTGTGGGTGATGATGAGGATGGGGGTGAGGATGGGGGTGAGGAGGAGCAGCAGCAGCAGCAGCAGGAGGAGGTGGTGATGGTGGTGAAGGAGGAAAGGAGCCGTTGTTGTTGATGGGTAACAGTCGCCAGGACTACGGTGACTATGGCGCTTGTCTCCTCTCCACAGCCAGTTCTCCTCCTCCCCCCTGCTCCTCTCTCACACCAGCTCAACTTTTTTTCCTCTGCCTGTCATTGCTTTGCCCTCAGTCAGCACTCCTCACTGCCCCACGGATTATTTTCCTCCCTGCTCCGCAGCTGGGCCCCACTCCCTCACCGGCTCTCCTCCTTTTTCTCCACTGGTTCATTTTGCCTCTCTGGTCACCTCGCTTCAATGGACCTCCAGGCTCCTGGGTAGGCCTCTAGGGTGCAGCTGGGCTTCTCTCAGCAGACCAAGTTCACTGTGGGTCATTTTCCTCCTATTTCTCTAATCTTTCCTCTCCTTTTCCTTTCTCCACTTTTTTCTTTCTCTATGATTTATTCTATGGTTTATCTTTCCTCTCCACCTCTCCTCCTATCATTTATCTTAGTATAACAGGAACTTTTCTCTTCTTCTAACTCCCTGCGATGTAACTAGGCTTCCTCCATTGCCGCCATCTTGAATCATCAGGACAAGACACATTCATATATTGCTCTAAAATTCAATTGTGAATTTTCTTGCTCTTGCCACAACAGTTGTTAAGATTAAAATTTCTTAACTTCCTACCATTGGCCATGCCAGCTAAGGATGATGGGAGCTGTAGGTCAACATCGAAGAACTCAAAGTTAGAGTTGCAAAAGGAACTGGAACTGGTGGAGTTACAGCTTTAGTAATTCTTACTATATAGAATAAAAGTAAATTAGTATCTCCCTCAAAGACTAAGATAAAGTGAAATAAACATTTCAGTTTTAGCCAAGTTTTGCTTTTAGCCAAAGATCAGCAAATAAGAATTGTCTCTGGTAGGGGACAGCTGCCATTTGGTAGGAACTGGTACATAACATTTAGCTGAAGCAAGCTACCACACGCTGTGGGCTTTAAATATTACAGCAGAATTGGACAGATACGCAAGTCGTAAACCTACTCTAAAATATCTACAGGGCACCTGCATATAATCTTGAATGTTTGAGCTGACATTCCTGAAAAGCTCTATCAGAATTATATGAAAACACAACTATTGTGGGCCCAACTAGCAAAGGAAAACTCAACACCATATTGGTTGGAAACATGCAGAAGAGACCTACAGTGGATAGACAATGGCTAGAATGATGATGATAACAGAACTGGTTTATGGTGGCTCGTTTATGTTCCAGATTGTATCTAAGATTGCCATTAACAAGGCCTGCATTCTCTATAACAAGGGTCTCCAACCCCCAGTCCATGACATGCCAGAAACCGGGCCATGCAAACAAGCAAAGCCGCATCCATGGAATGCAGGCAGTATGCAAAACCACGTCACTTTCAGTCCATGGAAAAACCTCTCTCCATGGAACCAGTACCTGGTGCCCAAAAGGTTGCAGGATGCTGTTCTCTAAAATACAAATTCTGTCAAATCAGACTGGACCCAATGTAATATTATGAAATTTTCCATGTTGTTTTTTTGACAGCATAAATAATTTGCTCCCGAGTTCAGATGTTTTTGTTTGCTCCCAGTGTAGTCTACGGTAATGGCACTTCATGGTGTACTAATCTAGCCTGGCCAGATCTTGACTAGTGGTGAGTAGGTCTTGCCATCTGCTATGATTATTGTATAGGCATGACTCTCATTAGAACTGGCACTTAAAAGAGTCTCTCTTTGGCCAAAGACAAAGTAGCACCTTGAGCAAATGGTATGGAATAGCATAATGCATAGCAAATTAATTGTCTTTTGATGCTGTTGTGATAGGTCTACTGCCACACAGAGGGAAAGAATGGGGTCTTCTGCTGAAGATCCCCTAATTATCAACCTTGAATATTTCTTGTCTGAATTGACATGACATAATTTCCTTCTCTTCCTTTGGCAGCAAGATAGTTTAGGCTTCTTTGGACATCCATGAAGAGGTAGGGCCTGAAAAAAATACAAAACTTATGCCATGCAAACTTCTAGGAAATCAAAAGATTACCAGCATGGTGGTGATACAAACCTTATAGGACCATCCCAAGTTATCAAGGAAAAAAATTAGACTATTGCTTCAGGCAGCTGATTCTGGGTTAAAGGGTACAGTGTTGCTTAAATGACTAGTGCTTCAATTTATAATATTTTGTGCTGTATTAAACTTATACCTATAGGAGGGCTCAGAAGATTTTTACATCTTAGACACAACTACATTTGCAGCAAAGGGCCTGTTTGGTATTCTGCCCATTTGGAATGGAAAAATGCTTTTTCCTTCCAAGATGAGTGAAATTCCTTTCCCCCCAAGGATAGCATGATATTTCCGACTAGTTGTAGGGCAGGCCATGGCTGTATCATCATCATCATCATCATCATCATCATCATCATCATCATCATCATCATCATCATCATCATCATCATCATCATCATCCCTGAGGCAAAATGGGGCATTTTTAGAAATCTGCTTTCTAAAGCTTCTCCTTCATCCCATTCCATGACATAGGGCTACCTGATATGGGCAACAGAAATGCAAATAACTGCTAACGGGCAGCAAGAAGTTAAGAGGGTTCCCTGTCTCTCCACTGCCACTTACTCATTATCCAGATTTTGGAAGCCCAGGTCAGGAAGCCTTATAAAGTAGTACGAGTCAACTTACCAAAATTGTAAAAGGAACATAAATAGTCAAACTAACTTTATCCCAATATGTCTGGCTAGCACTGCATTCAGCATACCACCCTGCCTCCATTGTCTATATTAGATAATCTCCCATTTCTTCCTTTCAAATTAACTATGACAAATTGCATAGGCTTTCTCCTTTGAGCTTCAACTCTATTTTCTTCTCTTTGCCACACAAAAGAACATGCATATTTCAGCTGCTTAGCAAAAAAAAAAAGGGGGGGAGCTTACTGAGGTCATCCAAGATGCCACCATCCTTTCTGTTTTCATTCAAAGGTTATGATCAGTGGTGGAATGTAAAATTTACCATCACTGGTTCTATAGGCGTGGTTTGGTGAGCGTGGCTTGGTGGGTCATGTGACTGAGTGGGTGTGGCCAACTCAACGTCATTTGCGGCAAGGTGGGGCAGCACCTTGCTGTGAGTGACATTGAGTTGGCCATGCCCACTCAGTCACATGACCGAGGCTGCAGAGACAGGGTGATTTCCTATATTCACCGCAGCATATCTCTTTAAGGTACTTACCTTTGATGATGCCCACCGTCCGGCCTCGTGCAAAGGCAGCCAAGTGGAGCCGCTGCCACCACCAAAGGAAAAGGGCTCGACACTCCGGGTCCAAGTCACTCTGCACGCTGAAGCTGGGTGGCGGGGGGGTTGAGGGGGAATCATAAAAGGACAGGCTTTGGTGGCTGCCTTCCGAGCAGCTTTTCCTTCTCAGCCTCAAACATACACACAAGCACGCACACATTTCATGGTGCCGGAAGGACTCACCCACATGCAGTCTCCTCGCAGAAGGTCCCACTCCCAGCACCGTGAAATGTCTGCATGTTTGCTCTATGTGTATGCTTGAGGCTGAAAAGGAGGAGACGCCAAGTCCGAACTTCTCTGCCTCCCTTTGGAGCAAAGCTGCTCAGAAGGCAGCCACCAAAGCCTGTTCCTTTATGATTCCCATCTTCAGCTGAAAAAACATGTAGTACAAAATCACAGAAACACACTTTTAAAAGATAGGAAAATAAATCATTACAAAATTCAAACCACTGTTCTTATAACACGTTTGTTGGGTGGTTGGTTAGATTTCTTACAACAACCCACTCCAAAAGATTCTCGCAAAAGCAGCAGCAGAAGAAAGTACAGGAAGGCATGGATACACAGCAAAGCTGGTTGAGGTGTTTTTTTGTTTTTTGTTTTCCATAAAATGCACCTTGTCAAAGTTCCAGTGAATGAAAGCACCTGGCCTGCCTTGTTTAGGCTCAGAGTCAGGTCTGAAAAATATCTGGATGTAGGATTTCCAGCAATTCTTCACGTTGAAGAACATGGTTGAAAACCATGGCAAAACCATGGCAAATGATTTTTGGATTGTTTCCTGGGAAGTAATATGGACGCATCCATGGAGTTACAAGGAACTGGGCTTAATTTGAATAAGATTTTACTTTACTTAATTCCCAGTTTTAGTAGGATAATGCTATAAAGCAATGTTTGAGAAAGACAGTATAAACATTATGCATTATTATGCACTATGTTGGAGACCTGTATGTTTCTTTACTTCCTACAGTAAAAGAGCATACTTTAAGATAATAAATATAAGTATAAAGGAATAATGAAGATAAATATGGTTATTTATCTTTAATCATACCTCATCCTAGTAGGAGAGTCTTATCTTACCTTATAATACATTGGTATTTGAAAAAACCAAGAATCTTTAATTTAAAAGTTGTGATTGGAAAGACGGGAAGATGCATTTGGAAAAGTATGGTATGTCCTCTAAATAAAATGTTCAATACTTGAATTCAATCTGGAAACTAACAAATAACCAGCTAAGTTTTCTTAAAGTTTGATACAATGAATGCTACAAGTTTCAAGATTTGCAGCAAAACTGTCTACACAGGCAAACCCTCATCAAGTGTATCTTCAGTCCAGGATATTGCTGTAATACCCACAGTATTTGTCTCCCATGAAGGGAAGTGGACACAAGGAACGCTAAAACCTTAGAGGAGACTTTCCACTGAAGGCAACCAACTTCTTTGTGTGGAGAGCAATGAAAATGGTGATGTGGGCACAATGTGTTATCTCCAAGCATGCTACGCTTTCATATGAAGCATAGGATTGAGTAAGGGCAACCTGTTCCCCAAGGGTGGGAGGAAATATGACTCCATGAATGAGAGACAAACTTCCCTAACCAGAAGACCGCTCACACTTCTGCATCTCACCAGTCTATTCAGATATTCAACCAAGGTCTTCACTAAATTAACTGGCTCCAACCAAATGGAAAAAGTAGAGTCAAAAAGCCAGCAATTATTAAAATGGTAATTTGCAAGGCTATGTTTGCCCAGAAGACTTACTGGTGAGCTGGAGCTAGTGATAAACAATACTGAGTCCTTTGACAAATTGGTTTAAGTTTGTCCAGCCATGCAAGCAGATTGCCTCTTTATTACCTTTTTCAAAAGCTGCAACACTGCACAACTATATATTAAAATAGGGTTATTTAAGAATATAGGAGTATTTGGGGGAAACAACCCCTTCCATAGCAAGAATGTTAATATAACCTTCTCATTGCAATTACTTGCTATAGAGGAAATGTATTCTTGTTGCAGTTAGAGGTTTTCCCGACACACACAATTATATTTGCACAAGTCCCATCTTGCCTCCCTCTAACCCACATCTGTGTACTTAACTATTTTGCCAGTGAGGGTTTCCAGGCATATAATGAATATATTAGCTTAATATACATGTTTTCTTTAGCATTTACTCAAGCAAAAACTCATTGAACTGGACCTACAGCGACAGCAGAAATAACCCTTGAGTATTATTTATAATGAAAAGGATTTTACTTCTATTATTTCAAGAATCCTTAATGTAGCCCTGTATTTTTTTCCTGGGATTTTAACTATTTAACTCTTCTCTTCAGACTCAGGCTTCTCTTTTTTCCCCCTTTGTCTAGGAAAGTGCCTAACTGCTGTGATCCTCATAATCACAATGCCTTTGAAAAATCCTTCCCTCTCTCAAGCTTCTGAAAGCTTTTCCAAAGAAACTCTACACTGTGCCATTCAAGTGCACGCCTCCTGCAAATCATTGAGCTTCAGTTCTCAAGGGCTGGATGGTCCTAGGCATAAGGAGGGATAAATGATATTCCTTCCACAGAACATCCTTAGGACCTTCTCTTGGTCACTTCTTACAGGGAGTGTGGCCTAAGTTCTCAGATGAAGGGCGACCCTGCAATATTTTCCTCACCATGCTTTTCTCTGGTCCTTGACACAGCATGCAAATAAAATTTGGCCTCATTGCTAAGACAGGAGTCAGTAGCGCTGTCCTTGCTACTGACTCCTATCTCAGCAATGAGGCCAAGGAGTACAGTTCTAACGGCCAAGTTAAGGAGAT
>JANHFL010004573.1:89934-102042 GCA_032468155.1 Oxyrhabdium leporinum | reverse complement strand
ATGTGGGTTTTCTTCAGTACATCTGCGTGTGGAGGAGGAGGAGCGCGTGTGTTCCTGAGGAACAGTTGGACTGCACACGGCTTCGGGAGCAACACGCTCGCTCGGCACAGCCGCCTCAGCGCGCGCTGCAATCAACTCCCTTTCAACGGGAGGACACCCAAGGGGCGGGGCTACGATTCCCGGCTCCGGCGGGGCAGGGGGGGGGGCGAAGGAAGCTTGGCAACGATGCTTTTATTATTTCCGAGGGGGTGGGGAAGAACCGAAGCCGCGCTGATAATCGAATATCCCGCCTGCGGAGAGCGGCTGAGCTGAAAGGTGTAACTTGTGGTTAATTGGGGTGTATGCGTGTGTGTGTCGGTCTTTCTTTGCCCGCTTTCGTACTTCGGGGCCGCTTGGAAGAAGGCGCGTGGGGAGAGCGTTCTCTCTCTGCCCGCCCTTTTAGGGGCGTTAAAATGGCTCGGGTTGACTAGTGCCGCCGCCGCCGCCGCCATCTTACGCGGGGAAAGTGCGGCAGCCAGGAGGCTGGAGGTCTCCTGTGTGGTTCTGAAATGCGGGGGATGGGCAGAAGCCAAACCGCCCTTTCCCTGGCCTGGGAGGGGGGGGCGCTTGAGGGAAGAGGCGGGGCCTCCGCTCTCGCGGCGGCGGCGGGGAGGAGTTACCACTCGGCCCGCCTCTTCCCTCCCTCTCTCCTTCCCTCTTCTCCCCTCAGGGTGGCTGCCGGGCAAAGATGCCCCCGTGAGATGCGGGGCGACGGGGCCGCCCGAGCTTCTGCCGGTGCTAACGAGGCAAAGGCACCAGGATATGGCGGGGGGGGGGAGGGGGTGTCCCTATTTCTCGGCCACGGCGGTAGTCCAGCGTTGGTTTGCTGAGCCCCCACGCTGGACGCAGGAGCTGCTGCGTCTTTCTTTTTCCTTCCCCCCCCCCGTGTTTTTTTTTTTGGGGGGGAGAGAACACTTTTCTGTGCAGCTCTCTCCCAGGAAAGAAGCCCAGAAAGAGCGCGGTCCAGGCAGTCCTCGACTTACGACCACAACAGCCCAAAATTTCTGTTGTTATGTGAGACATTTGTCAATTGAGTTTTGTCCCAATTCATGACCTTAGCCGCAGTTGTTAAGTGAACCACTGCAGTTGATAAGTTAGTAACTCAGTGGCTAAGTGAATCTGGATTCCCCAACCCCCACCCACATTGGCTTTGCTTGTCAAAAAGGGACCGACCACTTGACCTTGGAACGCAGCGGTGGTCATAAGTATGAACCAGCTGCCAGGCATCTGAATTTTGATCGTGTGATCATGCGGATGTTACAAAGGTGATTGAAAAATGGTCATAAGTCACTTTTCAGTGTTGGAACTTTGAACGGTCACTAAGGGCTACCTGTAGCTTCTGGCATTCGGCATTCACCTGCCTTGCCATCTCTGACCGTTTTCCAAAGAGACGGCAAAAAAAAGGGGAGGGGGAATGCAGGCAATATAAAAACTCAGGAAAGGATCGATTCTCAGATGATCTCTTCAGCTTCCCCTGAAAGAAAGGGGTTCTGGCTTATAATATAAAACCTACTGCCCCTCAGGCTATTTTCAAAAATCACAGGTTTGACGTTTTTGTTCATTAATGTGAAATCAAAAAAATTACTATCCCCTATAGCTCAACTTGAATCACAAATACCTATGATAATCCTATTTTATCCATATTTCTGGATTTGGAGACAGGAGTGCTGTGAAAGGCAAGATGTAGATCGGATGAGGAGAATAAATAAAATAATACAACCAATATAGTATTGACTCTGTTTTTGTTTTCTCAGGAATATTTACAGTAGAAATGTGAGGTATGTATGTATGTATAACAATAAGAGGGTTGAGCATAAACCCCCTTATCGGTATAAATGGGAGACGTTCAAAAAATGAAGTGAATTTTTGCATAGCTGTAAGAGGATCTTCTCTCCTTTGCCTGGCTTGGATGCTGTTGTTTGGACTGGGTTTGGCTCTTGTTATCTGACTTCAGAAGACATTAAAAAGAATCCAACGAAGAACAACTCTGCATGTTGTCATACTGTGGTGGTGAAATGTTAGGACGAATTGGTTTTGTATTATTTTGGAAAGAAAGGAAGGGAACTTACTAAGTGTTCAAAGGCCTGTGGTGTTGCGTTAAGGATGGGGACAAGCTGTTCTTTTTAGGGTATAAGAGGTTTTCAGATCAGCCAAATAAAAATTCAGTAGAACATCACAGAGTGTTGCTTCTTTGTTGAGAATAGAGAGCTTTTGATGCAAACTGGATCTTTGCTACAATAATAGTATTTTTAAAGAGCAGATTTTAGAAATACCGGTAGATGATTTCCGTTGGCACAGTTGGTCCTCAGGACAGAAGAGCTGGCTATGTCTTACATTTACTTCCAGCATTGTCTTTAGTAAACTTAGCTTGATACTTGTTTGTTTATTTTGCTTCTACTCTAAGGAGCTTGACTAGATACATCTACTCCATTTAAAATGAATTTCATTCAAACAGAAGGTCTGCTCCAAGCCTACAGTACTTCAAAATATTCCTTGCCCTAAAAATCAGGATGACTCCCTCCCTGTTAATATTCAGGACGGAATCAATTCCACAGATTCATCAGAAAATGAGTGTTTTAAATATACTTGTATACTTTACCAATTTTAGTCCTTTCTGACCCACTCCAGGATGGCACCTTACAAAACACTGCTAGAGCATTTTTTTCTAACTGGCTTCTCCTTAGTACCCACCACTAAAAACTGCAAAGAAAAGAAAATATCTTAAATTAGTTCCTACCTTTGCTATAACGTCACCAACTTTCTGATGCCATAATGTGCTGCCTTTGGGAAGTTAACTACTGCTAACCTATCAAAGCACTAACTTATAGAATATAATATTTATGCTATGCACTAGGAAAACTAGTACTACAATGCTCCACGAGGTTGGCAAAATAAGTTGGGGAACAGGTGTATCGATGTTTATAAGGAGTATGAGGCAAAAATCAAAATAATCTCCTGAGAGCCTCAATTTGGGTAAGTGGAGGGATATAAATACAATGGTAGCTTTTAGTTTTGTTTTTCATTCTAGAATAAAAGCCAGTATTGTTCACAATACTGTGCAATGGCTCAGCGGTTAAAGACACTGAGCTTGTTGGCTTGTCAAGACCCGAGCGTCTCATGACAGGATGAGCTCCCGGTACTTGCCCCAGCCCCTGCCCTCCTAGCAATTTGAAAGCATGCAAAAGCAAATAGATAAATAAGTACCACTTAGGTGGGAAGGTAACAGTACGAAAGCGGGCAAAGAAAGACCGACACACACACGCATACAGTCATGCTGGCCACAGACCATGGAAGTATCAGACAATGCTGGCTCCCTCAGTTAAGAAACATGAGCACCACTCCCTAAAGTTGGGCACAACTGGACAGGGGAAGCCTTTACTTTTTTATTGTTCACATGGAAGAGCTAAGTCCATTAGAGCACACAGAAATACTTTTATTGAAAATGTGCAGTCTTGGATTTGGTAGGAACAATCTCAAAATTACATGATGCAGCACTTCTCATAATTACATCTCAAACCAATGTAGTGATTGGAAATTAGAGGGGAGCTATGGTTTTTTCCCCATCTCAAAACCTATCACTAACAATATATTGCATAGATAGGTTATGAAACAATACAGTCAAGATGGCAACAGTGAGATTCTTTAGTTATAACAGGCAGAATCCTGCAGCAGGAAATTTAAAAGTGACCTTTTTTTCTGCCAAAACTGCATTAATATCAGTCAGCCTGTATTGCATGAAGCTCCATAGGCAGAAGTAGAGCTTAAAGGGAACTAATCTGAACTTCTGCCTAGGAAGATCAGCACCAGCTGCATAGGGACAGCAGTCTACATGGCTCACAGATGTTCCCTTCAGGAAACACTGTAATCACTTTTCCCAATATTTTATCATGTATTAGGATCTATAGACTATTTAAAACATTCTGAAACCCATACCATTAATTTATCTGTTCCTTTCCAACTGAATTACCATTGTCTTCATTATATATTCTATTGTATTGTTGAAGCGTAGCTGATAAGACTTCTCTTTGCTTTATCAGATCCAGAATTCATCTGACTATGACCTTGAGCTGCCAAAATTGAATTGTACAAAATTAAATGCATACCCTATTTTTGTTGAAATGGTCATTTCATGTTTGAATAATGCCTATGTATAAAACCAATAACTTATGTTTCACATTGCCAAAAAACTGTCTTATGACATCAGCTCATTAATTCATCTGTCTGAGAATGTCTACCTTAATTACTGTGTTTTTGCTATTTTAGATGGGAATCTGTACCAATATTACTTGAAGATACTAGGGATTGAACTGGGCATTTTATTCACATGTGTTAACCACAGCCCTTCCTTCACTACTTATTTAATATGGAAATAATATCTTCATTCCAAATAATGTTCACCAACCCAGAGCCCTCCCCCCAAAATATGTGCAGACTTTTAACACAAGACTATTCTTCTTGACATTGTTACTAGGAATTCAACCATATGGCATGATTTGTCATAGCAAAAACATAAGAATTGTATAATTTTGTGATTTCCTTGGATTAGAAATAATTTTTAGAGAACTTTTAATAATAATATATTCTTTAGAGAAGTTTTGGGTTTGAAAAGAGCATACAAAAATAAAACAAGGTTCTAAATTTAAATGTGAAATCAATAATGAATTCTTAACAGGGATTTTCAATTAACATGAAATAAAAGATGTTAATGATTTTATAATTATTTACTAGCTATAGTTAAAAACCAAACATTTCCTTAGATAAAACAGAGTTAAATTTATGTTTTGTCAAATAAAAAATACTTAATTTAGAGGAAATTGTATAATCTGATTAACATTCAGATGTCACAAGCACAGATAGAAATAACTGTAGCCTAAGGCCAAGATTCAAGTTTAACATTAGTATTTCCTGAACTCCTTAGTTATGAATTATCAATATTTTCATTTTTGAATGGTAATAGATAGAAAACCTCCGAATGCTAATAAATGTTATTCCAACATTTTTACAATTAATATGGAATCGTGTAAAGTAGTTGAGTCAACATATCCATATATCAGCAAAGGTAGAACATTAAAAATCAGAAATACAATGTTTTCCTCAGATCTTGAATTGTAGAACAGACATGGTTCATCACACTAATCAACACATTGGTTTAATATTTGTGATTTGTTTTGCAATATATCTAAATTCTTGGGAAGTGCCATCAGCTTTAGAAAAAATTATTGGATTTTATAACATCTACACCCAGTTCACCGATAGTATTTTCCTGTATAATTAACTCCAAACCAATGGTTTTATCCAATAATATCTCATCTACACTAAAGCCTTCCCTTAAAAGCATGAGAGGTGGTGTGGAGGAGGACAGCACAGTTTACTAAGAATATGTACTAAATGGCTTCAGAAGGAATAATTTATATGATTTTTGAAATTAGATGTGTCTAACCCGTATGTATACACACATAAATAAGACATCAGCTTTGCTTATCATAATCCAGTGAAATTGTTGCTCTTTTAAACTTAGTATTTCCTGTAAGTCATCAGACACTGAAATATTCTGTTTCTAAAAACGCTACACTGAACTTAAGTCCTATTACAACCTGCAATGCATAATACAAATCAGTTTTATGTTGATCATGGATTTCATTTTATCTTTTATAGATGTGGCTACATATCAGTGATATATTGCTTCAGCAATATATTTCAGGGCAATACGTTAGAAGAAATAATTTGCAAATTTCTTTAAACAGAATTTATTTCCCATTTAATAGAAACTAACACCTTTGCCACCTTTTTAAAAAATGGTTCTGAAGTTCTTTCTTCATATATCTGGCCTTTTTTTCAGGTTGAGATCTAAATTTTCCCTTTGCTCCCAGTAACCTCACTCTAAAATGTAAGCTGAACCATGAAGTAGATGGGCAAAATGTAAAAGTCTGTATTTTAAACATAGTTAAATTTTACTAAATACTGTTAACTCTCCATATAATATAACTTTTTTCATATATTTGTCATATTTACAACAGTGGCAAAGCTCTAGGAACTATAGCTAAATCTGGGGTGGGGGATGGGTTTAAGTTGTGTCTCATTTTGATGCAAGTATGTCCCTTAGTCAAAATTATTAGGCTAATGCATATGAAAGCTAAGGACATTTCTGTTATCATATCAATGTTTTTGTTCTATTGATTTTTTTTTTAGACTGTTAATGACTTCGTAATTCTAATCACCTTTTGGAAGATTTTAAGGTTATTGTTGTTATTAGGTAATGATCTAATTTTACTGTATATTTAATCCGAATATGATTGTGTATTTTCTAATATTTAAAGTGCTCTGGTAATGTTAACACACTACAGGGAGATATGTATAATCTATTCATTAAATAAATACAAACAAATGTAAAAATGTATAATCTATTCAATAAATAAATCAAATCCATAGACCAGCGTGATCCAGAAAATCTACACCGATTTTTCTTTGGTAAGAATTGCAAATAACATTGTATTTTTGTACTTGACATTAAGTGTTACTTGCAAATCTTAAAGCAAAATCAGTGACTTACATTGAAATTAATACTGTGATAAAAATATAGGTAAAATATGTAAAGGAAATGTTTTCAGTTAGTTAAGATAATTCAATATATTCATAATTTATTTGAGTTTTACATTACCCTGTCTCCAGCCTTCTCTTTTTAGGATTGTTGGTAGCGAGAGGTCACTCCCTGGGCCTCTTCTTTGTAGATTGCCAAAGAGCTCTTGTATTCAATGCAAGCATGAAAACCCTGGATGAGATCTTTGTCGGTTAGAGCTTTGGTTTCATCAGAAGACCAAGAGAAAGACAAAAAGTGAAAGATCAGAGGAGCTAGTGCAGTGATGGCAAACCCTTCTGCTTGTTTGAAAAATTCAGAAAATGCCAAACGACTTTGCTGTCATATCACATCACACACTCCTTGGACAAAAGAGAAACAATTCTCTATATCTCCCTCCCTACACACACACACACACATCTAGCCTACCTTGAACAGCAGCACTTGGCAGCAGTGCCAAGGTGGGTCTGAAATAGAGACCCAGATCTTGACTTCAGCCCTAGCATCATGGTGCCATTCAAAAAGGCCACCTTTGCACTATTACCCAAGGAGCGCAAGCCTTGGGCAATGGGTTCTCCACTGCTCAGCAGTCCCCAGAATCTGCCAAGTGCCATTTACCTTCAGGAAGTGTTCGTTTTCTGTAGACAGATCCTGCAGATCACCTGAGGCAGCTTCTGGTTACCCAAGGCCTCCACCATTGAAGCAGCTTTGCAGAACGCATTTCTGTGGTCTTGGCAGCTCTGAAAACAGTATGTCCTGTTTTCACACCATTTTTGGAGGCTCTGGAGGCCTCATGAGAGCCCGCCCCATTCTAACACAGCCTCTGCGATTCATGAGAGAACGGGGCAGGCTTTCAACAACAGTTGATGAATGCTGGCATGTCACACAAAATGTGACGGAGTATCACCTTTGACATGCATGTCATAGGTTTGCCATCACAGAGCTAGGGTGTGGCTGCACAGAGGAAGAGAAGGCCCAAAATAATTGAAGAAAACGTCTGCAAACATTTTAGAATTAAAAATCACATGTATTATTTAGGGGGGAAATGCACAAAGGAGCCATTGTGCCTTCAGAGATCCACAACAGATAAATTTGTTCCATGCTATTTATGCACTAATGTTGATTTCAGGCTTGACTCACCTGTAAGAACTAGTTTATATAAAGGTAAGTCAACTGATAATATTGATGCAAGGCTTCCTTATCAAAGTGATAGATATTTATTAGGCTATGATAACATTTTTAAGAATAGAGTCACGGGAGTATTGAAATGCTTTTAATAATCTCACCGTATGTTGTGAAAAAGATTAAATATGTTTGGTTCATTCTTAAATAAAACTTCAGTTCTGGACTACCATAGATTTGAATAATATAGGTACTATTAAAAAAAAGGTAATGAATTAGAAATGTTTGGCTGCAGAAGAATTAAGAAACCAGATCACAGTCACATAATGGTAAATTACATTAAAGGGGAAATCTTCCCGTGGGATTAGTGAGGATATACTCTACAAGTAAAAAAAAATAGCATTTAGTACTAAGATTAGTAACCTAACATTCACAGTTCTGTTAATTGACAATGAAAAAATGTAATTGAATAGCTGCAGATATAATCAGATTTTGGGACCTCATGCTGGAAACACTCTTGGAATATGTTATGCCATGGCAGATATTTAGGTCTGATGCATGAATCAAATTAAATTTTCACATTCCATTTTTAGCAGTATAAAAAGAACTTCACAAAAAATTCTAAAGTCTGCCATTTGATTTGATAAATACAATATGTGCTATTTTTGCAGAATTGGTCACAATTTGAAATGTAATTTGCCTTACCAAAGGACTTTGAATTGTTGATTCATCATCATCATCATCATCATCATCATCATCATCACCTTCATCATCTTAATATTAAACACACTAGCTACTGAATGTGAGATAACACATTTCCACTCAAGATAATTGATTTGTAATGCTGGAATGCCTATTTGTAGGTATATTATACGATACCACAATTATAGACTCACAGTATA
This sequence comes from Oxyrhabdium leporinum, assembly GCA_032468155.1. Classification (NCBI taxonomy): domain Eukaryota; kingdom Metazoa; phylum Chordata; class Lepidosauria; order Squamata; family Cyclocoridae; genus Oxyrhabdium; species Oxyrhabdium leporinum. The sequence continues at coordinate 93,405 of JANHFL010004573.1, read as the reverse complement.
TTAAAACATAATATCATCCTTCACCCATAAGAAATAACACTTTAAAAGATTATGAATTTGAAGACAGGTAGAATTAATGTGAGGGAAAAAGATTATATATAAAATAGTCATTCCAGACAAAAGATTTAACAGGTTAATTATTAAACATGTCTGTCATAGCTGGGAAGAAAAATATTCTGCCAGGAATGTGATGATACTGCAGCCTATGATTCAGTCAGAAGATCAAAGCTGAATACAAAAAAATAATATCAATAAAGCATTATAATAAAATTGGAACAGGTGAGTTGAAACAACTTTGTCCCACTTGGTTACCCTTACAGAATTGAAACACCATTCCCATCAATCCCAGTCAACGTATCTGTCTGGAATAATCATGCACAACATTTGAAGGTGGGGTGATCACCAGGCATATATCCCCCAAAATAAATGAGTCTACCACAAAAAAATTAATCGTAAGTACAACTACATTAATTAAATGCAGTGGGGAGTTGAACTAGATCAACTAAGGCAGCAGCCCCCAACCTTTTGGGCACCAGGGACCGGTTCCATGGAGAGACGTTTTTCCGCAGACTGGAAGGGCGTGGTTTTGCATGCTGTCAGCATCCTGCAGATGAGGTTTCACTTGTTTGTGCAGCCCAGTTTCTGGCATGTGGCCCAGTGCTGGTACATAGACCAAGGGTTGGGGACCCCTGTCCTAAGGAAAAATTCCATTCTTCTCATAGGTGAAGGGAGCTAAAGGCAGAAGGTGTTGTTTTCCTATGGTAGTGCCAGTGCTCTGGAAGAATTTCCTAGGGGACATCAAGCAAGCCCCCCCCCCTTCCTTTACTGGTTTTCAGGAAGATGTTACAAAAGGAACTATTTCAGAAAGATTTGAACTGAGGTCATGCACAGCATCATCTTTTCATTCCTTTCTATAAGATTTTTGTCATATTTTTATTTTGAGTCTGTTGGTTTGTATTTTAATTATTTTATTGGTATTTTTTAAATCATACGTGAATGTCTTACCTTTTTACTGTATGGTATTTTGTATCATGTAAAGGGTATACATGCAATTAATAAATAAGTTACCTCATTTCCAGGTTTGTGACATGCATGAGAGCCAATCTGGTTAGAAATTAAAGGTGCTGGCATAGAAACCAGGAGACTGTGAGTTCTAGTACTGGCTTAGGCATGAAAACCGCCTTTCGGTCAGTCACTCACTCTCAGCCCTACTCAGCTTACAAGGTTATTGTTGAAAGGAAAATAGGAGAAGGAAGGAGTATATATATATATGCCACCTTGATTTAATAACAAAGGCAGAATAATAAATAAATAAATCTCCCATATTGAGTTTGGCAATTTAGAGTAAAAACCTGAATCAAAAGTGAGCCTTGGGCCTTTATGAAGGTTTCGTAAACAGATAAATTTTTGTACAATAATTTTAAATTTTTACAACTCTTCTCTATGCACTTTGGCTTCAGGTTTTCTACAGATCATTTATTATTTGCAATGAATGCGAGACCATATGTCTTACTGTCTGTATCTTCATCATTGATGCTAGTTGATCAGTTCCTGCTGCATAGAGTTGCAGAATCTGCCAAGGCACTGTTAGGAAACAAAAAGGGCTTCCATTTTCTGCATTAGAAAAAGTACTTAATGACATGGATGAGTTTCTAGATGAGGGTGATATTTAAATAGAATGTAGGCTCACATGTTTAGTCAACTTATAGAATTCAGAAGAAGGTGCTAGTCTTTTCAGGTGCCTATTTGAGGCATTCACCAAATGGGATGAAGAACAGAAAAATGCAATCCCCTCCTCATCTTTTCTCAACCTTCCAGTTTTTGCTGAAAGGTCTAGCAGGGAAGCATTCTCATATTTGCTGGAACAAGTGTACAGCTCTCTGTCCTGGGTGGTTAAAAAAATAAAGCAGCTATATTCTTAATTAAACTAACAGATCTTCAGGCTGAATACATCGAATTCAAAGATAATAGGGGCAAGGCTGAAACAATCTCTCTGCTTTCAGGATAGGCCAGAATTTTCTGCACACAAGCATGAATAAGTGAAAAAATTGTTAAAACATAGAATAATTTCATGCATAATGGAAGAGAAACCACTGAGAGAATGTAAAAAGAAGATGACTGATCTTGATTACAGTTTTTTCCTCTGGTCATCAGTATTGTATTTTTTCTGAAAATAGCCATTCTATTTCTCTGCAATGCCTGATGGAAGAGAAATTCCCATTTCCATTCTGAAAAAATGTTGAGTGTTAAGCTATTTGCAGAAAGTTAACAGCTTCAGACTCTCCTCTGACTTTTTAGTCCATTTCACTGGATCTTTGAGCATTATGAGCTATCTTAGCTTTACTCTGTTTTGCCAAAGCAAACACACTATTCTTTTTCATGTTTTAATATAGTAATAATAAAAATCAACATTAGAAAACCTTTTCTGACAGATATTGTAATATTCTATGATAAAATGCAAAAAGTTTAATCAAAAGATTTTAATATCTAATGTTGGCCTATTTGATTAAATCTGTAGACTTCATTTCTTAAGAAAACTACAGTGATATTAGTTTACTTAGCGAAACAGTTAATTCCAGTTTATTATTATCTTTCACTGTATGACAAATAAATTTTCATCTCATACCAAATAATTAAAGTATGACTATAGACTGAAAGTGAAATGGTACCTTGATACTGCAACTTTGCAGTAGTAATTTCATTAGTATCGTGCTAGGCAATGAAAAATTAGAAATGTATGAATACAGCAATATAGGCAAGTCAGATAACAAAGTGTCACAATGTTAAGGTAACTGTTTAGACTTTGGAATAATCAAAGCCAAAAATAGCAAATATGGATGATCATGTATTACCCCAAGGATAATGCTGATTAGCTATTATAAAAACGATAATATTTGAGAAATTTTATTACTGTTTTCAATCCTGCCTTTTTGCAAGCAAGATAAAGTGACTAACAAAAATAAGACGAAAACCATTACATTTATATCAACATAATTAAAATACATATACTGAAGATGTCCTAAAATTCAAAAGGCTAGATTGAAGAAATCCATCTTAATTGCTTTTCTAAATATGGAGGATATGGCAGCCAAATACATTTCCCGAGACAACAGATTTCATATCTTAAAGCAGTGCAGGAGAAGACATTCCATATATTTAGCAAACCTCTTTGGAAAACAGAGAGAGCTCTTTTCTGCAGAGCTTTTGATAGATTCATAACCAAAGGATCAGCCATTCCAACTGTATAAACTTTTAGGCTTTAAAATGTTAGACCCAACATCTTACATTGTTCCCAGAAAACTACTTTTAAGCATTACAGTTACCCTTTAAATTGTGTACTTCTAAATTTGGCAATGAAGTTCTTTTTTTTTTTTCTCAATAAATTTTTTATTGTTTTTTTTTTCCCAAAGCCATTCTTTCATTGCACGATGTGTCAGACTGGGTACAAACACTTAACAGATACAATCAAAA
>JANHFL010004573.1:0-24602 GCA_032468155.1 Oxyrhabdium leporinum | reverse complement strand
CTCACCTGTCCGGTCAGGTTGTGGGAGTGCCTGGCCTCCCAGCAGCCCTCTGGAAAGGCAGCAGCAGCAAGCTTCCATCGTCCCAGAAACACTAGAAAGCCTCCGTGGCCTCATGTTGTACTACTCGGCTGCCTCAGGAGCAAGAGGGAATAAAGAGGCCAGCCAGCAGGCCAAAGCATCGCTGGCTTTGCTGTTCCACCTCCGCTCTTGCAAAGTGAAATGAAATGCCTTTACTCTTGTAGCGCAGCCCTCCTGATCTGCATTGGCTCCCTGAATGAGAAAGCTGGCTGCAAGTCAAGGGGAGCCAAGAAAAGGCAGTGGAGGCAGGAGAGCAAAGCAAGCAAGTGAACCTTTGCCTGCCGGCTGGCCTCTTTATTCCCCCTTGCTCCCGAGGCAGCCCTCTGGAACGGTAGCAGCAGCACACATGGCTGCCTTTTCTCTTGCCGCTCAATCATTGAGACTGCAGCTCCCTAAAGGTAATGGTGCTGTGGCGTAAAGGGGGGCGGCGCAGTTGGGCCAAAGCAGTGATAGCGACAGTCTTAGTGTGCAGGAGCAAAGTGCAACTTGCCTTTGCGCTGTCCATTCAGCCTTCGTTCTGGTACATTTGCGCCAGCTGGTGGCACCCAAGGCTCTCTCCCTCCCCAGTCTAGCTTGATTGCAGGAAGAGCCACATTGCCCTTTCCAGGCCCGCTGTTGGTGAAGCTGGCTGCCGGTGAGGGCTGGCTTTTTGCCTAGCTTTGTCCAGCTGTCAGGGGAAAATGGACGGGGGTCTGGGGAGAAAGCCATTTCCTCCCCCCCCCGACAAGCATTTAGCATTCGCGCATGCGCATAACAAAGGGAAAATGTGTTCTGCTTATATTGAGGAAAATTAAAAATGTAAGATATCCTGTCATAAATAAATGCAAATAATGGCAGTCATCTCTATTTCATTTTTAAGAGGACAAAACAAAAAATTTAATGAGAAACTGTCTTCTGAATTAGGAAAGAGGCAGCTCTTTGGCAGGGAAAAGATCTGGTGCAAAGACCTTCACTTTTAGCCAAACAGATTTTAATCCATAGCTCACATTTATTGCTTTGCGGATTTCACTGGCTCTTAATCACAAAAGCAATAAGAGTTTCCAATATGTTCATCTGTCCCTCTTAATCAATTGTTCCAACTGTCAATCACTAAAAATATCTGAAAGCAAATTTAAATGGCATCAGCAAGCCAAAAAAACAGCTATGACCTCTTGGAAAGACTGATGGAACTACATTGTTAATTTCACTTTCCCTTGGACATCTCTGCCATGTAGGTTGTTTCATAGCATGTTCATCCTTGTGGTAAAGTATAATACCAGCCTGTTAGAATATTGCTGATGCTTTTCCTTCTCAAAAATTAACTCTGAAAATAACTGCAAGAACTATAGAGTAAAATTAATCACAAAAGTTATAACAGGCTTTGTAATTAAAAGTAGGTGAGAGGTGTTTTATTATGAGTTCACCTGATCTTTTAATACTAATTATCTATTTTTCAAACCATGTTCTCTGGGAAATAGATGGGGTTCTGTGGGAGACTAAAAGTTTTTAAAAAAACACCTTTACTCAAATACAATCAATATTCTATCAATAAATCTTTCTCTCTAATCAAAGTTCTGGGAATTTTGTTTTTTTAACCAACATGTTAAAAAGCATGAAAAAAATTGAATGTTTTTCAAATTAATTTAGATTAATTCCTGGCCTCTTTGTCTATAGAATGGACAAGACACATTTCACATGTATTAATTTCTCTTTTCACATTGGATTGTTTCTTATCTTTACTAAGTCTGGGCCAATTGCATAAAGAATAAAGGAATAAAGATCTTTTATTTTGTTTTGTATATGCAAAAGAAACAATTTGAACAGGTGCAATTCTCTGACTTTACACAGACAACCCCAGAAGTGGGAAGATGTCCAAATGTGAATTGTGTTGTTGTGATGCAAGCTCCCCCCTTACATAACTTGTGTGTGTCATTGGACTAGCCATTTTAGTATCATTGGAGCTAGCTGCAGATGGCTATGAACTCATTTGTACAACAATAAAGTTGTTTGTTCCATAAATATAAAATGCAACGTATCTTATGTATATATATATATATATATATATATATATTTAATTTTACATCTTCTGTATAAGTAGTCCTTGACTTATATTCATTAGTTTAGTGGCTTTTCAGTGTTACAATTGCCACTAAAAAGTGACTGATGTCCATTTTTCACACTTACGACCATTGCAACATCGCCGTGATCATGTGATCAAAATTTGGTCACTTGGCAACTGTCATGTATTTGTGATGATTGCAGTATCCTAGGGTCATGTGATCATCTTTTGTGACCTTTTGATAAGTAAAGTCAAGGGGGAAGCCAGATTCACTTAACTGAACTACCCGTTGTGAATCATTTAAAAACTGTTGGCAAGAAAGGTCGTAAAGTGGGGCAATAACTCATTTAACAACTGCGTTGTTCAGCAATGGAAATTTTAGGCTCACTTGTGGTCGTAAGTTGAGGACTACCTGTATTGTGCCAAGAAGAGAACAAAAGAGTTGTTCAAAAAAAGGGAAGATCAAAATCCCCCAAAGCATGTGTTTAGATCCTCAACGGCAGAATCACTTTTACAATCAACACACAATTATTTGATTGTAAAGGTTTGTTATTTCTCCTTCTTAATTTTAACATAATGCAAACTCATAATTAACACAATATACCAAAAGAAGGCTCTGTCAAAATGTCATGGAAAGATATATTAGAGTAATACCTTTCATTAAGAAAGAAAAACATGACATTCATAGATTTTTCTATTTTTGAAAGATTTGTATATGAAATAATTGGGCCGCCTGTTTCAATTTTTTAAAATAATCTTATATTTTCATGCTATGACACTAATTGTAATTCGGTTTTATCAAACCAATATCCTTGGAAAATCTTTTCATTTCAATTCTGTTCTATTTTCTTCCCAAGTAATTAAATGTTTTCCATAACATCCGTTTCCTTCTTTCCTTGATTCATATAGTGGATCTTTATTTCTAGATTAGGAGTTACTGAAATATCTACCTAACTAAACCTATAGCCTGATTAATCAGACAGAAGCAATATTAAAGTACAGTATTTCTTTTCTGTATACCATGAAATAAACATGCCGTGTGATAATGTGTAGCAATGAATACATGTCTTAGGGATTCCATTCAACTAAACAGCAAAACATAATAGCTTGTATTTAAGTTATGAATTAAATTGATTGTCCAAGGGTCCAATCAAATAAACTCCTAGTGCTACCAATCAAGAAGCATTATGTAGCGATTGCAAATTTTCCTCGTAATAGGTTTATTTAGGCAAAACAAAAAACCCTGGAAGAAAATATGGGCAGAAAGGAAGAGTTAAAAATGGAAAACAATGTTTCCTGGCTTCCCCTGAATATTTCATTAACTACATGGTGTAATTAAGCAATAAATGCTTTACTTGGAAGCATCCTCAAAAGCTTGTGAATAAAATATAATGATTTTATCCAAGAGGAACAATTATTGAGAATATTTTGTCAATAATCTCAATATGTTATATTCTAAAATAAAATTGTTTAACAATGACAAGGTGTTTTTTTTAAAAAATTCTCAAAGACTAAACAAAATGGGGTATCAGTGTAAAAACCACATAAAATTGGAAGTAAATCCATTCAATGACATTATTAGTGGGGGGGGGGGTTTAAAGTAGGAAATGTTTTATAAAAATTCTATGTTTTGCTACAAACTTAAATCTACAAGAGATATTATTGTTTATCAGGTATATACCCAGTGAAATTTTGTAAAGATTTAGGGGGTCCATCAAGCTAGAGAATAGTTAAACATTTTGAGGAAATGATGAGCTGGGCTAAAACAGAAACTTTCTTCCCTTTTTTTTTCATATTACATTTGGAAGGATAAATCTATATTAGGCTTGCAGCAGTAGATACCTGACACATCCTTTCTTGCCCACAATTTACACTTTTTTTTTTTTCAGGAGGAAGAGCTGGGAAGGAATTTTTCATGTAATGTGGTCCCATTTCCTTGAATTATTTTGTCTATTACCGTATTTCTATGTATTATTATTTTTAAAATGCAACAACAACAAAGAAATACAATTACACCACATCCGATGTTGTGTTAGAAATCTAGATATGGTTGTTTGACATCTCTGAAACCAAACTTTAGCAAATAAAAATAAAACCAAAGACTACGATACCTGGGTAAAGGTCATGGACATGTCCTGGTGATTGTTGAACCGTGCTGGCAGAAACATCATGGGGAGATGTAGGGACCTGAATAGGCTGGATAGTCAGGCAGTCATTGAGAATGTCTTGGTCAAGTTCTGTAGTGGCACGCAACTGAAAGCAAAGCAGAAGATCAGGCCAGAACTTTGTATAGACCACGAGATGGCCTGCTAGCTTTTTTTAAAAAATGGATTTATTTCCAGAAATGCAACCAAGGCCAGAAGTCTTTCACCGTCTTTCACTAAGGATTTCCCTTTTACAGCCAACAATAGAGTCCAAATCTGGAAACTGATTACCTATCATACATACTAAAAGAAACCACCACCACCACCACCCCAAAAAAGGGGGGGAGGAATATAATTACATCTACCTCTTAAAACTATTCTAATTTTGAGAATATAGAATTCAGGGTTTGTATTGTGACTGAATAACAGTGGCTGGTTGCCAGCTGCCAGTTCAGTTTATGCTAACCTCAAACATAATTCTTCAGTATTTTCTTCCCTAGAACTTTCTATAATTTTATGCAAAGCAAAACAGCATTATTAATACTTGTTAAACTTTAAAATAATTCTTTATACTTGGGATTTTGTGTAAGGTTATACTACATAGCTATTTTTTTAAAAATAAAAAATTACGCAAAAGGTTTTGGTTTTTTTTTGGGGGTGGGGGGGAACGACATTTCTCATTCATCTCCATCCTTCATCTCAGAACAAGATGTTTCTCATACTGTAACCATGAACTCCATTTTCCCCAGCCATTTTCATCGCTTTCATGCATATGTATTTCTGAGGTCAAAGCTACATATTCTTTTTATTCATATTCTTAAGTCTATATTCTGCAGTTAATTTTAATTACTGTACTATGAGATATTGTTCAAAAGGGTAGCTTTTCTAAAAAAAAAGTGCAAGGTTATATTATTTACCCTACATATTTACTTCAATGGGGTTTTGTTTATACTTAAGCTTACTGGCAATTTATCAATTTTGTATACCGTGAAGGTGACTCTATCTTCCAGAGGCATTAGAAATATTTTGATGAGGGAGGGAAGAGAAAGGAGTACAGGAAAAAAAAATAGTGTGATATTTTATAGAAGCCTGATGAAGAATCTTGAACTTAAGCAGAAAATAAGTTTCTTAATATACTGTGAAAAAAAAAGTATTGGTTTCTTAGCATTTGAAGGGCAGCCTAAACTCTAATGATTGTTTGGACACCTAAACTTAGTGACTGAATCTTCAGTCCTCATGATTTATAGACTACAACGGGACAATAGGGTATAGGCAGAGAATTAAGGATTTATTCTTGTCCCCTCTTGGTATATTACTCAGCCTATTCTTTGTCTAAGAAGCTATTACTCTGAGTTCACTTCCTTCTGTCTTTTCTTCCCAAATGCTGGTTTCAACCCTCAGTAATGCTCATATGCACACAAAGACACTTCAACCTTTAGCAAAATTATGATTGTACTCTGAAGTAATCATCAATGGAGTTCATCTCCAGATAAATATGCAGACGATTGGAGTCTATTTAATTTTTGCTTTAGATAGGACTGTTATTTTAACAGAATACATTCTATATCTGGAAACAAGAGCACTTCCCAGGAACAAAGTATCCTAGAAAACAAGGCGCCATCTACACTAATTTATTTTATTTTTTTCTTGACAGTTCTTCTAATTTTTATAAGCTCTGAGAACAATGAATGGAAATTCAATTCCCATCATTTTCTCATTTCAGATTTGATTGGATAATCACCCACGATTTAGTAAAGCAAGTAGATGTAATTAGAAGGGAACAACAGCCTTAAATTCCTCAATTTTCAGTTGATTATACTTGAATGGAAAAACAGCTTTAAGTTGGTGTTAAGCATGAACAAACTTCCCAACACAAAAGCTATTAAAACTTTTCATTTTTCTTATCACTTATCACAGCTTTCTGTTTGCCTTATGGAGACTCAAAATAATCTTTATTGTTCAGTAGAAATCAGATGCCACTAAAATATGCTTCTCAATACATTCAGCCAGGAGAAAAATACTTGATATTTGTTCATTCTTGCAGATAAATTTGTTATAAAAGCATGCTAGAAGGAATCATAGTGCATTTATTACTTCGACTCCTACTTCCTATTATTGTATAATTTAAAAAGTCCTGAAGACTGACATTATAGAGTTAAATAAGCATTATGGAGCCAAATGGGATTAAATGTGCCCAGGTGATGCTCTTTTCTGATTGCAGCATAAGGCAGCAACCTATGGCAGAATCAGTGCCATAACAACAAATAACAATAACAATAAAAAAGAGACTTAAATCTTTAAAGTCCATGCAATATCCAGAGATTGGAGAAGAAAATGTAAAAATGCACCATTTCTGCTTATAAATTTTGCACTACTGGGGAAAGGATCACCAGAATACTTATCCTTAGGGTGCACTCGTCATAATTCATAAAAAAAACATTGACATCACATTAAGGTTTATTCTGGTTATGTGCTAAGTAGATAAATATCTCAAGGACGCTTTTCCACCCAAAACCTGAGTGAGAAATACCTTTAACACACCAATTTTACCCAGTTTAAAATATGAGGTTTCCAAACATTATCACTTCTGGTGTCCTTTCTGGCCAACTTTTAATTAGACGTGGAAGAAATATACTATATTTGTTTGATATTTGCTGCATGATCACAAATACAATAGAAAATAGAGAGATCCTCCAAGCAAGTTTCATTAGATGATAGTCTGGTCTAAGGTAATAGATATATGAATGCAACTTTTCCTAAGTATTTTGGATCCTATGTTCACCTCAAACTGTTTTTCCATGAGCAGGCATTGCCACACAGAGATTTTATGAAATGAAAGCTTAAGGACAGTCTCTACCAGCTCTCATAAGTAGATCTATAAAATATTTTCATGAAGGCAGATAGCAGGAAGCGTTCAACATGCTACTCTTCATCTTCAAGACTTTGGCATTTTGGCCTTCAATGGTTGAATCTTAGTATACATCCGTGCTGCATTGCAATATATGTTCAAAATCCCTTTCCTACAAAACCATCGATGGTGTTATAATTTTCATAATTTAGTTCATTTGTCAATCGCTACTCATAATTTCCCGTAATCTCATGTATTTTTTTCCCTTTCTGATAATAAAAAGGTAACTCTAATAGATAATATGTTATTAGAATATAACAAGAGATACACTGTATAAAATGTAATCTAAATCCATAGCCGGTTTGGTGTAGTGGTTAAGATGCTGGATTAAAAACTCAAAACTGGACATTCTCTTCTAAGGCGTGGAAGTCAGCTGGGTGACTTTGAGCCAGTCACTGTTTCTCAGTGTCGATTTAACAAGGTGAGAACATTATATATGTCACGTGGATTGTACTAAATAGAGGCAGAGTATAAATCTAGTAATAGAAATAAATAATAAGATAAGGAAGCATTCTGTCCCCATTATGAGGAAGATGCCAATAAGGGAAGCTATCAAACAGGCTAAGAGTGCAATAGCATGCAGGAAATGAAATTCAAAGGGGATTTTATGTCCTTTATTGGACATTCCATGTATCCAGTATCACCAGGAGGCATTAACTCTTTTAAGGACATCCAGATTAATGGCTACCCTTATTCCTTTTCTTTGAGTGGCAGTGTAAAGTGCGTATTCATCATTTGTAGTCACTAAATGACTAATAACATGAGATTCTACTTTATGTACTTTGGTCCCCTCTTATTATTTTAGTAAGTGCTGAAGTCATAAATATTATAATTTTTCCCCAGAAGAAAATGCTTTAGCACCCCCTCCACATTTATTCCATTTTTACAGCATCTTTTTCAAGGCCAATAAACAGTATTCTAACTGTATGCACTGATTTATATACTGTAAAGGGAATATACTGGCAGTTATTTTTCTCCATAAGCATCACTTTATGCTAACTTACAGAGTTATCATGTTTCTATTTTAATATTCATCCACGCTGGATACATTTTTTTGAGGTTTTTCTCTGTCCCTTTCTGATTCAACCTAAATAATTTAAGGTCATCAGCAAACCTGGGCATCGCACTGTGAATTATCTATTATTCATTATATTTATTAATTATATATATTATCCATTTTTCTAGGTCAGATTGCAATTGGTTGCTAATTACTATAAGACCTAGTGAGTTTTTCACTTGTAATCCTTTGCTTTGTGAAATCAACTAAGATAACCTATTTTGGTTCTAGGTAATTAACATGGCTGTCACACAATAAAGAAGCATCAACATGACCCTAAATCTAAGATTTGTTTCTACACAAGATTGGGTAGCTTTCTTTAATGTCTTGAGTCTACAGTATCATAAAGGAATAAACTAGTGTATATTAATAATTATTGATGACAGTAGTAATTCAGATAGATCAGTGGAGGCACAATTTATTTAGCCTACCTGTAGCACAAATTCAATAGCCTCTGAATTGCAATAATTTCAATTACCGTTGTAATATTAGTGAGAAAAAGATAAGAGGAGAGAAGGGTAATCCTCTGATCATTTACAACATTTTTCTTCTTGTTTTAGATTCAGCAGAATCAAAAGAATTGGCTGATTTTGGTCTGAAGTTTGGCATTAAACAGCATAATTACAATCCTTAAAGTCTCTCCCCCCCCAAAATCACTAATCCTCTTCCGCCAACATCCTTGTCCTTTGCTCCACACTTTCTGATTTATATTCCATTTTGAGAACAGGAAGTAAGGAGATTAAAGTTGAGGATTAAAACACTTACTCTTTACAACATTTTTGTGAAGAATAGCTTCTTAGTTGCCATGGGCACTGCTCAGTGACCCTTAGCCTCCAAATGCAATTCCTCTTGCATTAATGAAATATTTTGATTGAATGCCATAGAAAACAAATGGGTGGAAATTATTTCTTTTGTTGTTATTAGTGTCTTTTTTGTAATTTTAACAATAAAATGAGAAATAGCTTTGAAAAAGGGCAATTAAAATTAAAAATTAATGTAGCAAAGCCAATTTTGGACTTTGAAGAATCTATATTTTAAAAGAAGGAAATAACTTAGAGTGATGCTAAGGCAAGTAAATTGAAGCATCCTGTAACTTAATCTGCTGTCACATTTTATATAGTGTATCATGCTGAAATTCTGTTATTTTTTTCAAGGTTTTTTTAACCTCTCATTTTAAGAAAGGGAGTCTTGTAGCTAATATTTTAAAAATTTGCAGACAGAAAAAAATGACTGTTTTTCTGGAAGAGGAGCAGTTAAAAAATCTCCTATAGTTGAGAAATTAAATACAATGATTTAAAAGAAACAAGAATTCTGATTATGCCTGATTTTAGATAACATTATTGCAATTGATACTTATTATCAAAAATATTCTGATAAAGGATTTTGCTTATAAAAATGTATACTTTCAAACTACCCAAGCAAACATTCATATGAAAGGCCAGTCAAGGTATTTTAATGCAGAAAAAAAATCAATTCTCTTTTCTCCTGAATGCCTGGCTGTGAAAATAGTGTAAGAATTTAGTAAGTAAATAAGAACTCATTACCCCCTTTGGGATGCTCCAAACCTTCATTAAGGTAGACCCAAGACTGTATAATGATAGAATCAGCTTTGGATTACTTTATTTATGCTTTCTATGGCTGCCTGGTTTTACTAAAAAGAAAAGGAAGGGGGGGGAAAGGAAAAAGGGGGGGGGGGAAAGGAAAGGATTCTGTTGACTGAGTTTCACTTTGTCTTTCCCTAGTCTCGTGATCACCAGATGTACTGACACTATAATTCCCAGTCGGCATTTTTGAAAGTGACACGGATGCAACAGAAAACCATGATTAAACGTGGCCTGGTCGTTTGTTTTGCTGCTTGCACTCAGTGAGGATATGAAGCAGATGCATCTGAACTGTGATGGTTCAGCTATATCTACTCAATAAGATGGGATTTCATCATCTAAATCAAGTTTAATAATCAGAGCTTTGTACAATCAGTTAGTGAGCAATAACTGGAGTCTGAAAGGAAAACCGCATATTGTCCATTCATTTATGTTTAATTTCCCTCCTGCACGATGGAAAGGATTGTATGGTTTACTAAACAAAAGTGATATGAAAGAGGTCTGGTACAATTATAAATAATTAACAAGTTATACCCCTATAGAAGTCTGATTTTGTGAAAGAAAAATAGCTTTAAAAGAAGGCCTTGCTTCTAGAAAATACCATTTTTCATATAGTCACCCCCAGGGCTGGCCAAAAGCATTTTACTGCCCGAGGTAAAGAATACTTAATGTGCAGAAATAGGACTATGTTTTATTTCAAAATCAGTGAAAGGACAGGATGCCACTATTACAAGCAACAGGCCTGGCTGGGCCATCTGGTGCTCATAACTTCAATATCAATAAATTCAATATCAAAGCAGAGGGAAACATCTTTGCAGCCAGTTAGAATTAAACATTAATGTTATTTGTCTTTTTATATGGCTAAATTTATAAGGAATGTTATTCTCCTTCTCAGGTCAGAAATACTTTTTTTCCCCCTTTTAAACTTGTATAGAAATTTAAATAGGGAAAACTACTGTATTGTTGGATCTCTCTAGACAATGCAATTTTAACAAAGTGATACCATTAAAAATATCCATTAAAATAAAAATTGACACAATTAATATTTATTTGTCAAGCAAACATTGATAAAAGCAAAATTTGAAATGAGTTCTGGTATCTGTATAGAAAGCACAATTATTACATCACAAAATCATGGCAGGTATATATCCTGAAGAGCAGAGAGTGCAATTTATAAAGTTGATATATTTAAAAAGCTGAAATTTATCTTTCTTTAATTTAGATATTAGAATCATGTCTGTGGATTTCTTTTTAGCATTATCTGGATGGCTCTTTAGGATGGCAGCATCTCATCAAACTCTGGAAAAGTAAATTTAATTTGCTGAACAAATAAATTTCCGGATTTCTTTTTCATTGTACCAATTTCTAAAATTTATCTTAGTAGAATTTTATCTGCTGCTGTTTTGAATTTCCACAAATGGAAACAATTTCCGAAATCATCAAAACAAATTTTACCTAAAAACGTTTAACATACCTGTTAAACGTAAATATGTCAAAGCATTTTGATTTCAGTGTAGCAGTTATCTCTGTTCTAATGTCATCCCAATGTATCGGAACTAAAACTTATAAGCAATCAGGAAATTCCAGGAATTCTACTCCTAAAATAGCAGCAAGAATTAGAAAATTACAATAAGATGTAAACAAATTGGAAATTACAAATTAGATAACAGACTGTAGGAATGGCAGCAAATATAATTTCAAAATATGGGTGGTTTCTCAGAAGAAACAGATCACGTGATCCCTGAGAATAAAAATGTACCTGTAGGTGTTCATTGCAACCTAGCAAGCCTTCTACCCCAATCTTATTTATTTGATATGACACGTTATTTCAATTGAATCTGAAAACCTATCTTTCTGCAAAGCAAAGCACAAACTTTAGGCATAAACTGCATTGCTAAAAGCAAAACACGTCTGGCTGCAGCTCAGCATTTAGTTTGCCTTTTGATATAAGAGGATTTTTATATATAATATAAAGTCATCAGTGAGGGGGGTGGTAGCTGGGGGGTGATTTTGTTATATTATACTTTATTAATTTATTTGATTCTTTTTGTTAGTTTTTATTGTTTTATGGTTTTATATTCTGTAAGCCGCCTTGAGCTGGCATGGGCAAATAAATTCAACAAATGAATAAATAAATAAATACATTTTATGATTAGCCAAACCTACCAGGGCAACCATTTTGTGAGTGAGCCCACAAAATTATCTTAAAATATGCCTATTTAATAGATTCAGACTGATTTTAATATAAATTTCAACTTGATTAAATGATATCACTATAAAATATGAAGCGCTATTCTAAATAATTATCATTATATAATTGTAAGTAATTATATTACTGTTACAGACAAGTGAAGCCGCTCTTCCATCAAGAACTATACCAGATGAAAACTGATAATGAATCTCCTTTTTCATATTTAATCCAAGTTGAACTTAAAACCTAAAAAAAATAATTTTATCTTTCATTGACTCAAGCTGGATAAAAGTACCAATGACCAAAACAAAAACCAAACCACCCCCACCCCCACCTATCTTAAGTTTGGTGTTGAAGGCACTGGAATGAAGCAAAGGGGATACATAAAAAATGCAGATTTCAGCATTCAGGGCTTTGAGTTGAAACAAGCAACAGACCTAAGAGGGAAGAAGTGGACTTCACTCCTGAACTGGCCTTAATGATTTAAAAAAAGGGGAGGGCACATATGTATATTTATAAGTGTTCATATCCGTACTGTATGCGTGTATTCATGTGTGTGCGCAATCAATTGCTTCTCCATATCAGTTGCATTAAGCAAGTACATCTGATATTGGCAAGGTTATGATAAAACTTTGGTGTCATAGAGCTGGAAAAGGTCATTTAGGCCATAGGATCAATTGTTGCTCAATGCATCCCTCACATCAAGTGGAGGAGTGGTGGCCATCTCCTTTGGAATTTGGTTCCACATCAAGGGTCTTTGTTGTTAAGAATCTGCATTAACTTAAGGCCACTGTTGTACAACCTGCACTTTGATGACAGAGAACAGCTTGTTGGCTTCGTTCTGTATGTCACTCCTTCAGGTAATTATAAAATGCTATCTTCCTCAAACCTTTCAAGTTCTTTGCAACACAATTCACCATCCATGGCAGCGTAAGACTGGGACACTCAGGTCTTCTCCCATCCTCAATCATGAAAGCTCAATGGGAGACTTTGGGCCAGTCATTCTCTCTCCGCTCAATCCGTCTCATGCACTTGTTCAGGCAACAAAATAAAGGAAGATCCTCATACAAACAAATCACCTTGAACTCCTTTAGGAAATATAATGTATTAATCTAAACATTGATAACAACAACAACAACAATAATAATAATGCCATTGTTGGAGAGCAATTTTTTGTCTTCTACAGACTTGGATTTAGGTTGCAGGTTATCTTGTACTCAAGTAGAATCAGGTTCAGTTGAGAAGAAGGACAGTTATTTGTAGCTCATGCCACAAGATGTACCCCTGTAGTGCAAGATCACAATGCACTAGAAAAGAGACTGCAGTGTCAATGCTTTTAATCAGACCGACAGAGCTGGCCATCCTTTGAATAAGCTTGTATCCTATTTTTTCTTATAATTTCTAATTATAAAACTGGAGTAAAGGTTTAACACTATTGAAAATGCTCTTATATGCATCCATAGGGAAGAGACATTACCTGCAAACACAAAGTTCATTAGCTTTTCTATAATCTCCTTGGATATGTTATGCGCTCATTGTACTAGTTGCAGCTATGCATGGTATGTAGAGTTCATTCTACATTTCTACTAAAGGCTCAACTGAATTCCCAGAAGGAAAAGCGAAATGCTATAATGATTCACTAGGATACTGGCAATATCAGCTTAACCACACGCTGACACAATTACTGGAAATCAGCTGTACTGGAATCTATAGTCATGTTTATCATTAAGAACTTGCCAAGATTTCCTGAAGAACATGGGTTTTGGCATATATCCTTGAATTTCTAATATGTTCGTGGCATTTTGAAGGACAAGCTATATCTTAAGAGAGAAAAATAATGTCATTTTATGGGCAAAGGGAAGGTTAAGAAAGCGGATTAGAGGCAGTCAAGCAGGATAAATTAAACAAATCCATGACTAACTGGGTGTAACAGCAAAGGATCTCATTCTGTTCAGCTGAATGGTTCCCTGGGGCTGGATCTATTACTTCTCTGAGCTTTTTATCACCTTGGAATTTTTATGGTTTTGATGAATTCTCATTTTTGTAAAAGAATTTTTTTTTTCATTGTCAATTTTCTTCTTTAATTAAAGACATAAATAACTTGTATTCTGACTTTCATTATTCCTTACATTTTTTTATTATTATACAAGGAAATATTTCAAAGAGTGAAGCATAAAGTAAATGCCACTTTTTAAGATGTTGTAAATATACTGTAACTTATTAATATTACACATTACAACATCAAGATATTTTCATACTCTTCTGATCACTAACATGAATACTTTTTTCTTTTTGTTCAGCAAATATATTCTGAATGCCAGCTGAAAGATTAAAAAGCAAAAGCAAAACAAGAATGAAGCCACAGTATCATAAATAATTGAAACTAAACTGAGTCTTCTATCCCATCCCATTTCATTCTTGGTAGATTGAGAGGCTACAGAATACTAAAAAACTAACATGAGCCTGTAAGGAAAACAATATGCAATATGCAGAGCAGAACCACATGTCTAAAGCAATAATAAATAACTATTTAGACATAAGGGATGCATTGTTCTATAGTCGTAGAAAAGGATTGGAAGTGGATGTTGAAGAGGTTTGTCATGGATTTCTTTTGAAATCAAACGGTATGATGGAATCTGATGTGGCAAAACAATTGCCTAATTCATGGAGTCTGCCAATGTCTGTTCAAATATTGACTTAATAATTATATATAAAATGTTTACCTTTAGGAAAGATGAGTACAAAAATTATAGATAGGGGGGAAGGAACAAGAAGATATGTATTTGAGGAAATAGTATACAAGGTATTATTTACACACACGCACACGCACACACACGCATACATATACATATAGTAGGAAAAGTTATAAATGGACAATGGCAGATTTTTTTGGGGGGGGGGGAGTTAATTATAAAATGATGCTAAAGTTTGCCAGTTGCAACATACTAATGCATGCAGGCTAGAAACTATTCTGCTAGAATGTAAGTTCTCTATTCATCATTATCAGTGTGCAAATGAAAACTGTTTCTGTTGATGGCTGTGTTATTACAGGTGCTTTTCATATGACATTGAGAACTGCACATGATTCAGTTGGCAGAGAAGTCTAGGAAGGTTACCTTTTTCCTAGCCTGCAAATCTTTAGAAGAATGGGCCTTTACATGTTTTCTTAGAGAACTTGGATCTGTGTATCGTTTGGTACAGCCAGGAATCTGACAAGCGTAAGGTTTCTAAAAAAATGAAAAGAAATAACAAGTCACAAGTTAAGGTTGTACGTTCTGAAATGGCAATACTGCAGATATCATTCATAAAACCAGAAAAAGAAAGACCATGAAGATTCTGGCACAGAAAAAGATAGCTGGCATGAAAGAGAATGAACATTTTTAATTTTATACGTTATACTTCTAACGTTATATTCCTTCTCATTCTCATATCTTACGTATGTATGGTTTAAACAAGATAAATTGTCAGCCTACCTTAGATATCGATTTAGCTGCAGTAACGTCATAAATGTTCATACTCAAATATAATTATGAAAGTTATCAGTCCACATGCTGACATACCAGCTTGATTAAAAACTTTTAGACAGATGTTCTCTCACTTTGGAAAAGCTCTAACATTACACATGCTGATTAATCTCATGGGACAAGAGCTTCCAAAAATGGATTGGATAGCTATATACTGTATGTACCTAAATTCTGCACCAACTGAAAAATGTTCCAAATTCCAAAGAAGATTGCATAGATGTCACTCCAGGTCGAAAGGTTTTGTTCCTGAAGATTTCCAGGAGGCCTACAGAATATGGGATTATTGGAAGTGCTCAACTTCTGAGACATGGTTTCTTAGTGGAATAATCATGCTTGCATGTTGGGAAAATGCATGAGTAAAATTTTTGAGCCAGACTATTATGTAGTATTTACAAATAAACAAAGTTCAGTATGGTTGAGTAAGGATCAACCTACAGTGCCATGTGCCAGTGGAATAAATATGCCATCAGTGAAAAAAAGGCAGGGGCAGAAAGGACTTATTTTACATTCAGCGGGGTCTTGAGTTCTGGTCAAAAAGTAGTTGTCAGAATGGTTGCCTCATTGGCAACCGCCAACAGTGCAACTGAAATTTGACTCGTTTTATAGGAGTCGTGTGCAATGCATATAAAAGTTAGGTGGCGTTTCAACTGCACCATGGCATTCATCATTTTAGTTTTTATAACCATAGCTTGTGGACATGCATTTTACATATTGATCAAATAAATTCTCTCCCATCTCTACTTGTACTTACAATTATGCATCCCTCATATAAAACTTTAGTTTAGTCAGAAAATATATTTCTTTAGAAGTTCAGGTAAAGAAGTTGTAGTAAAGTCCCAGACATAGAGATACAGAAGAAACCTGCTTCAGAAAGAGAGAATGAAGGGGAAAGGTTAGTCTGGGATATGGCAGAAGAAAAAGAAAGAGAAGCACAAATGCTACATGCTAATAAAGCTTAAACAGTATATTAAAAGCCATATAACAATTTTTCAGAAAGTATAAAAAACTTTTTTAAAAAATATCCATACACTAATTAAAACATATAAATAATCCCTGGGAGAAAAAAATGAAAAAGTCAACATTTCTTATTTTTTATTTGTTTTTTAAGAACATACTCCATTTTAGGGTTTCATTTCTAAGAGTTGTTTTTATCATCCCAATTATCTTCATGGGTAACATTCTCTGTATCCTTGGTTTACAATCTTATTCAAGGTTTTTTCCCCCCTTGTGGATCAGACACTTCCTGCTGATATTTAGGTCTGATGGACGTACCCACAGCACATATATGCCTCACAACGTAATTTATAGAATACATGTTCTTCTTGTAATTGCAATTGATAACATATCTATTTTCCTGAAAAATCAAAAAGCCCAGCTAAAGCCTAAAAAAAAAAGCCTAAATCAAAGTCCAGTTAAACACATCTTCAACCTTTTCTTTTTTACTGAAAACTTTCTAGTATTACTTTCACAAAGATATATATATTTATGGCTTTTGCAAAAAGCAGCACTAGCAAAATCACAGCCAGCTCTAATTCAGTCCATTCAGATAGCCAATGTTATGGTTCCCAAATAAAAATTTCAATACCAATGCAAACGTGCTCCCAGCTGTATATCTAATAGATATAGCATGAAGCAACTTACTCAGGTAAGTCTTGGCATGAAATATACGCCTCAAGTAATAAGATTTAACCAAAAGGGGGGGACATGCTACAATTCGGTGTATCTGAAATAATTTTGAGGATTTCAAAATCTAACATACATATCTCTCTCTCATTGTTTCCCTATATACTCTTGTATTATAGAAATTTCCAAATATTTTGAGTATATATGAGAGCTGTACGAAATCATTCTAAGAACTGCTTTGTAAAGTCTTTAAAACAATCCTCCAATCTTTCTGCTTGAAGTGTTGATGTGTCGTAACCTAATGAAGGTTCTCTACAGTTGCTCTGGGGGGTCTCCTGACATCATTTGAGCTAGTTTGGTCTAGCATTTAAGGTGACAGTCTAGAAACTGGGGGATATGAGTTCAAGTCCCGCCTTAGCCATGAAAGCCAGCCGGATGATTTTGGGCCAGTCACTCTCTTTCAGTTCAAATCGCTTCATGGGGTTGTTATGGAAAAAATAGAGAAAAACGTGTTCGATACATTCAGCACCTTGGGTTGTTTGTAAAAAAATAATAACGGTAAGATTCAAACAAACAAATGTGTATGCTTAAAGGGAAGGCCCCTTGTTCAGGACTGTTTCCATTTTCCTTCAGGAATAATCTCAACAAAAGTGTCTTCTGTTCAGGCACGTTTAGGTTCAAATGCCATCGGGAGTATCTTTATGACAGCATCAAGTTATCTACAGGACACAGTGCTCAATGTTTCAAGGTGTTGGGTTCAGAAGGGTACTTCAGTTGTTTCGTGAACTATACGCCTGTAACTGCCCATTTATATTTTCCATATTCCACTGGTTTCTGGGGCATAACTGGTAATATAGCATGAGCTCATGTTATCTGGGAATACCTTGTTATATAGAATGACCTCAAAGAAGTGAGTTGAATAATCTTCCCTATTATTTAAATTCTGTTGGCATTTCAATATTTTTATTTTTGAATCGGCCTCTGATTCTTTGCAACTAAACTTCTTTATTGTCCCTTCTCTTTTGTAAGGCCTATTTTTAATGTCCAAATTAAACCCTGCTATAATTAATATTTACATAATGGTTTAAATTACTCACAGGTTGTTATTTTTGTTTTTATTGTTCCTGTATATACTATCAATTTTTAGTGTTACTCTGTTGGAAAGAGAAAAAATGATTTTTTAAATAGAAATATAAAATATTACTATACCTCATTCATTTTATTTGAGTCTTCTGACAGAAAGAAGGATGCTGTATTATATTGTTATATAATTCATATTTACCAGAAAAATATTGTAATATCAGTTTGAGTCCTAAGCTTTCAAGTACTTCTATTATTATGTAGTGTTTAGCACTATCTTTCCCCTAAACATAAGGGCATATTTCATCATCTGTATCAGGATCAATGGTCTTCACTCTCAATTTTGTACCACTTCTGGCATGGTAAGTATGAGAGGAAGTACTACATCATATTTATTTATTTATTTATTTAATAGCTATACAGTATACTGTAGCCTCCTTTTTTAATTCAGATCTACTCCTCTTAAGCTTTCTATATATCTCTTTAGGCAATCAAATCATGCCCTATGCAGGGCTTGGAAGCAGCCATGAATTTTTAGGAGTGAGTATCTGGATGCCCTAATGCAGTCTTTTTCACCTGGGGGTCCACGTACCCAAGACTTCTGTGAGAAATTGTGAGGGATTCTGCAAGAGGTCGTCGAAAAAAACTCCTTCTTTTTTATGTTTAATGTATATGAGCGTCAAATACAATGTTTTTATGCTGGGATTTCCTATGACCTGAAAACTATTTCAAGGGTTCCTTGGGGGGAATGGGATGAGAAAGGCTGCCGATTGGAAAGCTTTGTTTGTAGGCTGATGAATTTGTGAAAGGAAAATGGGTGAGAGAACTGGAGACCATTGCCCTATATCACAACAAAACTAATCTTACAGTATAAAAATGCTGTACATATACAGTATGCAGCCTGAGCCTCTTAGTCTTATAAAAGGAAAGGCCTATGACAATGATCTCTTTTCTTATAACAAGAACTGAATTTCAAAACAACCTGAGTAACATGTGCAAACACCCTTCTATAGGGGTTCCATTGTAAGCCCCCATTTTATGTGCACTTAATGAACAATATGTGTGCAAGACATGAGTCAGGATAGCAAAATATTATCTAAAATCACATTCTTCCCTTACAGTGTCCAGGTGCGTCCTCTGGTGCTTGGCTCGGTCGCTGGAATTACTGAATGCTTTATAACAGCCTTGATGCTGGCAAAGGTAAGGTTTTTCTCCAGTGTGGCTCCTTAAGTGAATCTTCAGATTTTCTAGTCTAGAAAAGGCCTTCTTGCAGCCTTCAAACTGGGAAACAAAATAAAATTTCTAAGATTGAAGGAAGGGAATTTCTTCTCTTTGCACACAAGTTGCAAACAGTATGTACTCATGTCAACTGTTTAAAAGTTAGCCATTGTAGATGTTCAATTAATGCATGTCATAAAGAGAACCCCACCCATGTCTACTCTCCTGGCTTCTACACATTAATGAGTTCATCCATATTTCTGAAAAAAGCATATATAAATGCTTCAAATGTGCATGATCACTCCTAATTTCTCTACCTACATACAATAATTTACTGAGTATCAACGTGGAGTTTATAATGTTGGGTTTTCAGATAAATTCTTAGAATCAGTTTTAGATGTGGTCAAACAATACAGAAAGTCATTAAAAACACAATTATATATCTTTTTTCAGAAGTAAGTCCCATTAAATTAATTAGGATTTACTCTCAGATAATTCAGCTAATTGATATCTCTGTGTATATATAACTATTACATACTGCAGCATAGGATACAATTGTGATCCTAAAAATGAGGCAAAATAGAAATCTAGCATGGCCTAATTTTTGTATAAAAGTAAGATTATGCTTTAGCACCCATATATCTGCCTAAAAATTAGTTTTATACATTAATGGAGCACTTAATACTACATATTTCTTTCCTGAGTAGAACAAAACATTTCTCACTTTATCCTTCCCCTCAATGCTGAATATTTTTTGGAGTAGGTTCCTTTCCAAAAGCATCTGCTACTAAATCCATGACATGGGGTATTGGAGCATTTTCAGAAATATCATAACAAAAAAGATTAGAATAATGCTTTCTGAACATAACATGACATAACATTTGCTAAATTGGTTTAAACTAAACTTAAGCTTAGTTTGCTTATTCATTATAGAGCTATAACTAGATGAAGAAACAAGACAGTTATGTTTTTCTTCAGTCACATTTTCAAACTGAAATGTTAATAACATGAGTTATTAGATATAGATTTGAAGATCAAGTAATAACTTTTTCTGCAATTCATCATTTTAATACATGGTCAACTTTTCACTGTTTTTAAGACTATTGGAGAGAAGTGAACCCGAGCCATCTAACTTTATGGAAGTACTGACATATTATTATTATTATCATTATTATTATTAATAATAATAATAATAACCCGTATTGACCATCAATGCCAGTGAATGATATTTGTAATACATTTGTAAATGTTCAGTTGACTGAGTTTCATGTTTATAATAAATGATAATATTCATCATCATCAAAATGTTTTCCTAATTATTATATTGTATTTGGTATTGTACATTCAAATTGAAGCTGTAATCTAATTCATAAAGGCAATTGTTGGACCGCTATGTTTATTGTTCTTGTCAGTAAGAGTCAAATGGTGTGAGAAATATATTTAAATGTAGAACCATGAGTTACTATGTTAATTTAATTTGAAAAATCTTGCACGTATAAAGAAGCTATGCAAACAATTGTATGTTCATAATAAAATCAATGTGATTTTTGTTTTGTTTTTCTGTTGGATTTGCTGCAAGCTTTCATAAACCTCCCATTTCAATTACTGTCGGATATTGCTTCATTTAGAAAAAAAACAATCTGTTCTCTAAAGGATAGGGGTAGTGTATCCATCCTTGCTCTACTTGACCTCTCAGCAGCTTTTGATATCATCAACCATGGGATTCTCCTGGGGCGGCTTTGGGGGATGGTAGCGCGAGGCCTTGTGCTGTCCTGGTTTGCTTCCTTCCTCTGTGGCCACTCTCAGTCAGTGTTGACAGGAGGGGAGAGATCCAACCCTCGCCCATTGCTTTATGGGATCTGCAGGGCTCGGTACTCTCTCCACTCCTGTTCAACATTTATATGAAGTTGCTGGGTGAGATCATCCGTCACCGTGAACTGAGTTATCACCAATATGCTGATGATACTCAGCTGTATGTCTGGGCCTGTGGTGTGTTAAGTGATGCCTTGTCCTCCCTCTCGCAGTGCCTGGAGGCTATTAGGGGTTGGATGGGGAGCAACAGGTTGAAAATAAACCCTTGCAAGACTGAGTGGCTCTGGGTTTGGGGTTCATTGCCACCTTTGGTCTTGGATGGGGTGGCACTACCCCAAACAGACCCTGCACCTAATCTAGGGGTTTTCCTGGACTCACAACTCCTGCTTGAAGAGCATGTGGAAGTTGTGGCCAGGAGGGCCTTTGTGCAACTGTGGGTTGTGCACCAGTTACGCCCTTTCCTGGACCAACAGTCCCTACTCACAGTCACTCATGCCCTAGTCACTTCCCGTCTTGACTATTGCAACACACTCTACATGGGGATGCCCTTGAAGAGCATCTGGAAGCTCCAGCTGGTGCAAAATGCAGCGGACTGCATGGTTTTGTGCAGACGCCAGTGTGCACATGTATCACCTCACCTGCGGGAGCTGCATTGGTTGCTGATTTGCTTCCTGGTGAATTCAAGGTGGTGATTGTCACCTTTAAAGCCCTTCATGGCTTGGTACCAGGTTATCTGAGGGACTATCTCTTGCCAGTCACATCTACCCGACCCATCAAAGCTGGGAGGCAGGGAATGTTGCTCCCATCCCCGAGGGAGATACACCTGGTGGGACCCAGAAGAAGGGCCTTCTTTGTGGTGGCTTCCTCTCTCTGGAACATCATTCCCCCAGAGATTAGAATGACCCCCACTCTAATACTCTTCCAGAAGGCGCTGAAGACCTGATTCTGCCAGTGGGCCTGGGAAACCCAGAGCGGGATAGAGCCCATTAAATGGCTCATGTGATCTGCTGTCATTGGGGGTGGGAGTTGGGGGGGTGATTTTGTTATATTGTACTTCATTAATATATTTTATTCTTTTGATTAGTTTTTATGGTTTTAAATGTGGTTTTATATTCTGTAAGCTGTCTTGAGTCGCCATGGGCAAATAGGCAGCAATATAAATTCAATAAATAAATAAATAATAAATATCTGAAATCTCTTTATCCTTCATTAGGCTTGCTTCTTCAATTTTGTTACTATTAAAATGCTTTCTAGTCTTGTGTAGCTCTGGGCAGGTTAGAAAGAACTGTTAAAAAAGAATAATCTATAAAACATTAAGATGCAGTAGATATAAGTGGCAATTTCAAAGGGCTGGGACATAAGTAAGTTTTGAATTTCCTCCTAGAATGTAACAAGAATTCCAGTGGCCATTTACTCCATGGATCCTATAATTGTCAAGACCATTGCACTGTGATTGTTGATATCAAACACATTTGTTACAGGATCTGTAAAAAAATTCCCACTGATGAACTATGATGATGGAGTGGACTATCTGGGAGTAGTGGCCATGTAAATACCTTGGGCTTAAGTCACATAAGGCTTTATACGTTATTTGTGAGCATTTTGTATTTATTTCGGAAGGACCCATAGATCAATAATCTTGTTTCAACATGGGAATGTTAGGTATCTCAAAGAGTGTTGAGATTATTCACTGTCATCATTATTAACCATCCAATGTGCTACATTTCAGCTGAACTTCAGTTTCTAGCATGTCTTCAAGGGCCACTTCACAAAGGTTCTATGGCAATCATAAAACCTGAGATTATCAAGGTTATCTTCTTTATTTTATGCCTTTATTTTATGCATTCATCTCTTTTGTTCTTCTAATTTGAACTATTTCATTTGCTAATTTTTTTGATACTGCTTATTAATCCTCTTAACATACAACATACATTCTAAATTTAATTCCCAAGTATTTATGAGGATTTGACTCTCATGACATTCCATTACTATGTTTATCTTACCATTCTCTTAATTGAAAAGATGCTCCTATTCCTGAAGTCAAATATGATTTCCTCTGACTTTCTGAAAATATCCCATTAAATAATTCAACCACACTGGCATTTCTTAACCTGTCCTGAGTGTCACATGATTGAACCCATAGTGGCTTCCTCTCTGCTGAAAACCATAACCAGTTTTAGGGCACACACTTTCATCACAGCACTAAGGAATGGGTTCCTTTTATAAGATCATTTTTCTCTTTATTAAAATAATATCCTTATTCATAGAGATCTTTATTCTCCATGACAACCAAGGATAGCAGCATGTCACTAATTTGGGGAGTGCAAGATTATCATATTTATGGCTCTGTACAAGCTTTGTCAAACAAGCCTCTCTGCCCTGCTTAGTTTCTCCTTACTGGCAAATGTGGCATGAATGAGTTTCTTCCCAGGAGGGCCAGTAATTCATTGCATTAAATGCATGCAAAGACAGTGGCTACTTTCACTTATTGTACTAAGCTAAATATGTTTTTTGGGGGTTAGCTTGGTGTGTTAGCCCTGACAATAATGATTTTTAAAACAATATTTTGAACAAATTTTGTAAACTAGGACGCTATAACTTGTTCACAAGCCATGACTCAGCATGATATGGAAAGCCAGTCATAATATAGTATATAATTACACAATATAGTATAAAATTTTAGATAAACAACTTCTATTTAACATTAGACGGATAGCTTATAAATGTACTATCCTTACTAGATTAATGCACTTATAAAATGGTTTTTAAAAATAGCTACAATGATTAAGTAGAAGAGAAAGCTGTTGGTGGTTCTCCCAAAGGTGTTTTTTTTTCCCAAGAGGCAACTGGCTCAGAGTTGAATAAGCTTCTTGGATGAGAAGCGAAATGTCTTCAAAGAAAAACCAGAAAGTCCAGTTGCCTCTTGAAAAAGAAAAAAGCACCTTTGGGACAACCGTGACCTGGATGACTGAGGATCTCCATAGATATGTTGGTAGTTGTGTTGGAATGCAAAGGGCTGAGTCATTAGGATCGTCATTCAGTGTATCCTCACAATACTTTTACGCTTTTTTTTTTTTAAAGTATCCTTAAAGCTGAACCAAAGTACTAAAGGTAAAGATTTCCCCTTTCTAATTGTGTCTAAATCTAGGGGCATTGCTTGTGGTGGTGGTCTCTCATAAGAATCAGACACAGACTTTGTATCTCGGGATGAGAGCTCAGAGACAACTTCAAAGCCCCCCTTTATTCTTGCAAGGGAATACACACATGTAACATCATGATAGGTCAGAGAAGATACATGCCTATACAATGAGGTGCTATATAATTGGCT
>JANHFL010004572.1:354676-366824 GCA_032468155.1 Oxyrhabdium leporinum | reverse complement strand
GTTTCTGGGTATAGTTAGCAAGACATAAATCTAATCCCACATTTACCTGTTCTCTGTGTAGCCTCTCATGGAGAAGGGTAAAAATGAGCATATGGATATGTTTCTCACCCAGTTCTGGATCTTTCAGAATCTACATTTGAAAAGTTGATTGGCTGTTAGTATGTCTTCTACATGAATTGAGTAAATCCATCCAATACATAAGAAAGGTTACTGTTCAGGATTACATTAGTCTTAGACTTAGAATAACTTCATCACTTTAAATGTACACTAATCAACATATATTAAAATGAAATTTGATTGCATACATCTCTCAAAGGGTCACCACCTCCAGTATGCATTACATAAACATGACAAATAAAAAGTATGCATATACCCACATATATGACACAGAGAAACAACATAGTCTAGTTCCGATGAGTACGTGAGTAGCTTCCTTCATTTTTTAAAAAAATATTCTGATGGCTTTATATCTGTAATTTGTGGAGGGTATACACAAAAGACTTGATTAAGAATACAGACATAACTGACAGAAATTCAAAAGTCATGTTAGAAAGTATTACTTCATAAAAATAGTAGTGGAAGCTTGGAAGCAATTTCCAGCAGAGATAGTGGGTCAGTTGTTAATAACTGAATTTGAACATGCTTGAAATATGTCTTATCAAAACAAAATTTAAAAAATGTTTAATTAAAAAATAAAACAAAAAACTCAAAGGCAGACTCAATGCACCACTGAGTCTTTTTTCTGCCATCAGTTTTCTATAGCTGAGATATATATTAGATCTTTTCCTTAACCTAATGTCCTCAACGTGTTTTATACTTCCCATGAATCCTATTTTTCATAGTCAATTGTCATAAAGACTTCAGAACTGGAAATCAAGCTCAGATTGATAGACCCTTATATTAAGATTGGATACAGCATTCCAGACATACATTTGCAGGAACATTTGTGCAAGGAGTATTCCAAAATGCTGTTTTAACAAACAATGTAGAGGACTAGGCCGTAGTGGTAAAGAGACAACAGTGATAAAAGATGCAGTCAACTCTAAATTTTAAGGACTTCATGCATTATCTGTCTGCCTTTAAGTTAACCTTGATTCTTCACAACTGCCTGGACAAATCCTTGCTGTTTGCTTGGCAACATTTTCAAAAGTGCCCTCTCTGGCTGAGAGAGACTGGCTGCAAAGTTATTCAGTTGATTTTGCCTAAAGTGGAGCTAGAACTCTTGCTCTTTAGATTTCTAACCTGAGCCCTTAGCCACCACACCAAATTGGTTCTAATACAGTGATACCTGCATTTAAAAGTATATTTCAAACTACAATAGAAGCACTTGGCTTGCCTTTGAACAAAACTGATGTTTGAGGGATCCTTTATTTTCTCTGAGCTTGTCTGCCTGCAGACATTTTGCTACCCAAATTAGGTAACATCATCAACCACCGAACTGAAAACACCAAGGGTTCCTCATTTCAACCCTGAGCTACAAATGTTCTTTTACTGGAACTGATAATTTTATTCCACCAGATTTTTGTTGTTTTTTCCCTACTTATATATCTACCTCATTTAATTTCTACTCCAAATTTAAGTAGCTGCAATTACAAATTTTTCCCAATAAGCAGTGATAGAACAGACAAATATGTACTAAGGAACTAAAATGAATGAAGTAGATTGGAAAGATCATTTCTACCCAACGAAGTTTGACTGATCCTTAGTGTTGTCATTAATCTGAAGTTTTGCAGCTTGACTGCGAAGTACTTCAATAATTTGCAAACCCACTGGCTACAAAAAATATATTTGCAAGGATGAGAGAAAAAAACAACTGATAGAAGGGATCAAAGGGATTATAGCAATCCTTGGTTTTTGATTTAGATAAATCAGGATGGCAAAAATCGGTCCATGCAGTCAGGAGCTGAACTTAATCAGTGAAACAATCTGTTGTTTTACTCAAATGTAAATCCTCCAAATGTCTTTCCGAAATAAACACACCTGCAGATAAATGAAAGAGCTAACCCACTGAAATCAAGGTGTAGAGTGCCAAAGTGGTGGCCTTGGAGCAAATATTCAGAATCTGTTTTGTAAGCAAAAAAGGATAACAGCATTTTTAAGTTCTGAGAACAGACATCCATAGTATTAAGAACAGACCCTGGTCAAACTCTCCCTGAATCCCTGGAGGATAAGACAGAGAGGAGAAAAAGCAGTCACTCTTGCAAGATTCCATTATTGTATCCTACCAATAGCTATAGTTCCAATCCTCCAGAGCAGTTGATTGTTGGATCTGGTCCACCTGGTGTGGTTGATCCGTTACAGGTGGAAACTATTCGGAGCCAGGAGGTGTGGGAAGTCAGGTGTTCATGTAATAGACCCAGGTTCTAATCCCCCGCCCCGGCCAGCGAAGACTTTGGGTCAGCCCATTCTACCGCACAGACCAGAGGGGGGCAACTACGGACAAAGCTCTTGTACAAAAGGCTGGGCAGGAATCTTCGTACGGGAAAGGTTGACAAATCTGAAAGAAAGCTCACCAGCAAGACAGACAGGACCGCGGCCACGTGATAGCAGGAGAATCACGGGACGAGGCCGGCCCACGTGCTTGGAAAACCCACCCCGGAAGCCACCCTGCGCTGGAGGTCACATGATCCGAGGAGGCCAAAGGGGGAAACCGGTCACGTGGCGGGGGCTGGCTGGCTGAATGTGCCGGGCGGGCTTGGGGGGAATCGCCTGGGCCTGAGCAAAGCGACGGGCGGGAGCAGGGAGCCTAGAGCGCAGCTGAGCCCGGTTCTGAAGGTCGGGGTGGGGCAGCGGGAGCCTTGGAGCAAAACTAGGGCGCTGCTTCGCTTTGGGGCTTCGAGGGGAGTTTTTTCGGTTTTTAGGTCGAGGTTCCTGGCAGCCTTTTTCTGGGGAGCCGGAGGTCGGGCTTTTTTTTTGGGGGGGGGAGTTTAGCTGGGCCTCCCGCGGACGAGTTGGGGCGAGAGACACCTGAAGGAGCGGCCGGACCGTAACGGAAATTCGCCAGCCCTCCGAAAAAGCGGGGAGGAGGCTTGGTTCGGGCTTTTGGGAGCCGCTCTAGAGGGCAGCAGAGCTCTTGGTAAAGGAAGGGTAGAAGTCGCATTGGGTGTGGGGCGCGAGGAAAATCCTCGGAGAGGGAAGAGGCGTTTTTCAGGCGGCCCCGTAGCTTTTGTTACGGTTGCGGAGAGGTGGATTCCGAAGGGGGAATCGCGGGCTTGGTGCCGAGTAGCGCTGGGAGAATTGAGTTTTTTTTGTGGCCGCTGAGCTCGAGACTAGAGAGTCCGCTCCGTATGTGTGTTTTGTAAGCTTTGTACAAGAGTTTGTATGAGGTCGTTTACTAGGGGGAGGAAAGTTTAGGGTGTTGAAGCAAAAGGCACGGCGAAGAATAACGAGCGTAGCTACCGATACTAGATAACCCATTTAGCTCTGGAAGCATCGCAAATTTGGAGGAGCAGAGCAAGAAATCTGGGGATTTCACTGGAGAAGCTTTTTGTCGTTCCCAACAAGTGGCACAGTGACCGATCTTGTTAGTTGGAGAACTGTTTAACAGTGTAGAAAGGGTAATCACCAGGAAGGTTATATTTTGTTTTAAAAAGGGGGGTTGCAGCTGGACTTCAGTCAGGTGCCTGGTGTTCAGTACCTTTCGCCTCCTTGACCTACATCCGAGCCCAGTTGAGGCCATGCAGAAAGAAGAACTGGGCATGGATGAGAATCGCAACCCAGAGGAAGAATTGCGTCTCCTGGGAGGAAAGAAGGAGAAATGCCATAATCTCAACAACCGTATCCGAACAGGTAAATTAGCCACTGGCCAATATTTTATGTTCTAAATTGTTTGAATCTGTTACAAGGCTTGCAAAATCCGGCTGCCTATGCACCCAGGTCTTCACAATTTGGTTTGGGCATTAAAGTTGTTGAAAGGTGTGAGGTCATTGTTATCTCTTGAAGGGTATTGAATGGTTTGAGTTGATGTCATTAGCCTTATGAAAAGCCTTGTGCTTAGCAACTTGATCAGTTGCCATTACTGATTAGGAAAAGCATTGTGAGTGAACTGATAGACGAATCACTCAATTTCTCCCATTTTTCTGCCTTGCTTTTGTGCCGTGTGTGTGTGAAGGAAGACAAAAACAATTCCTTCCCCATCAACCTGTTTGATGGTTTTATCAAACTTCCTCCAGAATTGTATCCCAAGTCCTTGTTTGGGCTGAGAGATAGGATGCTTTTCTGACCAGAATGTGAAGATAGCTCATTGGCCTATTTGCATTCTATTAATCCAAAAAAGTTGTCTAGGTTAGAAGCTTATTATCATGGAGAGCTAAATAACAAGGAAAATAAAAAGGTGCTGAGTAAAACCTATTTTAGATTTAAACATTTGTTGAACCCCATATCATAGCACGGAAATTATTTTGATTCTCTTTATTTTACAATGGCAACACCATTATTTTTCTTGCAAATTGTGATATTACTTGGGAGATTTAGCAACTTCAAGGGTGGCTTTTTAATGAATGAGAGCTCTAGCCATTGGGCATTCTCCCATTCCACCTTGAGAAGTAACTATAATGGCAAAATAGGAAGTTAAATTTCAGCATCCTGTTTATTTATTAAACTGAAGAGGTGTTGCACGGTCTAGGAACAAAATGCCCTATACAAATACGTGGATGCTAGCCTGAAATGACTTAGCACCTTCTATTATTGAACTTTCTCGTGCTAATGCTGCAGTCTATAGGAAAGGCAGTTACAGGGAGAAAGTAGAAAGGATTTTTTTCTCAAAAGACTTCCAGTGAAATATTTTAAACGGGAGGGGAGGGGGAATGTATTTGTATTCTGCAGTTAGTGACAAGAGATCTCAAATTTGCTTTCCTTCTTCAGGATCATGGGAGTCAAATGGATATACTGCAAGTTCTGAGATAGTTGATGAGCCCAGTGTTCCCCTGAGTCCTTCCAACAGCCTTAACATCCGCAATCTCCAGCTGTCTGAGCGAGATCCTCCCCAGCATACCCGCCGTTATCCTCCTAATTTCCATCATGGCCGGCCATTCCGTCCTGCCTACCGCAAAACTTATCGAGGCAATCCCTCAGACCGCAAGGAATGGGGACCTAGCACTAATGGCCATCACTGTGCTCCAGAGGGTCTTTCCAATGGGCGATGGCAGCATCGACGCCGTGGCTATTCTGACTCACCCTCCCCATTGTCTTCCCCCGAATTGGAACGAGTCAGCACTATCAAACCCAGTGAGAAGCCCGCTGTTACATCTAATGCCTCCAGTGTAACCACTGAGGAATCCGAGAAGGAAACATGGTCACTGTTTCGGCCCCTTCCTGCTTTCCCAGTTGATAGCAGCAGAGCCAGGATCATTCCCAAGATCTCTTATGCCAGCAAGCTGAAAGAGAACTTGGATCAACCAGGCAAAGCCTGCCATGTTCCAGCCTCGGCTGTCCGCACCACTAATAGCCTCCCCAACTGTGTCTTGGCGCCACCCCCGAGCAGTCCCCCGCCAACCGATAGCAGTCGGCGGCAGCACCTGGGAGCCATCTTCCAAAATGAGTGGGGCCTCTCCTTTATCAATGAGCCAGGAGCCGGGCATGGAGGGGGTGGTGGAACGGCACCAGTCAAGGAGACAGAAAATGCAGATGCTGAAGCATGTTGGGAAAATATGGAAGCCAATGACTGGCAGGCTGCAAGAAATTATCACTTCGAAGGTAAGGTAGCCTTAAAGAGTACAGAACTGCACAGGGAAGGGGATGTCTGCATGTTTTAGGCTTTTAATCTGTTGGTAGCAGAATATATTGAGCAACTTTCAATTGTAAGTCACATTTCAGGTGCATAGAAACCAGCTATTGCAATTAATGGAAGGGGACATGAATAATATTGTTTGCCCATAAAAAAACAGAAGGGTAATAAGTAAAAATCCAGTATTACAGTATTCCCTAACCTTCATCTTTCATGTTTATCTGGTTAGGGTACATTGACCCTTTGAATCAGTTTTGAATTAACAGTTTCAAAAGCAGTCTGTCATTCTCTAACTCTTTAAAAGGCTAAGGAAAAAAATGTCATTAAATTTCAATGGACTCAGTGAGAAGCTTTTGTGTTTCATTACATTCTTCACATTTTATTTCCAATTATTTGAATATTACTATAAGTTTTACCATTTAATTTTAACTTGAGTCAGGGTTCTCAGTTTTGTTTAAAAATGCAGGGAGATGGACATGTGGTTGCTGCATATCTGGACCAGCTTTTCGCAATGTAATTAAAATTTAGAAATGTCCTATTGGACAATAAAGACAATCAGACTTACAGTAGGTATCCTTTAGAAATAAAATACAGTAATACTTGGCTTCTAATCATTTTTCTTCTCTCCTGATACAGAGTGGAGCCATATATGGGAGCTACATAGTCAAGGTAAGCAATGGAATAACTTTTTTTAGAATTCTTAGATGAATTTACATTATGAGATGGTGGTGCAGCTAAGCTAGCAATACCTACTCTAATTGCATAGACAGCTATTTTTAGCTTGAATGGGAACTATATAGGGCCTCTGCTGTGTTTTCATACTCTTAAAGTTGGTTGAAGTTAAAGATTATCTAGTCCATCTGGTGGTTTGAGATTTGCAGGAGGGTACAATTAATTACATGAAGTAAAGGTTTGCAAGTGGAAAGTAAATTGGAGGAGGGTGGAAGAATCAGAGGAAAAAGATGTGCTGCACCATGGTTTGTGGGAATATTTTTTTATCAAAAACAGCCTTCCCCCATTGAATGCGCTTTCATATGCTGGGATGACTGGCCATGCTGGCTGGGGATCCTGGGAGTCCAAAAGTTTCTGCCCAATGATAGATAAATTTGTACAACTACAAAAAGAAATGAGCAAAACCGGATCTCACAATAAGGTGGGAGCAACGGCAGAGTAACGCTATTCTAATTTTGCACCCAAGATTCTATTTTTATGGGATAATTGTATAGATTGCAGCAGATATGTAGAAGGCATCTTTTAAGCAGCCATGTAGCATCTCTCTTTAAAGATACTTTTCACCACACTTTCCATTTTTATTTTTTCTTCTAGCTCCAAGCAGAGTGATGGTCTACTCGGAAACCTTGGATGGGAAGGGTTAATTCCATGAATATCCAGGGGAAGCACCGCTAAGATATGGGGGGTGTATGGGGAGAGGCAAGGCAACCCACCCCTCTTGAAGACTGAAGAGTCCGGGCATCTTGAAAGGGGAAGCTATGCCACCTGCCTATCTCCCTTCCCTTGCTGTTTTACCCTAAATTGTCCTGGGTGAGGCTCATGCCTCACTCATTCCCCACCATCTCTCTATCTCTGATTCAATGCTCTGGTTTCTAATTTCTTCACATGGTTTTCTCTGGATTCCCCTGAAAATAAAGGCCAAAAAAAAGCATTTATTTAAATTCATTTCTCTTTGCCATAGCGGTGTCTTACTTCTTAACACAGAACCTTTGTGTCCTGCTACCAGGGCAAGGAAATGGCAGTGAGGCTGGCTGTGCTAAAGGGGACACAACTGGGATATTTTGAAAGAGATGAAAATTTCCCATGAGTTCTTGCAACCTCACAGAGTATCTTGGGAGTTTTCTTAGATGAGATATGCTCAGCTAAGAAATAATGCGAGTGCAATTTCTTAATTTGTCTTCGCTGTCGTTCAAACAGGTACAGTACAAATACCATTTAACTGTCATGAAATTTAAGCAAGTCCCTTCCAGTCCTTTTCCCTTAGGATTCCAACATGTTTAGTAAGCTGTAGCGCTTACTGAGCACCAAAATGTCTAGTAGTACTAAGAGGGGAAGATATAAGATTGCATCTCAGTGATGTATGAAATGAATCCTTTGCTGCTGCTTTCCTTTGTTTATTTGAATTACCAGAATAAAATAGCCTTCTAGTGCAGCAGAGCAGGGTGGTGCCTTTTTAGACCTCCACTGAAAGTCAACCATTTGACCCTATTGTATGAGGTAATACAATTCAACCTAATTAGCTACGTGATCTGGAACATCTTCAATGTAAACTGGAGTCGTTGGTGGGTTTTTTTAAAATGTTACTACTCTGCTTATAAGAATTCGTGCTCTTGCTCTCAGCTTAAAAATGAGATGATCTTGATTCTCCCAAGTAACCAAGAGAAGTCATTGAATAAAAAGTAACTCCTTGATTTCCCGGCCTAAGAGGAAAGGGCTGCTTGTTCGAGAAAAATAACACAGCGGAGGATGGACGGTAAAATGAACCACTTCTAACGGTTAACTCAAACTATTTTTTTCCCCTGAACTCCCTCAAATGCGCGCGGTAACCCTCAGTCAAAATGGCTCTCGGAAGATACAGTGCTCCACTGAGGATGGGGGGGGGCGGGGGAGGAGGAGGAGGGGAAGAGCTCCGCTTCTCGGAAAATACGAACTCCCGACAACCTGTTCCGGAGTGGGGCGTGAGCGTCCACGTATCTGGGAAAGGGGGCAGTGTTTCCAAGGAAACAGAATCGCAAGCGCGGTGCGCGCGTGCGTCACTTCGAAGCGACCTTCACGCGGACGATGACGACTACGGCGGCGCGCGGGAAGGTGTCATCTTCGCCCCTGCTCGAAAGTATCGAATAGGGTCGGGGCGCCGGAGGAAGAAGAATCGGCGGCGCAGCTTCCTCTTAAAGGGACGGTAGCGTCCTCCGACGCCGGCGGCCTTCGTGAAGCTGCGGTTTTGGAGGGAGAGCGAGAGAGAGAGAAGGGGACGGGAGGTAAGACGAGGCCCTTCCTGCGCTTTCGTCCAGAGTTGTCGGTTGCTAAGCACTTAGGACCTCGGTTTCGCTGCCGTAGACCGAGACAGTCCCTTGAGTTGAGCGGACTCCGCTCAAGGGTTTGCCTGCCTTGACGGGCAGAGGCGCTGGAGCGGGGTGGCGTCGAGACAGGCTTTGAGACAGAACGGGCTCCAACGGCAGGACTTCACCGCTCGTGCCTCACCCTGGCCAAGCGGTTAGGCCAGAGGGCTGGGGAGGCTCAGATTCCCCGTGAATTTACTGGGCAGTTTTAGGTCGGGCGTTTATTTCCCAGCAGGTCTTCCTCGGAGGATCAGCCGGGGAAAATAACAAGAGTCACACGCCCTTCACTGGGCCCCAATGAGGAAAATGTATGCACAATAAGAAGAAAAAATATTTCATCCCGTGCGTAGCCAGTTTCGCATATAAGAACCAAATAACAAGCTTTTTTTCGCATCCGTACTATGATTGCATCTCCCATGCAGTGTTTCACGAGTCATGAGATAAAAACTTTATTTCATTTCCCCCAATTTTTAGACAAGCTCCTTTTTCGAGGGGCCCTTGGCCCTTCTCTGAGCTTTCTTGTTTCCTTGCAGACGTTTCATTACCCAGACTAGGTAACATCATCAGTGCTAGGACCGCTCATTTCAATCCTGAACTACAAATATTCTTTATTTCTTTATTAATGTTCTTTTTTGTTCCTTCCCTCACTGCACACCTACACCGAAGTAAAACATTCTAATGGACAGAAGTCTGATACAAATAGGATTTGAGAGTGGGGGGCAAAATAATGACTTTTCTCTCACGTACACCATTTCCCTTGTTCATAATCAGCAGGATGTCTGCATTTTTCCGCTGAATGTAATAAGCCGTATCTCATTACCAACTCTAGCTTCCCATCTCAGAATAAATGTCCCTGATTATTATGAGGCAGTTTTCCTCATACCAGCTATTCTTCATGACATTCCAGGCACAGAGTGTGCAGATCTCAGTTGCACAGACACACTCTCCTACACATGTATTAGTTTAATTATTCAAGCTCACACCCTTTGTTCCAGAAAAAGACCTGGCTTCAGTTTTAATAGCCTTTCTGAACAGTTGGAGAAAGTTACACAAGATTGGTAGATACAAGAAAATACTTGGCCATAAATAATCCTTAAAAAACCAGCAACATTTTATTTGGACTAAAAAAAATTGATGGAAAAGGGAACAATCTTCAAATTTTCAGGCTGAGATAGAGTCCCGAAGTGGTAGGGGGAAAGTACTCTTCAACATATAGCAATGTGGCTCTGATTGTTCTATTAATATGGGGGAAAATAAGTGAACTGTAGCTCATGACTATAAGCATTTATGAACTCTATCTTTTCCACTTAATGTTTCATTTGGCTTTTGTATTAAAACATTTATATACTGCATCGAGAGATCATTTAAACAAAACACAGGTGACTTCATCTCTTTATTATCAAAATATCTTTTAACTTTCTTACATACTTCAACTTTATATAACATCTTGTTTTAATCAAACTAGTAAGAAAGATGGGATAAAAATAAATAATGCTTCCAATAGCTTATATAACTGTTGTGATCTGTGTCTTCGTTACAAAAAATATGACTTGACAGGTTAAAATGTAGAAAAAATACTATTAAAAATGCTAAAAAATACTAGGTACTAGGTAGTCCTTGACAATTGAGCCCAAAATTTATGTTGCTAAGCAAGATAGTTAAGTGAGTTTTGCCCCATTTTACAACGTTCTTAACACAGTTGTTAGGCAAATCACTGCTATAGCACCGTTAATGTATCTGATTTTGCTTATCAGAAGATCACAAAAGTTGATCACATGACGCTGGGACAGTGCATTATAATTATGAACTAGTTGCCAAGCACCCAAATTTTGATCATGTGTCCATGGGGATGCTGCAATGTTTGTGTGAAAAATGATCATAAGTCACTTTTTTCAGTGCCACCGTAACTTTAAACAGGCACTAAATAAATGGTTATAAATTGAGAACTATCTATATAAACACAATCCCAATC
Organism: Oxyrhabdium leporinum; assembly: GCA_032468155.1. Classification (NCBI taxonomy): domain Eukaryota; kingdom Metazoa; phylum Chordata; class Lepidosauria; order Squamata; family Cyclocoridae; genus Oxyrhabdium; species Oxyrhabdium leporinum. Next base: position 356,056 of record JANHFL010004572.1, on the reverse strand, counting down.
CATGTAACATCATTTCTGCAAACCCAATAGAATTGTTTCCTTTTCTTTCTTTTCTAGTTAGAAAGCAACAGAATAGGGGTCTCAAACTCTAATGAATGCAGACACATTACATAAAATATCCTAAAGAGAAGGCTAAATTCATACACATGCAAAAAATGCAACAAGTATTGAATGTTTAAAATTATTCAGTTATAATGTAATAATAAAAAATGATTGATAAAAACAAAGTATGTTGCACCAAAAATATTGTATCGCCATGACTACAATCTCCAATCTGTTTATCCTTTTACATCTCAGTGCAGTTGTTTTATGTGTACTTCCCTGGTGCTAACCAGCATAGACAAATGACAGCATCATTGCAATGTTCCCTCCTTAAGCCTGTATGGTCATCATATGCCAGCACAGTGAGCACACACAAAACAGCAATAGGCCAGGACAATGACAGTGAAGAAGAGCAACAGCCTGCTGTGGTAGGATTTGGGCTCTGACAGCCCATTAAATTACTGAGCTATTATGGGTTGCACGTGACAAGAGAGCAAGGAGGGATAGGCTCTAATAATGTCTTTTATTTTTGAGTAGCAACAGGCTGCAGGGGGAAAAAAACTCAGCAGTTTTCAAGCCCCTGCACCAGTTATAGGGTAATGTTGGAAAAGCCCATTTAACCTGCAACAAAGTGTCATAGTTGATACTACCAACAATGGAGGAGGAATGGTTGGGGAAAATGACAGAACTTCTGAGATGGCTAAATTAACTTATTTAATGGGAAAAAAAAGACAATATCTGTGTTTATTGATGACTGAAAACCCTTTATAGGCTTTTTGCGTGAAATAGAAAAATGAACTTAAGATTTATGATTTTCATGATTAGACAAAATAGATTACGAAAAGAGTCATGTTGCAACTCTGGAACGAGAGGTAAATTTCTATTTATAACTGATGTAAAGAAGATCGGAAGCTATTTATTTCTTTTTTATCTTTTGCTGTTTTCCCTTGCCATTTTAACTTTCTCCTTTTATTTCCTTTTTTTGTCTTCTTTTTACTTTATATTAGTTTGTAGAATGTTAGCTTTTTATCTTTTAAAAAATATTTAATAAAAATATCCCCCAAATGAGTGGTACAGTTGATAAAACCTTCAAGCTGCATGCTAATATTAATTTTCTCAGCAAATAGCTAATAGCGTGATTTAACAGCTTTCCTAGTTATTTTTTTAACAAAGTTATATAACAAGACAACGTAGGGGATTTCTTAAAAGATGAAACTATAAAACAGGTTCTTGGTTTGATTTTGCCTGCAGGTACTCCTCAACTTACAACCACAATTGAACCCCAAATTTCTGTTGCTAAGTGAGACATTTGTTAAGTGAGTTTTGCCCCATGTTATG
>JANHFL010004572.1:137015-147039 GCA_032468155.1 Oxyrhabdium leporinum | reverse complement strand
ATGTTTCTCCATTTCTCCTTTAGGGAAATATAATATTCTGCCTTTTTAATATTTCATTCTTCTAGGAGAGGGGCTTCCCACAAATTAACTTCCAAGAGCTGCGGTGGTACAACCCAGGAAGCCAGTTCATTGTGTTGTATGAACACAGCCTGGGAATAACTATTATATCTTTACTCCTTTAGTTGCCAATCCTAGGTTCTTGGAATTAACGTTGCTAGATTGGCACAGGACATGCCACTTAAGCTTATTTTATTTTTAAAAAACCCTAACTCTATGGTCTCAAGATGCTAAGCCACTGACTCCTTGCATTAAAGCAGTGTTTCTCAAGCATGGCAACTTTAAGACAGGTGGATTTTGATTCCCAGAATTCCCCAGCCAAAAATGTTCTTACTGTTCAGAATCCATCTGACTTTGCCCCTATATATAATGTTGATCCTGAAGATAAAAACAACCATGCAGGACTGAGTCAAAGGCTTGCCTAACCCAGCATCTATTCCCATTGTGGCTCATCTATACCAGAGGAAAGTTAACAAACAGGACTTGGGGGGTGGGCAGCCTCATCTCCCACTTATCTTCCCTAGCCACTGGCACCAAGGAATCTACACTGGCAGCCTTGCTATATTTTGTGTCAGGAAGTTCCCCCACTTAGGGGCTCTTTGGAACATCTGGTGATTCCAAATTGAGCAGGTCCCAACTGAAGTGTTTCAGCTTGCAAGGCTTGGGCAGATGTGGCAGGCACCCAACGTTCTGGGATTTTTCCACACAGGCCTATTAATTGAGGGCTTCTTTTCTTCATGCTCCTGCTTCCCTCTTATCACTTCCATGGCATTTTGCTATCTTTCAGTCCATATATGCCCAGGGCATTCTTTTTGGTAGCTGAGATCCAGCACTCATGGGCCAGGGTGGGGTAAGGAAAGATCCAGAAATAGTAATGTGTCCTTCAGGAAAGGACAGAAGAGCTAAAGAAAGAGCATCAGGTTTCCCCTTGAAAGGTCAGTACTGAAATTGAAGCTGGAGAGGATGCTAAGGAGAAAGGGGGGAGGGGGGAACACCCCTAACAGAGCCACCGATTTGATGTAACTTCAGCAGTTGGGTTTTTATTCCTTTGTGCTCTTTTAGCTGCCCTTCCATACCGTTACAGCAAGGTAATTGAGAGGATTGCTATATCTTTTCACCGCCGATACTGTGTTTGGAGATTCCAACCCAGGTTTCCCTTGCCCTTACATTGCCATTAGAAAACCACATTTTATCGATTGTGTAATTTTATTGCTTAAATTATGCTGCGGTAGTCTTTTTTTTTTTTTTTTTGCACAATCACGGCCAAGCCACGCGAACTATACCCCCTGCCCTTTTTCCGTGCACGACTCAACAGAGACATCCGCCCAGGTGACGCTTCATTTCCTTGTGTGTGTGTGTTTGTGTGTGTGTTTTTTAAAAAAAATACTTTCCTGTGATTCGGAGAAAGAACTCGGGCCCTTTAAGAATCTAACCGCCCCCCAACCCTAATGAGTCAACTTCTCACCCTTTTCCGCCTAAGTTACGTGACGTTCGATTTTGGAGCGTTGGGGCTCTCTGCGCTCGATTCGAGCTCCTCACTCGGGTTTCGGGCACTCTAGCCATCTGTAGCGGCTGCTGCTGTTTCCCCGCGCGCACGCGTTAGTACTTTTCCGAAGGAGGAGAGCGGTGAGCCATCTTGATTTGGAAGTGGGGGGGGGGGGAGAAGGGGAACAACGAGCACTGCTACAAGATTGGGGATCGGTTCCAATTCCTCTCCCTGATTACTTTTTCTTTTATTTTTTTAAATGCAATAATCTTGTTTTGGAGAGGTAATAATATGCTGAAGGGAAGAAAGAGAAACCACCGGGGAAGGGGAGCAGGAGATGAAATCACATGGCGAAGTTTAATCTGTAACTGTTGCGCCGGAGAATTAAGGGATGTGGGATTTTGCCTTTCTTCCCTTCTTCCATCTAGCATAATTCCCAGTCTTAAAAAGATCAGATTTTGCCTCCCCCCCCCCCAGCCCCGTCTTCTAAGTTTATGTTGGGGGGGGGCAGTTCCTTTTTTTTTAAAATCTACAGTAGTTTGCAGAACGAAAGATGAGACTAGATGAAAGATTACAGGCTGTACCAGAACATTGGGGTTAGGGAAGCTGAAAATGGGAATAAAAGAATCCTTTGTCCTTGAAATGACCTTGGCTGGATTAATTTTTCCCTTCACAGGAGAACCTAATGTTCTTTTTTTCGATGAGGGCTGGCTCCTTTTAACCTGAACGGAAATCCTCTAATCTCTATGGTGACACGTTCTCTGTCTCTGCAGAAACATTTGGCAGTTCATCAGGGATAGATTTATAGTTGTGTTGCAGTGGGGAGGAACAAGGAGACCTGATCATAAATGGCCAGTCATGTAAACCACTATAGTAGTTGGAACCGAAATCGTGGCTCAGAATGAATAAATATAATTTCCCTAATTAGGAAACCCTTCAGATGTATCTCGCTACAATTGTTGCATTCCAACCTACCTATAAAGTCTCAGAATTGGTAAGGATGAGACATTAAGACTCCCCTGAGCACATGCTTGTGCAGGAATTGATAAAAGTGCAGAAAGTTTACCTTTTCCCTAAATGTATTTTGAGTTATGATTTGGGGCTTAAAACTGTTGCCACTGCTATACTTTGGGGAATTCAGGAGAGCAGCTGGGCCCCCCTGCAGATCATCCTTCAGCTACAGGATCTTGTTGCTAAGCCATTAACACTTCCGTCCCTTCTCCAGTTTAGTCATTCAAGATGCCTCACCAATACCCAGCCTTGACTCCAGAGCAGAAGAAGGAGCTGTCAGAAAATGCTCTCCGCATTGTGGCAGCTGGCAAAGGCATCCTAGCAGCTGATGAGTCTACTGGTAAGAGCCAAAGGGGTACATTGAGAGGCGTTGGGCTGGGGTTGGGGAGGCAGTGGGGAAAAAAAAAAGGGGGGGGCAGGGAGCAGGACTTTGAAAGGCCTGCAGGTCTCAGCTTGAGCATTTAACCCAAATATCTGTTTTGTCTTTTGCCTCTTAGGCAGTATTGCCAAACGCCTGCAGTCCGTTGGCGCCGAAAACACAGAAGAAAACCGCCGCTTCTATAGGCAACTGCTCTTCACCGCAGATGACCGTGTCAACCCTTGCATTGGCGGTGTGATCCTCTTCCATGAGACCATGTACCAAAAAGCCGATGATGGGCGTGTCTTCACAAAGGTCATTAAGGACAAAGGTGCCCTGGCTGGCATCAAGGTAAGCATCTGTTGGGTTTTAATTAGGGGTTTGCAAAACCTTAAAATTGTGGGAATGGAATGGTCTGAAAAAAATCTGGAACATAACGCAAGGAACAGAACGTTTGATTTCACCCAAACCTAATTTTCTTTTACGAAATCGCATAAGAAAAATAGTTACGGATCCTGATGGATACTAATATTCATTGTCATCATTGAACTCTTCAGATGGAGCTGATTGGAGTCATAATCCAAGATATGTCAGGCCACTGGATTGGAGAAAATGGGTTTAGATAGTCTCTCTCATAACATACCTAGATATTGTCTCTGAAGAATTCTGTGTAGGAAGGCAGAATACGCCATGTCTTCCGCGATATTTTACGATACTGAACATAATTCCTCTTTTTCCCAGTTTAATGATGGGCAGGAAGCTTTTTTTGATACACAGACTAAACACTGAAATATTTTAACGTGTTTAATGAGGAGCCAACAAGGGAGGAGAGAAAGGTGGCTGCAGAGTTTTGCTATTTTAACAGGAGTTTGACAACCGTAACAAATATTCAGAGTGGTGTCTTTATAATCTTTTCATTTGGATCGGCTATTGTTTCCTATTTCTACATTTGGTTAATTTGATCGATCAGAATTCCAAGGGATGATATACTTTCTGAAAGCTAAGCGAACACCGATCTCATTAAGCGAACCAATGGTCCTCTGTTGGCATGGTTTTACTGAAAACCAGAAGTAAGTCAAATGGGTCACATGACTGCAGCACGCTGCAAACAGCTGTAAATATGGCCATCAACATGGCCAAACGTTGCTAAGCATCTTAAGTTACTATCAGAGAACTTCAAATTCAGGTGGTAAGCTCCAAGGTAGGTTTGTCGCAAATTTGAATGGTCACAGGACATAAGTTGAGGATTACATACATGAGAAGTTGGACCTGTAGGATGAACTAGAGGCTGTCAAAAGTAAAAGCCAAATTGGTTCCACTAGTGGTTGGAGCACTTGGGACTGCAATTCCTAAGCCGGGAGATTGGCTCTAACAGAGATCCCAGGGCTCTCTACCCAGAAGAGTGCTAGGAACAGCTAAGATTCTGTGCAAAACCTTCAAACCTCTAGGCCTCTGGTAGAGGACTGAGGAAGACACAGACCATCCATAGAGGCGAAAAGGGAAATGTTTATATTCCCGCCCTAATTGTCGTTGGAAACCTGGGGTGTATTGGTGAGAATGGAGCGATCAGTCATCAGTTTGACAGATATTCTTTCTTCCCTCTGGGCAGGTTGACAAAGGGATTGTGCCTCTTGCAGGAACTAATGGAGAGACCACCACCCAAGGTGAGCAAATATGACCAGATTATGAGAGGGAGTTGATATAATGGGCTAAGCCTGAATTCAGGTGAGGCATTCGAAGAAGTTCATTCTTATAATCTCTAACTTTGTAGGTCTGGATGGCTTGTCTGAACGCTGCGCCCAGTACAAGAAGGATGGTGCTGATTTTGCCAAGTGGCGCTGTGTCTTGAAGATCACCCCCACCACCCCTTCCTACCTAGCCATCGTTGAGAATGCCAATGTGCTTGCTCGTTACGCCAGCATCTGCCAGCAGGTGGGCGCACAGCGACATTAGGAGAGGAATCCTGGCAGCCGTTGGATGGCGGCCACTTTTTTTGTGGTTACAATGATCGATGCACCCACTGATATTTAATGGAGGGGGAAAGCGTCATAATGGAGCAAATGCAATTCATGGAACAGAGCCCAAGTTTGATCTCTCTTTAAAAATTATTGCTGGCTGGGTTGATAGACAGACTGGGTTTCAGTTAGCTCAAAACAGCACCGTGGAGCACAGCTCCTTAAATTAATGTCATCGCTTAGCTGCCAAGTATGTCTCAAGAGGGTGGTGTTGAAATTGCTGTTTTCTGGTCTTCTATCAACAAAAATGGTTCTGGGTAATTTTGCAAGGACATTCAAGGTCCTTATTTTGCCGGTGCTTGGCGTTAGATACGTGATTGTAAAATTTTCCCCAGGGCGTACTTCGATAAACATCCCCAAACATTATGCTTCAGTACTTACAATCTCACAGCAAGCATGGACAGATTGGAAAGGAATAAGAGCTTGTGGTTGTTTTCTTTCTCCTGAAAATAGATGGTTTATGGCAGGGTTTATAATCCCTAAGGCCCTACATTTTTTCTCCAAAAATTGCCATCTATCTAATTTTAATATGGAAAAGGGAACCCATGGGGAATAATAATATTAACTTTATTTATTAAATTTATATCCTATCTTTTTGCTTGGGCAAGAAATCAAGGGAGCCAAGAAATAAAAACTGCTAATTTGAAAATCTGTGTAATTAAAAGCTAGGTAGTCCTCGACTTAGGACCACAGTAGAGTCTCCCTCCGTGGTAAGCTGTGACAGTGGAAAACAGATTGGTCACGTAACTCGAGAGTTCCCAACATTTGCGGTTTTGCGGTGGGGGAGAAGGGATGTTTCTGTGCGAGTGGCGAGCACATATGCCCACTCTGCAGGCAAGTGGAGTGTGTGCATTCATTTGCCCACTGCTCGCTCAAGTGGGGATGTTTACACTTGTTCGCCCGCCATTTCTGCAGCCCAGTTCCGATCAGCTCAAGGCCCGGAGGTTGGCTGCGGCCTAGGAGTTGGGGACCCCTGACGTAACTGACTGGATTTTATGGCTTTTTTTGCGATGGTTTAAAAACTAGTGATTTTCTAAATAATGTGGGGCGGGTGGGCAAAAACGTTTCTCAAGAGCAACGTGGCTGCAGTCTCTCCGTCAGAGAGGACAAAAGGAACAGCTTGGAGTTCTTAATGGCCAATAGATTTGTGAGAAGAAGAGGGAAGCCCTTCAGATAGTGAAACCCTCAGCCATTTAGGATTAACACCAGCACCTTAGAACAGTGCTTAGGAAGCGACTGGCAGGTGGTGTGGTGCTGCAAGCTGTTCCAAAATTGAACATGGTCTGTGATTTGAAAAGGGGTTGCATTGGTTTCTGAAATGGGATTTTTAAATTTTATTTTGTACATTGTCAATTTGGGGTTCTAATCATTGACGGCTCTCCTTTCCCTGAACCACAGAATGGAATTGTTCCTATTGTGGAACCAGAAATCCTTCCCGATGGTGACCATGATCTCAAACGCTGCCAGTATGTGACAGAGAAGGTGAGGAAGGGAAAGAGGGGGCTCCTCAACTGACCTCAGTGGGGTACAGCGGGTATGGGTGGAAAAGCCTTTTGCATGCCTCGTATCTGGATATGGAGGCTCCTGAGGCAACTGAGTATTCTTTTGGCAATGGAAATCTTACAAATTATATCTTGCCTTGATTTACTCTTACGGACAGGTTCTGGCTGCGGTGTACAAGGCCTTAAGTGACCATCATATCTACCTGGAGGGGACCCTGCTGAAACCAAACATGGTGACACCCGGCCATGCCTGTACCACCAAATACGCAGCTGAGGAAGTTGCTTTTGCCACTGTGACTGCCCTGCGCCGCACCGTCCCTCCAGCGGTGCCTGGTAAGAAAAATCAAACTCCTATCACCTCAATTTTCTGCCTGCTTCTAATCCCAAAGTGGGTCGTGTAGACACATGCACAGCCATAGAAGATTACTTGTGTTCATTTGGGCTTCCCTGTTGCACTTTACAATAACAAAAGTTATTAATATGCTAATTTCTTCATCCTGGGGTTCTTCAGTTGCGTTGGGACTGTGAGGCTGGAACTCTGGGAACTGCAGATCCTACACATCCAGTTGGGGAAAGCTGACCTGTGAGATTATTGATGATATTTTATACCATGCAAAGAGTGGAATAAGTGGTTTGTTTGCTACTGGACTCCTACAGTAATGTATCCCCCTCTTTACAGCCTGGGGACTTCCCCATTTTGTCAAGGTGCACTCCATATAGCTGGAACCATTTTCTTGAAGGGTCAGAGTACGTGTTAATTTCTGAAGATATTCTTGAATTTCTCTCCTGGATTTCTCAGTGCTGAATTTCCACCATAAAAGCAATTCCTCTACTTAAAGCTAATTTTCTTTAAATCCATGATTGGTTCTGCCTGGCTTACTCACGTTCTTTTTCTGGTCACAGGAATCACTTTCCTGTCTGGAGGTCAGAGTGAAGAGGAGGCTTCCATCCATTTGAATGCCATCAATAAGTGCCCTCTGCACAAGCCATGGGCTTTGACCTTCTCTTATGGCCGTGCCCTGCAAGCTTCTGCCCTCAAGGCCTGGAGTGGCAAGAAAGAAAACATGAAGAACGCTCAGGAGGAATACATCAAGCGTGCTTTGGTATATTTCATCTAGCAAGATTTTATCAAGGGGCTGTCTTGATTGCTGAAAAATATAAGTGTAATCCATGAATGAGAGTGTTAAAAATGATTGTTTCCCCCAAAATCAAACATACAGAGTTTTAGACATACTTTTTAATTAAGATGAGGCAAGAAGATTAAATGAAAAAGCAGAATAGTGAAACAACTTTAGTGGGAATGATTTGTGATGTTGCATATCACGAGAGTCCTGGTGACGTGGTTAGAATGCAGCATCGCAGGTAAAGTTTGCTCGCAGCCTAGAGTTCAATCTTGACGGGCTCAAGGTCGACTTAGCCTTCCAAATTTGGTAAAATGAGGACCCAGATTGTTGGGGGCAATATGCAAATTATGTTCATGTTGTAAACGGCCCAAAGAGTGCTATAAAGCATTATGGGCCAGTATATAAATGTAAGTGCTTTTGCTGTTGGTCACACCCAGGAGCCTTTTGGGGGAAAGAGCTTGAAAGTGGGAGGTCTTGTATTTGCTAGCAATTCTGCCACAAAAGAGGTTTGTGGAAGAGTTAGACTCCTTACAGTTCTTTGTCTCCTGTCAACAAGAGAAGGGACTTTACTTCGATAGCTAACCTCACTTTCTGTTGTGGATGTCCTTGAGTTCAGTAAGGCAGGAAAGTGGACCGATGTGCTATTTCTACTTTTGACCTGGGACAAGTCCTACTTATCTCACGATGACTTTTTCCCCTTTTACAGGCCAACAGCCTTGCCTGCCAAGGTAAATACATTTCATCTGGCCAGACGGGAGCAGCTGCCAGCGAGTCTCTCTTCGTTTCCAACCACGCTTATTAAAAATCAGAGGCTTGGTTACATTGTCTGCTCTCTTGTTGCTATATTGTGCCTGGGCTACTGTGATGTCTGCTGACTGTTTTTCACCTGTCCCCCTCCTCCCCTCACCCTCCCCTGTCCCTTTTGCCAGCTTCTCTTGTAAGAGAAAGATGTAAATCTTTGTCTTGTCGTGAAAAACCTTGAAGTTCTGGTGTATTATTCCCTTCTCTCACACACTCCCATCTTTGTATGTGAAATTCAGCTTCTTCTGGTGAACGACACTCCCGGTCTGCGGCCAAAACATCAAAATGTCTCCGGAATAGGGACGTCTGACTCGCAGACCTCGTGAAATAAAAATCTATTTAAACATTGCAAGTGCCTCTTTTTCTTGTCCCTCTGCAGAACTTGAGCAAAGTATCTGCTTTCTCCACTACCCCAGTGAGGAGCTGGCTTTTTCCAGTTAACAAAAAATTAGTCAATTTGGCAATTTGAAATTACAACAGTACTGAAAAAAAGTGAGTTGCAACCTGTCCTCACACTTACAACCGTCATGTTATCCCCAGTCACATGCTCAAAATTTGAGTGCTTGGCAACTGGCATGTATTTACCAGGTTGCAGCATCCTTGGGTCATATCACCATTTGTAACCTTCCCAGGTATCTTCCAGCACACACAGTCAATAGGGGAATCTAGATTAGCTTAACTGCATGATTCAGTTAACAAGATGCAGTGATTCACATAACAACCATGGCAAAAGTCAAAAATGGGTGTGACTTAATAAGGAAAATGCTGATCCAAATTATAAGTTGAGCACTAGCTGTAGACTCTGGTTCTCAATTTCTTCATCTCAGCTTCTGAAACAGCCTCTTGTTTAGGTTCCAAGGCACAAGACATTCTGAAAATACCATCCTCTATTTCGTTACTCCAATGGGGACCCTCATGCCCATGTGGAGTGGCCCTGCCAGAGTGAGTGATGGGAGGTGCTGCAGGCACAGGGTAGCATGGGAATGGCAGATCCTTCTGCTTCAGTGATTAGTCATTTTGGCCATCTGCTTATAAGTCAGCTTCAAGCTTAGTAAATTGTGGCATCCTGGATTTAGACTTCTCATAGAATCATAGGGCTGGAAGGGACGTTGGAGATCTTATCCCAGACTGGCTGTCCAATCTTTTCCTGAAAACCTCCAGCAATGGAGCACCCACGACTCCTGTAGGCAAGCTGTTCATTGATTGTTCTGTCAGGAAAGTCCTCATTTCTCAACCAGCAATGTGGGAATTTATAGTCCTAGCATTAAAATTAGGGGAAGGCTAATCTTAAATTCTGCCAGAGAAGAGCTCCCTTTAGTTTTGGTAAATCAGTAGTTCATCTAGCCCCTTATGATCCAAGATCTAGGTGGTTTTTCTTTTCCCTGTTGTGTGAAAGTTTCCAAGAGATGTTTTGGTATTAACAATTCTAACACTCATGAAGCAGTTCTCAGAGGTGATTCAAATAACAGTTATAGGAGAACACCTATTTTGTAGACTAAAGTGGGAGGGACTGACATTTCTTTAAACTTACCATTTTCTTCTTCTGTAGCAAAAAAACCCAATTGAACAGAAAGGCGATTTCTTCACTGGCTGACCGGTCTGGTCATAAGATGAAACACTCAAGGCATGTCTCGGATGGCCAGCCCAGACTGAATGCCCAAGGCTAGCTT
>JANHFL010004571.1:60439-70941 GCA_032468155.1 Oxyrhabdium leporinum | reverse complement strand
TGAAATTAGTGGCAGGGAGCAACTTTACCAGTTTTTGTCAGATTTAACAGATTAACAGAGTTGGCCACACCCACCCAATCACATGACCACCTCGCTACGCCGCCCAGTCACATGACCAACCAGCCATGCCCACCCAGCCACACCCACCCAGCCTGTCATTAGGGCAGAGAACCCCTTGCTAAAAAATTTGAAGCCCACCCCTGCATGTGTCATGTGGAATGGAAATGCATGGAGAATGTTAGAGGATTCACCAACTGATTTCACAGCTCAGGGTGAAGATGTGCATAGATTGATTTATTCATTTGATTTATTAAGGCTTCCTCCTCATCAAATGACTGTGGACAACTTATACAGGACTAAACATATCAAAACAACAAATTCATAAAAATCATTTTTATTTTGTATTATCAATCAGACAATTAAATCGAAAACATTCATAAGCATGGTGTCAGAGTTATCAGAATGCAATATTGCAGATTGACTCTGCCCACTGCCAGGAATTTGATCCTGACCGGCTCAAGGTTGACTCAGCCTTCCATCCTTCTAAAGTTGGTTAAACGAGGACCCAAATTGTTGGGAAAAATATGCTGATTCTGTAAGCTGCTCAGGGAGTGCTATAAAGCACTGTGAAGTGGTATATAAGTCTAAGCGCTATTGCTAAACATGATCCCATGATTTCTTGGCCTTGTGCCTAGAGAGAAAAGATGTCTTCACTTTGTCATCAAGTACACGAATAGAATAGTTGAGAATGCAGTAAAGCATATTAAATCATTTATAGCAAAGAACATTCCACTTTTATATTTCAGAGAAATTATTTACAGATTAATTACAATACCATGGCCCCTCTAAATTAGGAAAGCTGTTGCTTTTTTAAAACAAAAAAAATATCTAATTATTTTGACCCAGACTCTTCTCCAAGAACTTCTGAAGGCATCCTTGACTTCTTTGTTTCTCAGGCTATAAATCAAAGGATTCAGTAAAGGGATAACAATTGTGTAGAAAACAGCAAGAATTTTGTCACTCATATCTTGATGGGGTGATCTGTTGCTAGATTTTGGTTGGAAGTGTAAAATAAGAATTGCCCCATGGAAGATGCTGACCACGGTGAGGTGTGAAGTGCAGGTAGAGAAAGCTTTCAGCCTGCCTGCAGCAGAGTGAATTCCTATTATAATGTTGGTGAGAATGTATATATAAGAAACTGCTACGCTCAGGATGGTGATTATTTCCACAAGCCCAGCCACATAAAAGATCAGAAGTTCATTGGTGTAAGTATCAGAACAGGAAAGCGATAAAAGCGCAGTGATGTCACAGAAAAAATTATTGATAACTGAACTGCAAAAGGAGAGTTGGAAAGTAAAAATAGTATGTATAAGAGAATGTAAAAGACCAAGAACATAGGAACCTGCCACCAGAAGAATACAGGCCTTGGGAGACATGAGGACAGGATACAACAAGGGTTTGCAGATTGCTACATACCGGTCATAAGCCATTGCAGCAAGGAGAAAGCACTCTGCACTCCCCAGACCTATAAAAAAGTACATCTGTGTTGCACATCCGGTATAGGAAATTGAGTTTTTATCTGCCAAAAAGTTCACTAACATCTTTGGAGCAAACACAGAAGAGAAGCATGCATCCAGAATGGATAAGCTGCTGAGAAAGAAATACATAGGGGTATGGAGACAGGCATTGGTCCGTATGATAGCAACCATTCCTAGATTTTCAATCAAAGTAGTTACATAAATGAGAAAGAATACTAAAAAGAGGACGATCTGCAATTTAGGACTGCTTGTTAATCCTACAAATATGAAGTCCTTGACAGCTGTGGTGATGTTTTCTTCAAGCATTATGTCCAGATTTTCCCCCCCTGTATCTGCAAAATTCCAAAGTATAGATACGGAAAATTTTGTTGTTGTTTTTATACAACACAAAACGAATATACGGAGTTTATTGCCATCAGTGACTAAAGATAATTGAATAAGGTGATAGAAATCTTTCGGCAATAAATCTTCTGGGTTCCAAATGAATAACTATGTCAATTTATTGCTTGCAGGCAGCAAAACCAATACGTAATTTTGAACTGGCTTAAGAATTTAACAATTGTATTTAATCTATAATCTGCTGTACCTCAGAATTAAATGCTACTGAAGCAAATTTATATTATATGATTGAATAAATATGCATGATTATTGGTTAATGCTTAAAAAGTATCTTGGACTACTATTGGCATGATGCTATGCCTTAAGTGTATGATGAGGTAATTCATCCTTCCACTTAATACAAAACCTACCCTAACTCTAATACAACACTATCTACAGTTCTGGAAAGAGAAGTAATTCCAGTCATATATTTTTTATTCATTTTCATAATTTTCTGAATAAGCAACTAAATGTGTTCAGATTCATTTCTGAGCAAAAGGTAATAGTTCGTAATTTAAAAAGCCAGGAATAAACCTGAAATGCATGATCATTTATATATGTATGCACATTTTTCAAATTACTAGAATTTCTTTAAATTTCTAAAATGTAAGCAAAAATCACCATTAAATAAAGACACCCAGGTAGACACAATCTTCTCTCATTGAACAATTACAATTTTCTCAGTTTAAAATAATGGCAGATTTTGCACAAAATAAAATCTGTCACAAGTAAACTACAATCAGATCACACCTTTTGTTTGCCTAATGCACATTTTCTGGGGACCAGAAATCCAGCTACATACCTGTGGTAGATTTCTGCACCCCCCCCCCATTTCTAAATACCTTCTGTTGTTGTTTTTTTAAAGAAATAGTTACACCATTGCACTGTGGGTGACCTGCAGAGTAGGGCCAGCTTTTGTTTTTAGTACTAAATAAGAAGAATAACAAAAACAAGACTTTGTATAAAATTCAGAACTTTTCTTGCTCCATCTCCATGCTTGACAGCTACTCAAAACATGTGCTGGATTGAAAGCAGAATTAAAAACAAGGGGAAAAGGGAAGAACACTGACTGGAATTGGAAAGGGGAGAAAATGGATATCTTAAATCAAGTAGTTCTGGGAAAAATCAATGGAGCGACACTGTACATAGTCTAGCTTATCATCTTAAACCCACATATCATATGGTGGTAGAACAGGTTGCTGTTTTTAGACTCGCTGTATAATAGCTATTTAAAGTTGTTCTATTCCTTTAAGTCCCAAAATTGCTTTTTCAGGAGGCAACTGGACTTTCTTGTTTTGAAAAAGAAGAAAGTCCAGTTGCCTCTTGAAAAAGCACATTTGGGACAACCGTGACCTGGATGACTGAGAATCTCCATATAGATATCCCTTTCAGTAATTTCTTTCAGGTAAAAGCTAAAATGACCAAAACTAACATAGTATAATTGTATAACATAGTATAATAGCAAATATTTGCTTACCTTGGAAACAATCTTTGCAGAAATTTAATATAATTCACAGTTGGAGTAAGAAGGAAGAGATACTCAATTCTCTTATGCTTTAAAAACTAAATTGTACTGATAGGTTTTCGAGACAGAAGCCTTTTTTCCAGCTGCCTAATGGTTTTTTGAATAATAATAATGGCAGTAAAATTGTTCCAGTCAATTTTATTTTCTGAATCTAATGCAAGCAATAAATGTATTTTTAATCATCAATCCCATGATTAATTGTATTATTTAATATCAAAAGGACTGCTTTATTTTCTTCATTAACCTGCCTGACCACATGAGGTCCCTAACGCTTCTACTTAACTATTCTAACTTCACAGCTGGTTTCTAATTTCAATCCCTGCTTTTTTGCAATTCTTAGCATAAATAGAAAATGTTTGCTGATCTGAATTTGTACGATCTGTCCTTGCGTAAGTCTCTGAAGCAACTTAGCTTGGCTGTTCTTGGAGAAGTTAAAAGGAATTTAATTTATTCCCTTCTGAATTTTTAAACTATTCTGAGGTCCCCTACAAAGTTTGTATCTCAGCAGAATGAAAATGGGACACTTATTTAGTTGTATGATTTCTTTCCTACATTACCTCCAAGAGGCAGCATAGTTTTCATAAAGTCATAAATTTTGGACTACTGTGATTTATGCACCTCCTAAATGAAAGGTGCATGGTCTTCCTTCTTCATAAATGTATGTCAAAATGCACCTAAGTATTATCTTTTTATCTGTTTCTTTTCAATTTAGAAAATGTTTTTTCTTTTTTCTTTGACTTCCCTGCATAGTTGGATATTTTGGAATAATAATTATAACAGGACCCCAAGCATAAGGTTTTTATATACTAATGATATTGATTTACATATATACGAGAAATCTCTCTTATTAATCTTATTTCAATATAAATTTGGGATCCCACCTGCTTACTGGAAACATTGAAGTAAATTAGATTTTATGATGGAAAAAAGGCTAGAAAAGTACAAGGACTTTTACCCTCTTTGGTGGGATATTAAACAGGATCTACAAAGATGGGACAAACTACGCCTATCACTATTGGGTAGAATTTCTGTAATTAAGATGAACATTTTACCAAAAATGCTTTTTTTATTCCAGACTTTACCAATACTCGCAACCAATTATCCATTTAAACAATGGCGGAAGGATATTTCCAAGTTTATATGGCAAGGGGGAAAAAACCAAGAATTAGATCTATTGCCAGATGCTAAGGAAAGAGAGGGTTTGGGTTTACCAGACTTGAAATTGTATTCTGATGCCTGGTTAAAAGAGTGAGTGAACTTCCAGAACAACAGGTTACCTGAATTAGAGGGCCGTGAATTAAGGTTAGGATGGCACAATTATCTATGGTACGATAAAACTAAAGTTAATGTTGATTTTAATAATCATTTTGCTAGATGTGCCATACTAAGAGTTTGGAATAAATATAAAACAAGATTCTCTACAAAGTTTCCTCTTTGGGTGTATCCCCAGAAAGCTTTTTTTTTAGAAAAGAAATGATGGCGAAGCCAGACTGGTGGACCTATGGTAAAACATTATCTTTCAATTCTAGTGACCCTACACTAAAATCGAGGGAAAAACTTGAATCAGAAGATTATGTTTGCCATTGGTTTACATATCAACAACTGAAAGAAAGATTAAAGAGTTATAGGCCTGATTTTGTTAGGAATGAATTGGAAATCTTACTATATTATTGCTAAGATTTATAAAATGTTATTGAAATTGAATTTGGAAAATGAATATGTAAAATATTGTATGATTCAGTGGGCAAGGAATCTGGAATATAATGTGATACTTGAACAATGGGAAAATATGTGGATGAAGGGTTTAAAACTTACACTAAACTATAATTTAAAAGAATTTTTTTATAAGATGATGTATTGCTGGTATTTAACACCGAATAAGTTATTTAAAATGTATAAAGATATGTCAAATGAATGTTGGAAGTGTAAAAGTAAAGAAGGGACTTTTTATTATTTATGGTGGACATGTGATAAAGCAAGGAAATTTTGGAGTAAGATTCATATTTTAATACAGAAAATTCTTAAAACAAAGATAAAGATGAAACCAGAAAGTTTTCTTTTGGGTTTAATGGAAAAAGACTTGGAGAAAAAAAATGGAACTTATATATGTTGACAGCAGCAAGACTACTGTACGCACAAAATTGGAAGGACATCTTTATTCCCACCATGGACAAATGGCTGCAGAAGCTGATGGAGTTAGCAGAAATGGCTAAATTGGCCGTTTTGATTAAAGAAAAGAATATAAGTAGGGTACCTTTGTTGCCACATGGAGACTGCTTCTGAACTTTGTGCTTGAGGTGGAAAAAAATAAACTTTGATTTTGGGTTTTACTGATTAGATAGGTGTTTATACAAATGACCAGTTTACATTAGTATGAAAAAGCAAAAAGTTGTGGTTTGATGTTAATGCAGGGGTATCAAACTCAAGGCCCGAGGGGCAGATGCGGCCCACAGGGTGCTTAAATCCGGCTCACAGGGACGGCCTGGAAATATCAAAGGACTGGCCAGTGGTGCCTCTGGTGGCTAAAATGGGCCACATGCAGCCCCCCTGCCCCTCGTTTTCACCCTTCATGGCCTCCTGCAGCACTTTGCTGGCTGAAAACAGCCCCAAAACGGCCCCAAAATGGACCAGAAAATGGGCCGAAAATGGCCTAAAAACAGGCCAAAAACAGGGCTGAAAAAGCCCCCAAAATGGGCTGAGAATGGCCGAAAAGGGGCCACATGCCCCCTTTTCAGCCGGCAGAGTGCTGCAGCAGGCTACGGAGGGTGAAAATGAGGTGCAGGGGGGCCACGTGATGACCCCCCCCCATGCCCCATTTTGGCCAGCAGGGTGCTGCAGGAGGCATCCATCCTGCTACTCTGCCACCCGCCCAGCCACCGCGGAGAACTACAATGCTGATCCAGCCCTTGAAGAAATCCAGTTTGACACTCCTGTTTTACTGCAACAGAGGGAGTCAGATGTCAATGCTTTTTTTTCTTTTTCCCAGCCCTTCCTCACTTCTCTTACCCCCCCCCCACTGTCTTCCTACTTACTTTTGTATTTTGTACCTTATAACCTAATAAAATGTTTAAAAAGGAAAAAAGAAAAGCATAAGGACTTTTTATGTCATTATATTCTGATTCCTTTTTTCAAACTTGGCAGAAGGTTACAGAAACCATTGTGGTATAATAATTAGATGTTGGATTAGATCTGTGGAGGTCGAGATTCAAATTTACCCTCATCCATGGAAGATTGCTTTCTCTCTCTCCCTCTCCCTCAGTCCAATCTACCTCATAGCATTGTGGTTATATGGAGGTTATATGGGGATGTGCTGTGTATGGTATCTTGAGCCCTTGGAGGAAAGGCAGAATATAAATTTAGGATGGAGTTTAGGGAAAACATATACCACCTTCTCAGATAATGTTAAATTATGAAAACCTGAAGACAAAGGAATATCAGAGGCATGCTAGAATCTGCACTGCATTATCATCTGTAGTTGTTTCTCTATCAACAATATAGAAGAGGTGCTCTATAAAATGCTATTCTGGCACAATGTAAATTTTTAAAAAATGCATCAGACTTTGTGATTGTCCTTTATATACACAAAAAGAGATTTCTACAAACATTAACTGTTGTGGCTGTACTTGAACATACTTTTGAGAGGGACTATAGTGATTAGTTCTACTTTCCCAGATGTCACTAATATAAACTAATATAAACTTAACGTCCTCTGGTGACCACATCTTCAGCCTCTGTGGAAACAAAACCTTAATATTCTATCAGGGACTGATCCTATTCAAGATTGTAGAATATCAAATAAGTTATCAGACATGACTTTGTTCCCCATTTGCACATCAATGTGAGTACTTTCAGTAACATCTGAAACTCAATAACTGGTCAAAAATTTCACGCCTATGAACCACAATCTGAAATAATGATCAACTGCAAATCGCTTTAATATGATTGTAATCTAGGAGAGTGCAGAGTTAAAGTATCTATTGTTCTGCTCTTCCATTTTGCAAGAACAGACTTCCTAATCATTCTCTGAAGGGCATATTTCACCTCTTGATTCCTCAAGGCATAGATCATGGGATTCAGCATAGGGATCATCACTGTGTAGAACAAAGAGGCTACCTTGTCTTGATCCAGAGTGTAAGCAGAGGTTGGTCGTAGATACATGAAGAAAATTGTCCCATAGAAGATGGCCACCACAGTCATGTGGGAACTACAGGTGGAAAAAGCTTTATGTCTACTCTCTGTGGAGCTTATCCTTAAGACAGCAATCAGGATGCAGGAGTAAGAGATGAAAATGGTCATTGTGGTGGTTACACAGTTGATACTAACCAGAGCAAATATAACCATCTCATAAAAATGGGTGTCAGAACAAGAAAGCTTAAGCAGTGGAGGAATATCACAGAAATAATTGTTGATTTTATTTGAGCCACAAAAAGATAAAGTAAATGTGAATATGGTGTGTGTAAATGAATGAAATAAGCCAACTGCATAAGAACCAGCTACAAGCCAAGCACACACTTTCCTGGACATAATGACTGGGTAATGAAAAGGCTTACAAATAGCCACATAACGGTCATAGGCCATTACAGCCAGCAGAAGGCATTCTGTAATTCCAAAGATAACAAATAAAAACATCTGAGTTGCACAGGCTGTAAATCTAATGGTTTTTCTCTCTGCTAAAAGATCCACCAACATTTTGGGAGTGATGGCTGAAGAATAACAGATATCCACAAAAGCTAAATGACTAAGAAAAAAGTACATGGGGGTTTGAAGCTGTGCATCACATCTGATTAGTAAAATCATTCCCAGATTCTCCAATAAGGTGACAGCATACACATTTAGGAAGAGAACAAAGAGAGGCAATTGTAGTTCTGTTTGGTTTGTTAATCCAAGAAAAATGAATTCATTTATGGTAGTATGATTCTGACACGACATTTCCCCAGCAAGTGTTCCTGTTTGAAATATGAAACAATACAGTGAAATGAAATGTTTACCCAGACCAAACAGTCAACATCATATCACCATCCATTTTTCTCAGTTAAAACAAGATCTTGTTACTTTTTAGTATTTAAAAATAAAATCTTAAAATTATACATAAAAGACAAAAATGAAACAAAATCTGATAACTAAAAACCTCTAACCTACCCTATAATTTTGCTGACATCATTTCTCTAGGTGGCTTTTCCTTTTAGTTGTGTCCTTTGTCAAAAAAAATAAAGAGTCATGCAAGCAATGTTCTCTTCTCTCTCTTCCCGGGTATTTTTTTATACATATATTACTAGCTTCTATATTTTTCTACCCACCCTCTTTTGATTAATCTTGCAGTACCTTGACCCTTTTCTTCCAATCCAAATAATCCTTTTGCCTCCTTTGAGTAGCTTTCTAGACTCTCTTCTTCCCTGGAACATTTTTGGTATCAGCTCCACCATCACTTATTTTATTTTATTTTTGCTTTCATTCCTGCTCCTCTTTCTCAGTTCCAGCCATTGCTCAGCATCCCTATCTTGTTTATAACATGGAAAACTCTTTTCCCACCAATTCAACACTCCTTCTGTAAAGCAGGCACTTGGTTGGCCTTAAGGCAAACATGTTTATTATCATGTTCCTTTTCCTGAGCCTCGCCTCTTAAATGCCAGACCTCGAATTCATTAATAGTTAACTTACTTGTAACATGAAGCATTGCATCTCTGTGACTGTCTGAGGAGCTACCCACAGAGTATATATTCATGTTCTGGAACCTCTGGGACTTCCTTTTTAACAGCCTTATAGCGTCTCTTCTGTGACAGCTGGACACTCAGGATCTGTTGCCTTGCTATCTTCCAAAGCCCTCCTTTGTTTGCTTAAAAACCCAAACTGCAAAGCTTCCTGCTGACTTCCTATATAATGCTTTAAGGGTATATTTGTCAACCCCATTAAGAAGCTCTGCTTTAAATATACAGTAGTTGCTTTAAGTTAGAAAAGAGGATTGTTTCCACATATTCACTGAGTTCCACTAATAAAGCTGACTATCATTATAGCTTTGTAAACATTCTATTTATACTAATAACTGGAGATCTTTTTGGTACACAGTGCTGTTATTGGAATTTACTACATTAAAATGTGTTAAGCTTTGACTAATGTCTAAGGCTAGCCTCAGTTGACCAAAGACATGATGTGAAGTCAATCAATATCTATGGGCCCATCTGGTGAACACAAAGCAATTAGAGTGAATGTAGAATGTTGGTAGGGAGAAGGAACCAGGTCCTGAATGAAAAAGTATTCCCAGGTAGATAGTTTTTCTAATAAAATGAATGGAAAACAAAGCTAACAGAAGAGAGGGTAAGGAAGCTGTTTGAAACAATGAGTAAAATAATGAATAAAACAAGAGATATCAGTGACAGGTCAGCTTCTGTAACAGGGTAACAAATACAAAAAAATAATAATTGAAAATCATGCAGTTTTGGAGAATACTATAGATATAAAAATTACAATTGCTGGAAAGATAAAATCAGTTGTCAAGAATAAAGGAGGTATATTAAGAAAGAAGAACTTGAAACACTCCTGCAAAACTAACACCATCTGTTAGGTTGTTTTGTGGACATATGAACAATAGGAAAGGGCATTTTATTCTGTTCAATATTCATTTACACTGATTCAGAGGATTTTAAAGATTAATGTACAACTGAGGCCAGAAGCTTTTCTTTTGGGATTGATTGACATACAGTTGGAAAAAAGTAATGGAATGTTGTTTTTATACATGATAACCACAGCAAGATTATTGGGTACACAATGATGGAAAGATTTATCAATACCCACAATGGAGGAATGGTTGGTGAAGATGATGGAACTTGCTGAAATGCCTAAATTGATTTTTTTGATCAAAGAGAAGACAATATCTATGTTTATTGATGATTAGGAACTTATGGACTTTTAGCATAAAACAGAAAAAAATGATTTATGGCTTTGATTATTAAACAGGATAGATTATTGAAAGAAGAGGATTAAGTTGTAACCATAGAATAAGAGGTAAATTTATATTTGTACTTGTAGCTATTGTAAAGAAAATTGGAAGCTGTTTTTTGCCCCTT
>JANHFL010004571.1:25984-37106 GCA_032468155.1 Oxyrhabdium leporinum | reverse complement strand
CCTATGGCAGCCAGAATTGGCCGGCGGTGGGGGTGGGGGGCGGGGGGTGGGAGGAGTAGGATGGGGCCAGCCAGGAGTGGGATTTGGGGGTTCATCGAACTGTGCAGAATTTTAGCTAGAGGATCGCCCGAACCCTTGCGAACCCCCAGCAGTCCACCCCTGAGGCTGGGAATGATTAGTATGCTGTGGTTTGCATATTCAACATCTAAATAACAGAGCTGAAATGGATATTCCAGAATGAGACTAATAAACCCTTAAAGTATTGTGATGGAAAAATAATAAAATAGAGCTGCAAATAATTCTGCAAACTTTCCTCCCCACTTTCTTTTTCTCCCTTGCTTCTCCTTTTTGCCTGCCCTCCCCTCAGCCTCTCCTGTTGTAATTCTCTCATGTTCCTGTTTCGTCCACTTGCATGTGAAAATAAAACTCTCACCTGTCTGGAAAATCTCATCTAAAGGGGAGGAAGGGAGAGCCCTCATAATCATGTATCAGCATCTGACTGTCTCAAAATTCCAGTTTTCGCAGAGACGTGACTTTTGTTTTACAATTAAAAAAAACAAAAACACCTCTTTATCCCTGTCTAACACCTATCTCACTTTCTCAAAAAAAACCTTGCCTGTAAATCATATCTCTTAGATTTCCCACCTGTCAACCCTGAAGTGTATCAGAAAACTGTATTTCTATTGTTCAGGTCCCTGTTTCTTGCAAAGTAGGCATCCAGACTAAAGTTTGGCAATATCACCTCAGTATTGTGCTCTTTTGTTTGGCAAAAATTCCACAACAGTAGGAATAATACCTTGTTTTATTAATCCAAGTGGAGCAGAGGTTATTTCGAGTTGGTATCTGAGCAAAGTTCTGCATTGGATGAATAAATTGAACTTCAGTTCAGACAAAAGGACCCGGATTGTGGGGGCAATATTCTGAGGTATACTGGATTAATATACTGATGTAAGAGTATTGCTTATAAGTTGTAAACCGCCCCGAGTCTTCGGAATGGGGCGGTATATAAATGTAAAAAAAAAAAAAAAACAGTGCCAGAAGCCTCCAGCCGCCACTTTCCAACTAACCTTTTGCCTGCATTCGGCAGGCAGTCAGCATCACCGTCTCTACAGCATCAGTTATGTGACTGGGTGGGCGTAGCCAACTGGACGTCACTCACAGAAATGTGCCACCGTCCCACCTTGCCATGAGTGAAGTTGAGTTGGCCATGCCCACTTAGTCACATGACCCCCAACAAGCCACGTCCATTTCACCACTGATCACCAGCCCTTGAAAATAGGATGCTAATAGTAAGGAAATAGAAGTTGCTAATCAATGGTTGATCTAAGTTCAACTCCAGGCAAATCCTGTCTCATAAGTGGTGCTATCTTGGTGTTCAGTTGACTCCCAGAATGAAGGGAGATAATGAATTGGGGTTGATTCTCGTGTTGTATTTGCTATGGCGTGAGGACAGCCCGCTAGCCATTTTCAGAGGACATGTCATTACAAGATGTTCTGCATCTCATTGTACAGTAACATACACGTTTTAGATTTAGAGCCGAACTGGAGATTTGAAAAACTTTTGTACATGCACACTTTTTCTGAACACAAAGTCCTGATTGGATCCATTCAGTTCATAAAAACTATTTGGAAATTTGATTCAAATTAAGGCTGATTGACACATCTCTAATTACACTTTTCTTGGGAACCTCACCAAAGCAATTAATGATCACACGACTGTTGTTGTGGGGAAAATAGGAAGAGGAAGGGGTATTGGGTATGTTCGCCACTTTGAGTTATGTGTAAATAATAATAAAGATGGAATAATGATAAAATAATCAATCAATCACTCAATCTGAGGAATAGTGTGACATTTTTTTGAATGTATATTTTATAAATATGAAATCTTATGCAATAATCAATCAGTGCATTACATACAAGTTTATGGACATGAAGAGGATGCCATAGCAAAAAGATTTACCCTGGTTATTCTGGTTTTCTTTTTAGATTATTTTAGCAGGATAAATTTATAAATTGTACATAAATTGTATATGTGTGTTGACGAGTCAAAGTGTACCAAAAGTAAGGATCTGTAAGCCAACCAACATTCTGAAGGACACCATCATATTAGAATTTAAAAACAGAGAAAATGTTACTATACTTAGGAATCTTCAAAGTTCTTGCATCAAATGAGTAAGTGTTTAGGGGGCGGGGGAATGACAAGCAATTAGAACTTTTAATGCAATTTAAAAGAGAATAGATAAAATTACCAATGGAAAAAAATATATAAAACTACAAATAGAAAGAAATATCTAATAGAGAATGGATTTAGGGAATGTGTTCTCAAGTCTATTTTCTCATCACAGATATTTTTTACTGATTTGTCTGTTCATATAATAGCTAACCTTTAATCACAGCATAGCTTTGAAGTTATCTCCAATTAAAGAGGTCCCTTGGATGGTATCCTTGAGAGACAATACGATCTTCTAAATAAATATCCCTCAGAAGTACCATCAAAAGTCAAAACTGTTTTTTCTTGAAGAGACTGGTCTCCAAATAGATCCAGCTCGATTCTAAACAGGGAAGAAAGGAAAAGCAACCTATCCTCACACTTCCTTATATGACTACAGGTTTGTAAGAGGAATGAATATTAAATGCTATGAGTTAACAAATAAAAATTTAAAAAATAGATATTTTATAAGTCTGTGAAATTAAGAGAAAGAAAAAAGATGTAATGTGTCTGAGGGAGCATAGACACATTGTAGAATAAAGTTGAAATTCATATGGATAGAAGTGAAAAGAAGGCTAAACAAGGAATCACTTCTATTCAAAAAAATAGAAAATAAAATTATTTTCATACAGTCACAATTTTCATATAAAGTCATACAATGATTTTGGGTGAAATAGAAGTGAGTGAAGACTGGAAGGAGTACTTTAGACATTTGTATAGGAAAGATAATCATATACTAAAGAGTGGGACTGAAACACTTTATACAAACATTACTATCTGAGAACTATAGATGAAAAAGAAGTCATAAATGCTGTAAGGATGATGAAACTGGAGGATATCCAGTGATGGACTTTGGCTTACTTATGGAATGGCTGAGTGACTACTTTATTGTGTATGTGAAGACTGCACATGTTCCTTTGAACTGGAAGAACATTTCTCCCCTATACAAAGAGCAAAGCTGCACAAGTGAAAGCAAGCACTACTTGGATATTAGTTTGTTTGTTTTTCAGGGTTCTGATTGTATGGGCGCAAAAGATGGCCATGAGCAAATTTGGACCATGAGCAAATTTGGAAAGAACGCTGCAGGTTTATGAAAGAGAAAGAGTGTTTAAACCAGGTCAATGAGTACTGTACAAAGGTAAAAAAAGGAAGTGTAATGTGGGTTTGTTGATTTAAGGAAACTATAGGATAAAGTTAATAGACCTTAAGTAAGAAATATCTTTAGCCAATATGGAGTTGAAAATTGATTGCTCAATAAGAGCAGTATATGATGGAAGAGAAGGGAAGGGAAGCATGCATGAGAATTAATGGACTGTTTAGCAAATTGTTCAATACTGAGTAGAGAGTATAGACTACAGAGCCAGTTTGGTATTGTGATTGGGGATCCGGCTAGAAACTGGGAAACCATGAGTTTTAGTCCTGTCTTAAGATGAAGCCAGCTGGGTGATTTGGGGCCAGTCCCTTTCTCTCAGTCCTAGGAACGAGACACAGGCAAACTACTTCTGAAGATCCTGCCAAGAAAACTGCAGGAACTTGTTCAGGTAGTCATCAGAAGTCAAAACTAACTTGAAGACACACCCAATACATGTCACATATACTCAAAGCAAAAGTAAGACAACAATTTTTTGATATCCTCTGATTGGTTAACTGGATATAATGGACAGATGTATAGGTAGCGTTAGAGATATTAGTTGGGGATATGAATACATATTTAGTTATCTATGCATGTTATTGCCTGAGGACTCCCAATGATTTGCAGCAAATGTTATGTTCACGTTCATGGTATGATGTAACAAAGAGCATGGATATTAAAATTAACACAGTGATCTGCCCGATGCATACAACTTAAGGCAATCAAAGCCTAAATATTTTTTCTCGATGTCTGCTACATAAGTTAGAGGTTGTTTATAATATTGATGAGGGGGTCAGGAAGCGACTTTAATAAATGATTAAACACTTTGGTTTTGTTTGTAAATAATACATTTAATCCATTTCAAAATAAGATTTAAAAAGCGATGGTTGCTTGATTTTTTAAAAATTCCTCCAAACCCAGAGACAGATTTCATAAAAATATATATTTTGCAAAAAAAAACAACCCAAAAACATTTTCTGTATATTTTTGGGAACAATGTTTTCTTTCTAGACAAGATCAGGTATCAGGAAAGTTTGACATGCACAAGGTCAGAATGGGGCTAACTGAATCATCCTGAGATTGTCCTGCACTCCAGTTTTGTCTTAGCCAGCCCTGTGTCAGAGCAGTTTGGAAGCTAAAGGTTAAGCTGGTCTCTAGGAGCCAAAAGTCTGGTGATCTTCTACCTGTTTGGCTGAATCTACGTCTATTGCTTATTTGGGAGTTTTCTAAATTAATTGATTCAAACTATGGAGATATCATAGCTACTAATACTACAGTATAATTATATTGTCTTCCATTTGGACATAAAGTTCCAGTCATATGGAGCAAGACTCTTTGCTGCCCCTTGGAGTTATAGAATCATAGAACATGAAAGGACATTGGAGATCTTCTAGTTCAGCCCCTTGCCCAAGGCAGGAGTCTTTACACTATCCCAGAAAAGTGGTTGTTCAATCTTTTCTTCAAAACCTCCAGCAAGGGAGCACCCACAACTCTAGGAGGCAAGCTATTCCATTGATTAATCACATTCAATGCCAGAAAATTCCTTGTTTCCAGGTTAGATCTCCCTCTGATGAGCTTCCCCGCTGTTTATTGTCCTGTCCTCAAATGCTATGGAAAGTAAATTTACGCTCTCTTCCCTGTGTTAGTCTTTTCATGTATTCACGGAAGACTGCAGCCTCATCACCCCTAAGCCTTACTTTTACTAGGCTAAAGATACCTATTTCCCTTAGCCATTCATCATACGATTTAGCTTCCAGTCGCGTTATATTTGTTGTTCTTCTTTGCATACTTTCTAAGGCTTCAGTATCTTTTTTGTATCATGGTGGCCTGAACTGCTTGCAGTATTCCAAAGGCAACTTCACCAGTGTGGTTTAGAACAGTACTATCACTTCTCATGATCTTGATACTATGCATCTGTTGATGCAGCCTAGGACTGTGTTGACTTTTCTGGCAGCTGCAGCACACTCCTGACTTAAGGCACCAGGACACCTAGACCCTTTCATAGGCACTACTATTTTAGCCAGGTACTGCCTATTCTGTACGTGTGCACCTGGTTTTTCCTAATTGCAGGACCTTACTTTTCTCACCACTGAATTGCATCTTGTTGAATAGGGCCCAGAGATGGTATTCAGCCAGTTCAGACCGGTTCTAGGGAACCTTCAGTACTGGTGAGCAGTTGGCCCCAACCCACCTGCCCCTGCCCTTTCCTGTCCTATATTTCCCTGTTTTTTAGCTCAGCTGATTCGCGCGGCACAGCGGATTGCCACACCTCATCTGTTTTACTCACCAGTGCTGACATAGAAGGTAAGTTTTTAAGCTTAAAATGAGTGGGTCTTTAATGCTGCACATGTGCGCAAAGCGCATGTTAAGCGCACACTCACCAAAACAGTTGTTAAGCCAGTTACAACCCACCACTGGGCCCAATGCTCAAGTCAGTCAAGATCCTTCTGAATCTTGAGACTATCTTTTGAAGTATTAGCAATTCCCCCCAGCTTTGTGTCATCCCCAAATGCAATGAGCACTCTTTTAATCCCCTCATCTAAGTTATTTATGAAGATCTTTTTTTTACAAGTGTTTTATTTTTTTATTTTTACATACATATCAATGCGTGAACACTGTGGCACCTGAGTGTCTTACATTTTAGTACAAATAAAATAATATTATTCATATTTATTACATTTGACAAGCTTATATAATTCTAATATTAGTACACATATTTTATTGAGTTTAATCTTTCATTATTTAATTATTCAATATTTCAATATGTTATTTTTATGCCAATCATTGTATTGTGAGTGTCATTCCTTTTGCTGCAAATAAGAGCATTGATAATCATATTTATTACATTTCACAAACTTATATGATTCTAAATAATACACATATTGATGTTAAATTATAATCTTCCATTATTTGATTATTCCATATTTCGATATATTATTTTTGTGCCAATCACCATATTATTCAAACATGCTTAATACTACCATCGTTCAAATTCTAATTTCCCCTCTTGTTCTTACTTCACATTATTGTATAAAAATGTGTATTCTATTAATCCCACTCTCTCTAATTTCCATCCCTATTCTAACTTATAATGTACCACTATTATATTTAAAAATATTCCCTTTCTATCCACATTTTAATACCATTAAAATAATATTCATCATAGTTACTATGTTTGCCAAGGTTATACAATTCTGGTAATAGTACACATATTTTTATTGGATTATAATCTTTTCCTATTTAATTATTCAGTATTTCAATATATTATTTTTGTATCAATTACCATGTTCTAACTATCATTCCTTTTATCACAGATAAAATATTAATAGTCATATTTATTACATTTGACAAACTTATATGGTTCTAATAATAATACACATATTTATGTTAAGTTCTAATCATCCATTATTTAATTATTCAATATTTCAATATGTTTTAATGCCAATCACCATTTTATTCCAACATGCTTAGTAATACCATCATTCGAATTCCATTTTCCCCTTTTATTATTACTTCATCTTATTGTATAAAAATATGTGTTCCATTGATCCCCCTCTCTCTAGTTTCCATCCCTATTCTAACTTTTAACTATATCATGATTATATTTAAAAATTATTCCTTTTCTATCCATCGTCTATTGTCTGCCTTAAAGCATTAATTGTTCACTCCCATACTCGTCTCTCGGATCTTTGTCTCTATCTGCTTCCATATCATAACCAATCATTTTAAGCAATTCTCCTTTCTCAGCTCTATTCCATTGTCTAATTTTCAAGATATCTGTTCTTGCCCCTATCTCTCTCCCAAAAGTCTTCCTGCAACTCCAGTTCCTCTTTCAATTCCCTTAAAATGCTCTCCACTTGGCTTATTTCATTAATCATTTTTATTCTTGTTTTCTTCTCTTTCTTATCATCACGTTTTATTTGTTGGTTTGTCTCTGTGTTTTCATCTGCTCTTTGAATTGTCTCCTCCTCTTCCTGGGTGTCTTTCTCATTCCTTGTCCTTTGTGTCCTGTTTTCCAGCTCTTCCTCTATATTCTGCATTTTGTTCATAATCTCCTTAAAGCTTCTTGTCAAGGTGTCCTTAATACCCTGAATCATCAATGCTGTTTCTTCCCAGATTCTACTCATTTCTTGCTGATGGAGCATCTCATTTAATTTTATTTTGTTCCTTTTTTCAATAATCCACAAAAACAAATATTCAAACCAAAGTCACTTCTCACAAAATTTAATATTCATGTATCTTTATATCCCCAAACTGATTGGCCTGTTACTCTGGATAGTCTCAAAAATTTTTCAGAACCCTCATAAATTCCTCTGTAAATCCAATTTTGTATTGAGGCCTTCAGGGGTCACTTTAATAATATTTCTGGACTTTTGGGAATATGTTATGCCTTCCATCTGTCAGCAGGTGGCATTCTTAAATCAAGTTTCAATCTTAACCAGTTTTACCCGATTTTAAATTTTTTTAAAAAGAACAATCCAAAATATATAAAGATATTAGTCTTTTAGGTAAACAGTTTTATTAGTTTTATTAGTCTTTTAGGTAAACAGTTAGGGCATTTTAAAATGCCTACTCAATACAATGTCTGTCCATTTTAAAGTTCCAATTTTCTGTATTTTAAATTTTTTTTGCCTTCTCCCTTCTTTTTCTTTCAACTTTCAACTTCTTCTCAGAGTGTTAGAACACCGCTTTTGAAAGTAGCAATGAGCCTCTCTTTTCCTGGATATTTTTTGGAGGGTTAGGTTTTAAATAAAAAGGATTCTTCTCACCCAGTTCCAAACACTGTTCACTGACTCCGCTCCAGTATAGTTCTTAAGTGTTTCACGACTGTCCCAGCTTCTTGGTGGCCATCTTTAGGCTGCCTCTTCTCCTTGCCATGGCATAGAGGGAAAGAAGCCCAAGGGTCCAGCAGGAGAGATGCGATTTTTCCTGCGACCTCACAGAGTGTCCCTCCTTAGCTTTGCCGCCCCTTCAAGGCGGCTTTGGCTCCCTTTGGAGCCCACAAACAGGGAGAAGCCAGCAGAGGAATCGAGAGTTCTGTTCCCTGTGACTGGTAACGCTGCGACATCAGCCGGAAGTCTCTTTATGAAGATGTTGAAGAGCACTGGACCCAAGACAGAACTTTTAGGTACCCCACTGCATGCTTCCCTCCATGTAGATATAGTTCCATTGAGGACTACACACTGAGTGCAGTTGATCAGCCATCTGCAAATCCATCTGGTGGTCTATCTCACATTGTTCCATCATATCAAAAAGTAGACTGTGGTCTACTTTGACAAATGCCGTACTGAAGTCTAAGTATAGTATATCCACATAATTTCCTTGGTCCATTCATTTACTCACTTTATCAAAGAAGGCAATAAGGTTTGTTTGGCATGATCTGTTTTTAACAAATCCATGTGGCTTCTACTAATCACCTTATTTCTTGACAAATCTGCTGCTTATTTTTCAGGGGTTTCCCAAGTAAAGATGTTAAACTCTCTCTCCCCCCCACCCCAAGTCTCTGATGTATTCTTTTTGTTTGGGCCTTTATTATCTCATTTATCAGAGTTTCCCAATCATCCTAAACAGTTTTTCCCTCTAGAATTTCCATCCAAGGAATCCTTTCTATTCTTAGTTTTTGGAAGTCACTTCACTTCAAATCTAAAACGCTAATCTAACTTTGTTCAGTTGCTTGTGCCTGCATTATGGTGAATTCTCTGCATTATGGTGAATTCTAGTATGACATGTTCACTCACCCTCGAAGTTCCTACCACTGAAATGTCCAAACTCCAGGAATCCTGAAGAGAAAAAAATGTACTAGTTGTTAAGAAGAAAGTAAGTTTCACTAAGCAGAAACTGAAGTTTTCCATTTTCCTTATCCAAATATTAATTGTATTCTTAGGACATAATCAAACATAGGTGATTTTTCCCCAAAAAAGTTTTGTGTGAGTTTTTAAGGAAAATGTGTAATTTTTGCCATTTGCATGTTAAAGTATCTGTAGTATAGCACTTGGAAAATTTATGCTAATCTGATGAAATAACTACAGCATATTTTTTTTTAACAGTTAATCCTAATATTTAATGGAGAAAGAAAATCACACTACGGTGATGAATTTTATCCTTTTGGGATTCACAGACAACCAAAACCTACAACTGATTCTATTTGTAACATTTCTATTAATATATATAACCAGCCTCACAGGGAACATCACATTAATGGCACTTATCTGTGGCAGCCCCAACCTCCATACACCTATGTATTTTTTCATTGGAAACTTATCTTTCCTGGATCTCTGGTATTCCTCTGTCTATTCCCCAAAGATCCTGGTAAATAGCATATCTGAAGACAAGAGCATTTCCTTTGGAGGTTGTGCTGCTCAGTTCTTCTTCTCTGCTGGTCTTGCCTACAGTGAATGCTATCTTCTTGCAGCCATGGCCTATGACCGATACATGGCCATTACAAACCCACTACTCTATGCCACTTATATGTCCAGAAAGTTATGCACGGGACTGGTGACTCTCTCATATCTCAGTGGTTTCATCAATGCTGCAATAATAACTATCAAAACCTTCATGTTGAGCTTCTGTAATGGAAACATAATTGATGACTTCTTCTGTGACCTACCTCCATTAGTCAAACTTTCTTGTAATGTGCACGAGAGCTACCAATCAGTGCTGTTCTTCATTCTTGTCTCTAATGTAATTATACCCCTGGCACTTATTCTTGCTTCATATATCCTCATCCTGGCAGCCATCTTGAAGATACGTTCCACTGAAGGGAGACTGAAGGCCTTCTCAACCTGTGCCTCTCACTTAACTGCTGTCACTTTGTATTATGGCTCCATCCTCTTCATCTACTCACGCCCAAGTTCCAGCTATGCTTTGAAGAGAGACAAAGTTGTATCTGTCTTCTATACAGTTGTGATCCCTATGATAAATCCTCTCATCTATAGTCTCAGGAATGAGGAGGTAAAGAAAGCTCTGAAAAAGAAAGCAATGAAGTGGAAGATACCCTAAGTAAATATGAATGAAAACATGTGCTTTTATTTTATTACCCTGAACATATTAACATAGTTTAGGCTGCATTTACATATATATTTATTCTCAGAATTTTTTTTTCAAAATGCCCCTGTATGAATGATTCCTTCTACATTAATTGCCTTTTCCTTTTTTCTGTTTTTCTTTTAATTTTTTTTTTCTAAATAAGCTGTTCTCACATAGAACATATTTTTTTATCCTTTAGCTAGCCTGGATAATCTTAACATTCAGAGAGCTCTGTTATCTAAAGTCTTTTTTTCTGTAAAGTTTTTTTTTTTAAGCATACATATCATTGCATGGACAGTGTGGTGGCTGAGTATCATTAATTCCAATATAAGAAAAAAATAATAAAAATGGAAATTGCTACATTTATCAAACTTACATAATCTAATGTTATGTAAAATCTGTATTGACACTTAATCCTTCATTTTTTCATTTATCCAATATTTATTACTTCATCTTAATGATAATAATGTTATTTTGGAACATATCTAATAATATCCTTTTTCAAGATTTGATCTTAATCTCTAATCTTCACTTTGATAGTATTATATAAAAATATGTTAAACAATATTCCCATTTCTAATTTTTAAATCTATTCTAGTCTTTAGTACAACCAATTGTTTTTTTCATTTATTCAATATTTGTTACATCATTCTAATAGTAATAACATTATTTTAAGCATATAAGCTGTAAACCGCCCCGAGTCTTCGGAATGGGGCGGTATATAAATGTAAAAAATAAATAAATAAAATAAATAC
>JANHFL010004571.1:12789-25884 GCA_032468155.1 Oxyrhabdium leporinum | reverse complement strand
TACCACCTAGGGCTGGCCCCGCCCCCGCCCACCCACTGACTGGCTCATTGCTCACCCTGCTCAACAGATTACTTGATCTTAGTATTGTTCATCAGGAGATACAATAGTTATAGTTATTTATATTCCACAATTAGTCAATAGGTTCCATTTATACAGTCCAGGGGATTTTTAAAATTATTCTTTAAATCCACTCTTTAGATTGCTAGTTAGTTCCAGTATTTAAAAGTCATTCCATTAGATATTTCCCAGGCTTTCAAGGTTAATCCTCTAGACACCGTAAGATAGATAAGTATAGAACAGTGAAAATATAGAGATTTCCAGGTGCTATTTTCTCTTATCAAAGTTTTTCAAGGTTGTTATTCTAGGAGTATGACGTTATATATCCATTCATCCAGTAGATGGCACTTTCAGCCAAAAATTAACATTAAAAATCCACTTTAGGGCTATTCTGCCAGTTATTATTTTCAGATTAGTTCAAACAAAGTGTCCAGTATAGTATCTCATAGACAATCACATATACAGCATTTCGAAATGCCTGTTCAAAGTCATGCTAATAAAATTTACATCCAAATCTTTCTATATTTTACAGATTTAATTTACTTCCTGTTTGGGTGCCAATTTTCTCTAAGTCTCTTGAGTCGCCACTAAAAAACATTCTAGAGCACCTCTTTTTTGGATAAATTTTCTTTTAGGGTCAAGTCCTGAGCACAATTAAAAATCACCTCACCCAGCTCCGATCACTGTCCACTCTCACACTTCAGCACAGTCTTGATTTCTTCGGCTGTCCCAGCTTCGCAGTGGCCATTTTGGCCACCTCGTCTTCATCTTCAGTGAAGAGGGAAAAAACCCTGGGTCCAGCAGAAGAACCATTGCTCTCCATGACCTGCAGGGTGCCCCTCCTTATCTGTCACCCCTATGGGGTGACTTCAGCCCCTTGGGGAGCCCTCCAACGAAGAAGAGTCAATGTGGGGATGTGTAGCCCCGCTTTCCTGTGTCGATGCTGCCGCAACGTCAGCCCGGAAGTCTCTGTTATCTAAAGTCTTACTGCATGGGCCAAGTATGGCAAAAGAATTGTTTCCATCACTTTCTCACTAAAACCCCAACTATTTTTCAGCACCAATGTTAACAACCTGGTACTTCAACAATAGACTAAGGGGGCAGGAGCACATTGGATTTATATGTCTATGGAGATTCTCAGTCATCCAGGTCATGGTTGTCCCAGAGGTGCTTTTTTTCTAGACTCCAGAAAGTCCAGTTGCCTCTTGAAAAAGCACTTTGGGACATTGGATTTATATGTTCTCCTGCACCAATTCGCTTCCCCATTCCCAGCTTGCCTCTTTTTATTATTTTCTGAGAAGGGAATAAGCAGACTCAGAAGCTCTTAGGAGAGTATTTAATTTCCTCTCCATCATTCTATTTTCAAACTCAGGACACACATACACACACACATATATAATCCTTTTCCTTTCTGCAGTTGCATAGTTCACTGACCTTTTAATTCAGTTTTGGGGAGCAGAAAAACACATGTTTACATGCTTGAAATTAAAACAGTTTGAAAATGAAGGCTACATTAAATTAATTTTTTACTACCGTAGATTTTGTTAAAAAGCAGGTGAATTGATGTCAGCTGTGTGAAAAGCGGAGCTGATATTTCCGGCCATGAATAGGCAGGCTCTGTCAATCCTCTCTAGACAAAGAGAGGACATGAGATTGCCCAAGCTGTTCTCCTTATGGTTGTTAATCAACAGTTAATCATAACTGTTCCAGTTCACATTTCCCTTGC
This sequence comes from Oxyrhabdium leporinum, assembly GCA_032468155.1. Classification (NCBI taxonomy): domain Eukaryota; kingdom Metazoa; phylum Chordata; class Lepidosauria; order Squamata; family Cyclocoridae; genus Oxyrhabdium; species Oxyrhabdium leporinum. The sequence continues at coordinate 24,101 of JANHFL010004571.1, read as the reverse complement.
TACCACTTTCAAAGATTTCCTATTAACTGCTTCAAAGAAATTAGACACTTTCAAAGAAACAAGATCATAAACACTGGGTGAGTGCCTTTAATCTTTAATATAAGAAAATGAATATCTATCTTTATAATACTTAAGTAATTAAAATAAACAGAAAAAATAAGACAAGACTTTTGCTGCAGAAAGTTTTAAATGGACTAATGACTCACAAAGCATTGGAATATTGGATTTGGAATATTAAGACTTTGAAATTAATCTTAAAGAATAAATTTGTTTGTGAGAAAAACTCTTCTATATCATAAACATAACAAGAAAAATTGAATATGGTTAGCAATATAGTTAATGGCCTATGGCCAAAACATGGGCCAATCACAAATTATTTCAAATTACTTTTTACCCATTTCATATTTTTTTCTGATAACATTTATTAATATGCTCGATTGTTATATTCCTTTTGGTTACCAGAGCAGAATTCAATGATTCTTGCAGAATAATTATAGCTAACTTTTATTTCAGCTAATATACTTTTGCAACAGGATAGGAATATAAATTCAATGTCACCTATGTACTTGTTACCGTAATATACAGTAAATATGAATCATTGTAGAGGCTAAAATGATAAAAATAAAAACAAAGTTTTTCTTATCTTCCTTGAAAAAAACAATGTTTCATTGCTTCCTTTTCTTCTCTTTCCTCCCTCCCTCCCCTTCTTACACCCAGCAGGAGGATTCAGAACAAAATTCTGCCCAGGTTCTTGCCCATGGAATTAAACTTATGAACCCACAATAAGACTATAAACCACCATGGCTGATTGGAGAAAAGGCAATGGGGATTGGCCTCTATTATCAAGCCTAACTGCATAAAAAACTGGGGGTATGATTCCTGTGTCATAAATCTAATGGGCTTAGTTTTGGATTGTGGAATGCTCTGTGTGCTGTCAGCTTGTTCTTGCTTGCAGCTGCTTCATTTTGAGACCAGATAGTGTTCGAGTGTATTTTGGGTGCTGCAGGACCTGGGGCTCCATGACCAAGGAGATGAAGTCCACCGAGAGGGTTCAAAAGACTTTCGAATTGAAGAGCAGGTTGTGATTTTCAAGGATCCCGCTCCAAAATGGAGGTCATGGCTAGGAACATCTTTGCCTTGATTTGACTGGTGTATCACACGCAATCATTCCAAGAGCAGGCTGTTCTGGCATCAGATACCTCCTTGGCAAGCCCAGAAGACTGCTCAGAAGGTGGGCAGACCAATCACAGCTCTGGCCACTGGAAATGCAGAAACCCGACCCGTCAAGGCTGTTGGAAGCCCAGAAGGTCACGAAGATTACCAAGAAGCAGTAGACCAGTCCCTCCAAGTGATGTGGCAGAGATCTGGTAGACTGGTCCCTGCCGGATCAGCCTGCTCTGCGTCTCTGTGAGCCTGTGAGTAGACCAGACTCTATTCGGGACATCAGGGATGCAGTGGACTGGACCAACCTCAGTTTTGGGCAGCCCAACACACCGAGCCTTCTTGGGTCTCCCTGGAGAACTCATATACTGTGCACTTTCAGCTCCTCAGCCTGGTAGAATGGACTTCTCCATCAACCAACATAGCAGTCGACCGCCCTCTCTTGACCTCCCATCCTTACATGGGTACCCGCTCTGGGTCCAAGGCACACGCGGTAGTTCGGGTTGGCTGCTGGAAACCTCCCCCAAAGGACCCTGGACCGCCCAAAACGATTAAGTTCTTGGGGAGCCTACCCGACCTCCCCTCCCCGTCCGAAGGAAGACGGGCCGTTGCCGTGGACCATGGAGCAGTTTCTGCCCGGTTCCAATAGAAAGCCGTTCTCGTGCCACCCGTTCTCCTCGCGAGCACACCCGAGGCGGAGGACGGCCCGTTGCCGGGGTCCTACTTCGGTCGGGTACGTGCGGTCGTCGAGAGATACCTAGCTTCAACGGACCTTCCGCAAGGACGAGGTTGTGAACCTCTCGAGAGCGCCGACAAGGCAACCGTGGGCTCCCGCGTTTGGTATGACACGCGGAGTGCGTGGGGCAGGCAAATGTCGACGGACGCGCTCTTTAGAGCAAGCGGTGCAAAGCCAAGCGCCGCTCCATCCTCGGAAGGAATAAATGCGCAGGCGTTTGGTGGGGAGATCCCAGCGACGGGAGAGGCCGTTCTCGGACCGCCCCGTCTTCCCACCAGCGGCAGTGGCGCCCACGGAAAAGGAGTCAGGTCCGGGCTTTCCCCGCAGAGGGATGACTTCCGGGCTCGTGCCGAGGATTCCTCCATCCCGCAGGGGTTCCTGACCCTCGGATGGTAGCTGGGAAGGCTTTCCCTGACCACGCCGTGAGCGGAAGCAGGCACCTGCGGCCAGCCCCCTGCGTGACCCGCGGGAGGGGGGAGTCAACGTTGAGCACCCTTCTCGCACTTTCAGAGGGGCGGCGAACGCGTCGACTTTCTCTGATCCCTCCTGCGGGGATGTGGGGGGCTGGGTGAGGGGGGCATCTCCGCGGTGGTTGGGAGGAGCCCGGCTTCAGGTCGGAATCGGAAGCTGTCTCCGGCGTCGATCCGCCACGGCCTCAGTTGCCAGACCGGGGCAATCGTTCTACGGACCGATGCGACCCATCGTTGGGGAAGGGCCGCCAGCAAGACAACCGAGCACCCCCGAGTCGGTGTATAGGCGGGGCGGGCTCCTCCCGGACTCAGCGACCGTCTGCACTAATGGAGTGATCAGATCCTCCTCCCTGGGATCTGTGCCCGCCTCATCTCTGCTCGGGGCGTGGATCTGCCGTTGGCCCATAACCTCCTACGCAGGTTGCAGCCGCCCTTCTCCATGGGGTGGCTCGCAAGTAGGTGTGTGCCGGGCCAGTCCAGGCTAATCTTGGATGAGCAGCAGCTGAGCGCCGCAGTCTCCTCTTCGGCTCCCCCCCCCCCACTCAGAATTGATGCATTCCTTTCAAATATCCTCTTCTTGTTGGAATAGTAACATATAGTTATTCCTTTATTTTAAATCACTATATATTTGTGATGGGTAAACTATCTTTATTTCCAGTAAATGTCTGTGGAGATTCTCAGTCATCCAGGTCGTGGTTGTCCCAAAGGTACTTTATCAAGAGGCAACTGGACTTTATGGTTTTTATTTGAAGACGTTTCACCTCTCATCCAAGAAGCTTCAGCTCTTCAGCTCTTTAACATACAACATGTGAATCAAGTGTTCTCTAATTCACTTCAGTGAAAATCTTCAAGAACATTCCTTCCCCATTCTGCTTTCCAGGCAATATGGGAAAAGCTGTTTCTGAAGCATAGAACAACAGGGTGGCTGAATATGGTTTCCTGGTGATATTTCAGGCTTACAGGAATGATAGGCAAAAGCATCTTTCTAATCTAGTCAGACCTGTGCAATCATAAGATCTTGCAAAGGTGGATTTACTGATGTAGTCTCAGGCCTCGGTGCTTGAATTGCACTTCATCATGTCAATCAGAAGGCAAGAAAGAAGATATTTAAGCCACCCACAGTCAACCTATAGGGGAGACAAGCGGCATAAAAAGTTAATAAACAAACTTTGAGGAGATCTTCAGCCACAATTCTTATTCATCAGACACATAGAGACAAATATAGCTTTACCCAGATTAATACTTTACACTAAAAACTTTACATCTCTAACTCTTTCATCAATATTCATTCTCACATTGCCTTGCTGGCCAGGCTAAGTATGTATTTCAGTAGAGTTCATTTGAGAACCTGACAGTATGTAGTTCATCATTCTGGGTGATGTTTCCAAAGTAATGAAGTTCCCTCCTAGTTCATGAGCTTTCCCAAAAGGCCAATAGAGCTTTGGCTTCTATTCATAATCTTTGGTATATTTCTGCTGTCCTTCCCAGATCAGATCAGTGAAATTTCCATATTTTGTGGGTTTGGTTAGAGGCAACTACCGTAATTCCACATGCTGTAGGAAATGAAATCTATCAATACCCAAAAAAAACTTCCATCAATGGACTGCCTTGAGTCAGTCTCAGGTACTCACTCCATCATCAATATATGACCATTCATACTTTCATACTTTCAACAGTTCACAATTAATACATGTTACATTCAAGACACAAATACAAATAAATACTGAATATATTTAATATACATATATAAATAACACCATGGATGAAATAGCTGTGTCATGTAAGGAAAATCACAGCTCATCATTTGCATTCCCTTGGGAGTCATAGTTATTATTTCAAATGTATTTCAACTTCTCAAAAGTAAGTTAAAATTTTAAAGAAGACTTGCTAATTAAACATTGTAAAGTTGTAATGCAATTCCCATTTCTTTTAATGGGAATTAATAGAAACCATTTCTTTAAATTCATAACTACTTAGGGAATAGCAAGGATTTCCCAATAGAAATAAGATCTCTTGCATAAACCAAAAAGTGGCAGTGGAAATGTTCTGACCAAATTAAGCAGACCTGGAGCTGGAAAATGTTTGCATTTCTTCCCAGAAGCAAAATATTTCCTGGCATATTTCTTCTAAAAGAAACCCACTTACAACCAGAAAAGAAGGAATTCTTTAAACTATTGTAGATGTCAGTGAGTTCAGAGTAAAAGGTAAGTTTAGCCTGTTCGGGCCATTGGGGTTTTATCATAAACATCCACCTTTGTGGTAATGAGCTTTCTGCTACATTTTAATCTGGTTCAATTTTATTTTGATTGAAAGCATAACTCATTTCTCATCATGAATATCTTTTATTCACCTTTGCATCTTCCCACTAGTCAGAAAGTATATAATTCTGATTACTGCATTCTTCCAGTTTCCACAGGGTTTTTATGATTCAATGGGAAACAGAACACAGGTGACAGAATTCATACTCACTGGATTGACTGATGATCCACAGTTGCAACTCATCCTCTTTGTGACATTTTTTGCTGCTTATGCCATCACCCTAGTGGGGAATGTGAGCATGATTTTCTTAATCAGGATCAGTCCTCAACTCCACACACCAATGTATTTTTTCCTCACTCACTTATCGTTCTTGGATATCTGCTGTTCATCTTCTATCACCCCAAAGTTCCTATGCCATCTTTTAAAAGAGAAGAAAGTTATTTCTCTTGCAGGTTGTTTTACTCAACTTTACTTTTATGCCCTATTTTCCACTGCAGAGTGTTTCCTCCTAGCTATCATGGCCTATGACCGCTATGTGGCCATCTGTCACCCTCTGCTCTACTTGGTCACCATGTCCCAAATAAAATGTGTTCAACTAGTAATCATTTCCTACATTACTGGTGTCGTACATGGTTTAGTGCATATCATTCCTGCATCTCAGTTGTTCTTCTGTGGACCAAACATCATTAAGAATTTTTTCTGTGAGGGTCCTGCCCTATTACAACTTGCCTGTTCAGATATCAGTTTCAATAATCTGTTGAAATTTATATTTATTGGCTTCACTATAATAACAACAAATGTGGCAATTCTCACATCTTATACTTATATCCTGATCACCATTTTAAAGATGCACTCTGCCAAGGCTCAAAGGAAAGCCTTCTCCACATGTACATCTCACCTCATGGTCATCACTATTTTTTATGGATGTGGTGCCTTTGCGTATGCACAATCTCAACCGAGCAAGTCTCACTACATCAATCAAATAGCTTGTGTATTGTATCTAGTAGTGACTCCGATGATCAACCCCTTGATCTACAGCCTGAGGAACCAGGAGGTAAAGGTTGCCTTTAGAAAACTTCTTGGGGAAAAAGTTGCATTCCTTTTTATAACAAAACCTGAATACCCTTAAAACTCCAGTAACTTCTAGAAATATAGAAGCAAATATGTGTATATTAACAGGGTGGTTATCTGATACATTTCCAATTGGAAGGCTACTTGACTGAATTTGTTTTGCTTTCAATTATAAGGGAGTATTGGGATTCAGCCAAGAAATATTACGAGAGCAAAATCCACTATCACATTTTAAAAATTCACCAAGTTATTGTATTTTTCTTAATGTGATCTAATTTGTAAATGCTAATGATGAAACCTCAGTGAGATTACTCAGGGCAAAGAATATAAAGATGGCAACATATATGTAATGGTGTATTATTTAAAAACCTGAGCTATGGTATGAACAATAAAACACAAATACACCACAAAACCAAACTGGGATTCTTTTGAATCACAAAGAGTTTGTGACTTTAAACCTTTATGATAAAAAAAAATCATTTCAAGCAAAATCGTACCTGGTCTGTCTCTTGTGATATTCTGACTCAATAATTTATGTGGCATAAATCTCTTGTTGCTTTTTGTAATAAAATGTACACAGGTGGCTTAAATTCTGTCTTATGGGTAGTTATGGATTTTCTTTCAAGCATCACTCAGTGGCTGCCTCATGCAAAATCCTAAGTTTTGCAGTCTTCTCACCCAGTGACTTTATGCCTACAGACATTTGTGCAACAAAGGTGCACTCAATTATCACACTAAATAAAATATGACGATATGGAAACTGCTGTTGTGTCATTGTGAGCTGTGTTTCTCAACTGAAATTCCCCACGCTGGTCACTCAGATGGACACACAAGTGTTATCATATGGTAAATGACAACATCATGGGATAAAGAATTGAAAAATATTTCTTATCCGTTTTATATTTATGCTGATAAGATTCAGTAATATGCTGAAGGATTATTTTGTTCATTTTGGTTACAAGAGCAGAATTTAATTATTCTTTCAGAATTTTACCTATTCTACCACATGCCTTTTACCTCAGCTATTGGACTGTTTCAACAGGATAGGAATCGATGACACCTGAATACTTTTTAATACACAGCAAATATGTGTCATTGTAAAGAAGCTAAAATGATAACAAAAAGGTAACAATGAAAATAAGGTAAAGAATGAAATAAAAGGAGTTTACCTTTTCTACCACCAATAAAAGGATGTCGCATAACTTTCTTTTTCTCCTCCTTCCTCTCTCCCACCCTCCCTCCTGTCTCCCCTCCCCAAACCAGTTCAGTTAGGGTTAGGGTTTGGGTTAGTCACAATTTGCGTGTTCAGATATCAGTTTAAATAATTTGTTGAAATTTATATTTATTGACTTCACTTTAATAACAACTATGCTCATTGTTCTCACGTCCTAAATTTTTATCCTGGTTACTATTTTAAAGATGAGCTCTGCCAAATCTTGGGGGAAAGCCTTCTCCAGGTGTACATCTCTCCTCATGGTCATCACTATTTTCTATGGATGTGCTGGCTTTGTGTATGCACAATCACAACCTACCATGTCTATCTACATCAACCAAATAGCTTCTGTGTTGTATCTTGTAGTGACTCCGATGATCAACCCCTTAATCTACAGCCTAAGGAACCAGGATGTAAAGGTTGCCTTCAGAAAAATTCTGGGGAAAAAAGTTGCATTCTTTTTTATACCAAAAACTGAATACTGTGAAAACACCAGTAAAATATAGAAATACAGAAATAATATGTCTATATTAACAGTGTGGTTATCTGACACATTTCTGCTAGAAATCTATTTGACTGAATTAGTTTTGCTATCATTTCAGGGACCATCACAATAATTATAAAGAAGCTAAAATGATAATAAGAATAATAAGAATGAAGCTATGTTTCATAGCTTTCTTTTTCCCCTCCTCCTTCTCTACCTCCCATCTTTCTCTCTCATACAGACACCCCCAGTAAGAGAATTCAGGACAAAATTCTACCCAGGAAGGTTTTTGACAATGGAATTAAGCTTTTGGATCCACAATAAGACCATACACCGCCATGACTGGTTGGAGCCAAACATGACAGTTTGGAAACTGTCTTTGGGTCTGTGTGTTCCATGTCTCGTCATTGAAATGCCTCACTCTTGTCGCTCAGATTTGCACATGAGAGTCATCATATGGTTAGTGGCAAAGTCATGGGCCAATCAATAATTTCAAATTATTTTTTAGCCATTTTATATTTTTGCTTATAACATCAATTAATATGCTCATTTTTGTTACCAGAGCAGAATTTAATTATTCTTACAGAATTTTACTCGTACTTGCCTTTTATTTCAGCAAATATATTATTGTAACAGGATTGCCGTATAAATTTTTCCTCCATCATGTTAGGATCACCCACCTTAGGTTGAGAGCCATCCAGTGTCAATGGTCAAGAAAGTGTGAAAATACAGTGAAGGAATACATGAATAAAAGGATGATGGATGGAAGAAGGACAGAAAGAGGAGGATAAACCAAAGAAATGGAGTTCCAGGCAGAAAAAAATACAGATCACAAGATTACTTTTTATTTATTATAAAAAGAAGGGCTCCGTAGCTATTATTCCAGGAAAAGGCATCTTAAAAAGCCTGCTTTCCAGGAAAGTGTTCTTTAGATTATTTTAGAACATGAAGATATTAGGGAATTTCATGATGTCAGCAGGTAAACATTCATTCAACTGTTACAAGAATCAACTTCAATAAATTATTACTATTATTATTATCTTGTGGTAAGAAGTGAATAAGAATAATGTTGAAAAGTAAATGAGAATAACATTAAACACATTCAGATATATGCAGAGTAAGCTTTGTCACAAGGCACCATCCCTCTGTCAGCGTTCCATCTAAGTTCCAATAACTCACTCAGCACTCAGATAGGAATTAATCCAAGTAAGAGTTTATTAAAGAAACCATGTTGGCACATCTGGGAAAAACCTGAATCTGAAGACCCAGTTTTTTCCACACCCAAAAGAGAACTTCAGAACCACCATCTTTTGACCATCATCAACCACATTCCCCAATCCTAAGTTATACCCAGCATTCCTTCTTCCATCTTGGCACTCCTCTTCCAGGTGCTGCACAGAATGGCCTTGACATTCTTAGGAAGAATATTGTTTTGACTACAACCCCTCTAACTGCATGAGAAAGTACTCCGTCTCTATTTCCCATGTGTAATTATGTGGCAGCCTACAGAGGTCTCGGTTTCATGGCTTCCAGGGCTGACACCCTACTGATATTGAATATATATTTTTCTTCGTAAGTCTACATTTTCTAGACACTGCATACATTATTAAATCTAAATAATGATGAGCTGAATATGATTTATTAGATATCATATATATGATTTGTGTTAACCCAGAACTCCAGATATTTGCAATATTATGTTCTAAGAAAGGTGCCCAGGAGTATATGTGCTTATTTATAATATTTTTGTAATAATGTTTCTGCTACAAACACACAGAGAGAGCTGGGGGGGACGGGGACCTATCCAGAAAATCATGACAAATTGATTGGTTCATCCCTTGAAAGAGTCAACAATGTAAACAATATAATTTTACAATTTAGAAGCTTGGTATTTCTCTTGCCTGCTACCTGGGGTAAGTTGCTGTCACTTTATCTGATGTATGTATTAGATCAGCAAAGAAGCAGTTCCAGGTGAATTAGAGGTTTGCAAAGCAGGAATGTAAGGGCTAATTTGAGTGATATTAATTTGTGTAACACATTTCAAGATCATGTCATAAATAACATAACATAAAAGAATATAAATCATTTGTCAGGATGTGAAATCTGTCCATCCATCCATCCATCCAGATACTACTGTATGCTTTGGTTTTAATTAGAACATTCTCATCTTTCACAATGGTAGAAATAACTAAGTGATGGAGGGAAAGGAAAAAAATAGGTTCGTTCTGTATATTTTAAATGTTTTCACAATGTGAGGATGTAACATTTATGAAAATTATTAATAATAATTTATTTTCCAGGATGTTAAAGTAGAGGTTTTTTGTAACAATATTGGTTTCTATGGTAAATTTTTGTACACAAAAGATAACCCACTGATATGATAGCAATTATTTGAGAAGTTGCCCTTATTCATTTTGGAACATCTCTGTCTTCATTTAATAAAACCCTTGAATAATATGGATTGATCTAAGTCAATAACATCCTGAAAGCCTAAACAATGGCACTGTGTTTGGTTCAGTTAAAATATAGCCAGAAACAATTAAGGATACTAGTCTGATTTTGTGACCAATTCCTCCATTTTAGAGAAGTCCTATGGAAACCTTAAGCAAGACTAGTTCAGCATTCACCCACCGGACATACTCCATCTACTGTATGTTGATTACAAAAGTCTATTGTTTATAACCAACATGATCACAAGTTCCCAGAGTTCCTGGTTGGAGATAATTATTCTATGACAAAATAATTACAAATTTCATAGTAGACCAGTAACTTTGGTCTTTTCCTTCTGCCCAACATTTTCAAGGATATGCTGTTAAAATGTGAGTTCTTCACTGAATTAATTAGCAGACTGAAGAGAGTTGAAAACAGAGTGAGTGAATTGCTGATTGTGATGGATATGCCAAGCCACCTTGTTTACAAGATCTGACTATGAGCTACAGTCATTTTTTAGCAGAAATTTAATTTTTGCAATTTACTATGGCTATACATAAAACACTGCCATAAAATAAGTTCTTCAGCTATTTCTGTGATAATGGTACAAATAATTACTGAAGTATCTTACCAGAGTTGTAAAAAAGTAGTGATAATATTCAGTCATCATTCCCATGGAGAGAATCTGAGAAAGAACGAAGTGGGGAGATGAACCAAAGTGAAAAAACACAGCAAAGGTAATAATAATTGATTCTGTAATGCTGCAGTTTTCAAACTTTTTCAGACTGCAGAATCCATCAGGGTTTTTTTTAATTCTCTTGAGCCAGAAGCAAAGCTCTAATCATAGAAAATTGCCTGCATTCACTTTATTTTTCTTCCTTTCTTTTTTCCTTTGTTAAGACCTCAATTAAGGAATCCCAGCAAGCTCACATCCTGGAACCCTAGGGCTGTGCAGACCACAACGTGAAAAATGCTGCTCTAATATACCTGTTACAATATCTTCACAGACTATGAAATAGTGCAAAGCAGCAGTGGAGGGCAGTATGCATGAAGCTGAAGAATGGATGCCCGTTTATTTATATTTGTAATGGCTTTGCAATAATTACAGTAACCACAGGTAAGTCATCAGCACCCCCTGTCCTTCAGATGAGGGCTTTCTGATATAATTTAAAGGTAAATAAATTGGTGTGGAGTGTAGTAGTATCAAAATACAAATCTTTGATGCAGTTCATGATTGGCAGAATGGAACAGCTGCCAAAGACAGTGGATTTTGAATGTCAGGATACCACAGCAATGATTTTAAATTTATTGTCATTGCATTTACATTGCCAGGAAAAGGTAAAGGTGTCAGTGGGATTCCTTCCCCTACCAGATACTAAAGAACTTGACTGGCTTTGGTGTATCTTGCCTTGTATAATAATAATAATAATAATTTATTCAATTTATATACCGCCCCTATTCCGCAGACTCGGGGCGGTTCACAACAAG
>JANHFL010004571.1:0-12689 GCA_032468155.1 Oxyrhabdium leporinum | reverse complement strand
TTTCAGAAATATCATAAGACGAAAAGTTGATGCTCAGCAGATGTGATTGTCATTACCAAAATTAAGTATTAGATTAATTTGTTCTAGTACCAAATGGTTTATATCACTCTGTCTTATTGAATAAAAACCATTAAGCTATATAAATTTCTTTAGGCCCCAGTAGTAACTATATGAATCTTTGAGTTCAAAAAATGAAATTTGAACTCTAAAGAAGAATTATCTCATTTTTTCTTTTTATAGCTAATTGTTTTCAAACCAAAGGGCAGAACACAGAAGGGAGGTAAAAGATTATAGAAATCAGTTTTTCAGAAGTAGAATGAAGCCTGCATTTATATTTTGCTTAATCCAGGCTGACATTTTTTAAGTATAATTATAAAAACAATGACCTATTAACATTTTAATTATCTTAATAACTGTTTAATCAAGAAATTATCAAGAATATGAGCAAAGCATTTTTACTGATACACCTTTGCATGTATTACATCTCCAATTGCAAAAACAACAACCAAAAATATCCAGAGTCCAATACATTTAAAAAAGAATTTTTAATATGTTGAGCTTGTTTTAAATTCATAAATACGATTCTTAATAAATACATTTAACATTTTTTTAAAGTTGTAACCAATGATTTTATAATTCAGGAAAATCCATTTCTCTGTTCCAAGTTTCTGTTACATAATTGATATTTACTTTTCTCATTGTGGATAAGCAATATTGTTAGTTTAGTTTAGTTTTAGTTTAGTCTCTAAAAAAAATCTTCATCAGGGGCATTCAGATTCATTGACGTTTCGAAGGCAGCTAATATTAAATTAAACATAGCATGAATGTGACAGATCCTACAGCTGAATATATTGCTATTTACTTATAGTTTTTTGATATCTTTAAAATATCTTGCAAGTGTGATGCGAAGCCATTTTTATAACACATTCCAGAAAGATGTTTTACTGTACTTGTGCTGTACCAAAGGTTTTTTCCTATATCTAATAAAGCCACTACACATTTTACAGAATGCACTGTTTAACCTACTTACCACTTATTTGATCAGACGTTTCACAAATCTAACATTTATAGGACAAACTACCGACAGTAATACTTTCAGCAATTTTTGTGCCAAGGTTGCAATCAGAATATTTTTATCTTTATTTAACAAAGATCCTGAGAAATCCATTCCTGTTTTTAGACCAGCTGTAATACAAATGTCATGAAATGAATCAGTCCCAACCCAAAATAGCCATATATTCATTAATTATGGAATCACAATTTCAGTTCAGATCCCAATTCAATGATTTGTAGGACATCCCTATATAACTTCTTACTCACTTGTATACCCTTTCCTTACTCTGACTAAGACCTAAATGCCAAATCTCATTCTCCTTCACCATAGGTAAAGAAAATGCCATACCATTTTTATGGTATTCCATTAAATAAAAACAATTTTATATCATTCATCTATTCTAATTGAATAAAATTTGCAGGAACAGACCTTCATTAGAAGATTAAGCAAAATTACTGTCACATAAATAGGATCAAGATTTATTGTTATGTCTGTTGTTAAGTTTTACTGGAATGGCCAATAACATTCTGATCCAGTATGCTTTAGAAAGAATCCTACTTCTCAATGAGTCTGATCACAGGTTTCAAAACTCAGCTGAACCTTATGATTAAATGTGATTTTAGTAGGCTAGATTATTTTAGAGACCAATAAAAATTAGAATCCTAATCATAGTGGAGTTTTATAGAAACAGTTCAGGGCAAAACAAGGTGAATTCTTCTTGCTCTGTAATCTGAGTCCTTTAACATTTCTGGGAGCAAGAAATAAAGAAAAAAATAAAAGTACTTGTAATGTTTTCTGGTACTGATAAATGTTAATAGCTCAGTGATGGGCTCAATCTGATTGGAAGAATGATTTTGTTAAGATATTTATGATGGAGAGTAGATTGGCCTGCAATTCATTTCTGAGCATGGTTAGACATGCTGGCAGAACAAAGTGTGTCTTCTGAATCATGTTGGATCATACAAAGGATGGCTTAGAGCAAGGGTCGGCAACCCGCAGCTCTAGAGCCGCATGTGGCTCTTTCATCCCTCTGCTACCGCTCTCTGTTGCCGGGCGGCTCCACAATTGATAGGGCTTTTGGTTAGGACAGGTAGAGGAAAAAGGACACTGCACCAGGAGGAGACTCTATGGTGGGGGAACCGGACTTCCGGTCGGCAGAGGAAAAAGGATGCTGCACTAGGAGGAGACTCTATGGTGTGTGTGTGTGTGTGTGGGGGAACTGGACTTCCAGTCGGCAGAGGAAAAAGGACACCGCGCTAGGAGGAAACTCTGTGTTGGGGGAACCGGACTTCCGGTCAGCTCCAGAATTGAATGGGGAGCTTCTGGTTAGGACCTTTGTGGCTCTTTGAGTGTTTAAGGTTGCCGACCCCTGACTTACCCAAAGCATTTGTCTCTTACTCCCTTACTTACTGTCTTACTTATTCATTGCCATTATCTATTGCTAGGGATAAATCATTTAGCTTAGTTGGTGAATAGTAACTTTAATGTAATTCCAGAAGAGTCTGCATTTGTAACCATATTCTTCTTGTAACTATGATATATAGCATACCCTACATTCTCCAAGTACAGGGTCTATTACATTGAGGAGCAGCAGAGAAGAAAACTAATAGTGTTTTGTATTATTCTGAAAAAAATCATACACTACAAGATGCATAATCTGTAGAAAGAGAGGTGATCAGGTTTTCCTGTATTTTACAGAATTTTATTTTTGGGTACACAAAAGTTTCAAATGGTCCATAAAAAAGAAAGAAAGAATCAAATGAACAAAACAATGTCAGAACTTAGCAGAATAGTGCTGCTGTATTATACGCTATCAACAGTTAGGAGATCAGAATCTGCACTATTGCAAGAATGCATCAGAATTTAGAGTTGTGGGAGTTGGGAGCATATAAATTATTATAATTATTATTATATCATTTTCTATTGAATTTTTTCAGGTATAAAACCACTGCATGTGATAGCAACATCCTAATATTCATAGGGCACATCCTGATGGATGACCCACAACACCATCTCATCCTTCTAGTGTTTTCAAAAATATAAAAATAAAACACAGAAGTAACAGGGAAATGGGAGAGTAACACGGGGGAGTGCCATATAATTCAATATAATATTTTATTAGTAAGTATAGTTGTATACTAAAAGCCTTGTTTGGACTAACCCAAGAATTTATGGGTCAATTAACTCAGCTTTCTGCTTTTTTCTAATTAATTGGTCTTTGTTAATTATAAAATATGTAGTAACTATAACTACAGCTCAAATACTTTTTTTGCTTGTTTATTGCATTAATCAATTTGATTCCAAAAAATTCCACACTGGCATGGAATTTAAAAACCTTGCAAAAATACATTTTATCCAAGAATATCTTCCTAGACCTGATTCTGCATTAATCATGTCTCAACTTTCTCATAGTACTTCAGCAATAATGCTTTTTGTTAGCTGTCTTATTCAGAGTTATTCTTTTATGGTCAATGACCCCTTCTACGGTGATGGGTAATCTAGTACTCTATTTAGGCTAGGGGTCGTAAAAAATGGCGCTTATCATTCATGTGAAAGATTTCACCAACGGACTGTTGTTGGGATATTTTTCAATACTTTTAAAATGACCATCTGGTATAATGTTGCAACATTTCAAAGACAGAACAATTGATATAATAAAAATGATAATTTGAGTCATGTTATTAGTTAGGGTAATGTTACTTAGTATCACATAATGCAAGGAAATTTCTGTGTTTTATTAATTATCTTCTCTCTCTTTTTTTAATAACCATGCTTATCTTGTTTTATTAAAAATGTTTCATAAATCACACATTAATGTTAAACCATGGCATGTATAATTGGAAATCAAGACCCTGGCTGTTTAATGAATGTAATCTATAAATATGTGGAAAGGAGATATAAACAACTATATTTCCTGACATATCTTCTACAATGTTGCTACTTCCTCAGTCTCGGGGGTAAGTTAGGCAACAAGAGAAAATTCGAAGACAGACAGCTATTCAAACCTGCCATGGGCTACTGTGACACTTGTTTGAGAATGGTGTCCAACTGGTGCTACAATAGTGTTGGTTTGGGTCTTTGGAATGCAATTGTTTTTTTAGTTTCTTTAGCAGTGATATTATGAGCAGCGACATCTAAAATGATGTCATCTCTGTTTTACATATATGTATCTTCTATTTATTGCCAAAGATAACATTCTGATAACGCAATCCTTTAGATCATCTTCTCCATTTCTTATTTTAATATTTCTTATTTTAATTCCATTTCATCCTTTAAGTAGAAACATTTTAAACTGATTGCTAGAAATATTGTAGATACTGTTCCTAAATAAGTAAGGAGTAATTATTTTAACCTTAAGGAGAATGAGATCAATAAAGGAAAATATTTGTAGCTCAGGGTTGAAATGAGGGGTTGGGTGATATTTTGATGGACTTTTTATTTTCTACTAATATAAAAGATAATGATATTTGAATGGGAGAATACTAGGAAATCTCAAATAGAAATTAATCTAGGAAGGTGAAAAGCATCTCAGAAAAAGATCAGGGTAAAACAATTTCTATATCACAGATGATGATGGAAGACTTTACCTGAATCTTCTATTTTATTAAATCAATGCTGTAAGATTATTGGCTTAATATAATTTATTGAGACAATGAAGAGCAATGTGACAAAAAAAGGCTGTTTTTCAGATAGCTCTCTGGAATTAGCCATATTTTTATTATGAAGAATAGCAATCTCTGGAATTTCCTAGATGACACATCATATCCTTTAAATCCATTGTTACAGCATTTGGTAATGATACTAACAAAAAGTAGAACACATATAATTTTGAAACTTATGGAACCATAAGGTAAAATTATAGCTCTCTGCTACCTAAACTTGAAGAAATAAAAATAGGGACATATAATAGAAAAGAAGTTGTAAACATAAAATGCTTAATTCATATGTATTGCTTTCAAAAACTAACAGGTCAATATAGTTTTATATAAATATTTCCAACTGGAATGAATTCAAGTTAGAATTCTCTATACACACAACAGAGAATAAGCCAAAATGAACACATGGAAGTTTTTTCTGAGTAGGCATGCAGACTATTGTATTAAAAGAAAATGTAGACCTATAGAACCATTTTCTTTTACCAGTATGTAGTTCTTGAAACACAACAATATCTCATGTAAACGTTCTTTGTTAACAGTTTGATTTAAAAATAAAGGGACACAGCTTTTTTTCCTAGGGTTTTTCTGATGGCAGTTCTGACCTCCTGGTTCCTCAGGCTGTAAATCAAGGGGTTTAGCATGGGGGTCACCACTACATAAAATAGGGAAGCCATTTGGTCTACATGGTGAGACTGTCTAGAGCTTGGTCGTGCATAGATAAAGCTACCACATCCATAGAAAACGCCAATGACCATGAGATGAGATGTACAAGTGGAGA
Source organism: Oxyrhabdium leporinum (assembly GCA_032468155.1). Classification (NCBI taxonomy): domain Eukaryota; kingdom Metazoa; phylum Chordata; class Lepidosauria; order Squamata; family Cyclocoridae; genus Oxyrhabdium; species Oxyrhabdium leporinum. Next base: position 7,201 of record JANHFL010004571.1, on the reverse strand, counting down.
GGGCTTTCCGATGACTCTTGGCAGAGTGGTCCTTTAGAATGGTGACCAGGATGTAAGTGTAAGAAGTAAGAATGGTCAGGATAGTTGTTATTACATTGAACCCAACAAGTATAAACATCAACAGTTCATTAAGGCTAATGTTTGAACAGGCAAGTTCTAATATGGGAGGAACTTCACAATAAAAATTCTTAATGATGTTTGGGCCACAATAGTGTAATTGAGATGCAGCAGTTGTGTGTACTAAAGCATTGATGATCCCGGCTATATAAGCAAAGGCTGTAAGTTGGATACGTTTTTGGGGGGACATGGTGATGAAGTAGAATAGAGGATGACAGATGGCTACATAGCGGTCATAGGCCATCACTGCTAGAAGATAGCACTCTGTGGTGGCAAATAAACCATAAAAGTAAAGCTGAGTAAAGCAACCTGCAAAAGAAATAGTTTTATTCTCTTTTAAAAGATTGGAAAGGAGCTTTGGGGTTACAGATGATGAATAGCCGATATCCAAGAGTGATAGGTTGGTGAGGAAAAAGTACATTGGTGTGTGGAGTAGAGGACTGGTCCTGATTAAAACAATCATGCCCACATTTCCCACTAGGGTGATGGCATAAATGGCAAAAAATATCACAAAGAGGAAGCGTTGTAACTGTGGATCATCAGTCAATCCAGTGAGTATGAATTCTGTCACCCACGTGCTGTTTCCCATTGAATCACAATAACAGTGTGGAAACTGTAAGAATACAGAAATTCTTATTACATGTTCTCTTAAACATTTCAAGTACAAATTGAGTGACAAAACTTTTTTTAAAAATAATTGAATCCTACGTACGCAGTGCTGTGTACTGTGTCTGAATATTGGAATATTGAAATTGGTATATTCTTTATTGGCCAAGTGTGATTGGACACATAACGAATTTGTCTCTAGTGCATAAGCTCTCAGTGTACATACAAATCACAAAGTGATGTCATAGATCATAAATCATAAGATACAAGCAGCAAGTGATAAATCATAAGATACTTTTGATTGAGAGACGGAAGATAAAAATGAGATGGGATTATTCCTTAGAAATAATGTCTCCACAGTGGAGCAGGTGTCTCCACTATGAGAAATACCCATAATGGGGCCATACATTTGGTCTTTTTTGCAATACTTTATCACTGTGATGGAGTATGCACCTGGAGAAACAGTGGATAGAAGTTTTGGTAACATAGAGCTTTCCCAGAAAGAGGCCCTGGTTAAGAGACTGCACAGTCTGAGTTGGAGGAGGGAGATGGGAAGACATTCAGGGTAGCCACACCACAGAATCTCTCATATCTAGTAGTTTAGAAGGTTATAGCTTTAGTTTGACAATAATCTGTCCATTAGGTAAAACAAATAAATAATTAGACTCAATTGGATTTCACTGTGTCATATTTGGGCTTGGGCCTGACAACCATACTCATACATCCATGGGAAAATATCCATGGGAAACAGACTGGAGTTTTAATCAAAACAAAACTGAACCAGAATAAAATACATCCCAAGGTCAAAAGGTTGTTGCAGGAAGAGAATGTTGTTACTTTATGGAGTAGTAAATGCAAAGACTCAAGGTCTTCATCTTAGACTTGATCAAAGATATGAGTCAGGTCAACCACAAGGCTAGAAGAAGATATTGACCAAGGAGGTGGAGACTCATATCATGAAATATCAATATCCTTCTATTAGCATTTCTTCATTATTATTACTGGAGGACGCAACAAGGTAGAAAATATTGCAAGTTAGGCAGTTAAAGGGATGAATCTATGTGATCCAAATTAAGGGACCCAAAGGGATGTCTAAAAGAAAACAACATCCCATTTATTGTAGAACACAGGATCAGACATAATTGTTTGTCAACAGCTATTGTTAGAATAATACATATAAATACAGAATTTTCAATCAATAATACAAAGCAGAACAGAGCAGTTTTTAAATTGCTCTACTAATAGAGATATGCTGTTAAACTTACCAAGTTAAACTAAGCTCAACTACATCTTCCACAGTTTAAAGCATATTTTTCCTGCAGAATTTATTTTTGGTTGTGGATGAATAACTTCCATGTAAAACCAATTGCCACATTCTTTGAGCATCAGGAAGCAATTCAGATGTGTTTCAACTCCAGCTAAATCTAGATGTTCCTTTTAATATGGTAAGCAATTTCCCCATGCTGTCTTAGGAGCACTTAATTCTACAGAAAAAAATCCTTAGTATTCCCCAAGTAGTTCAGATCCCACACACAACACATAACATTAATTCTAATAATTACCAAGGGAAGTGCATCAAAGCTAAATTATAATGTTTTGACTATATGACAGAACAAAGCACTTATTGTCAGTTTCAAAGCACAGATTTCTCTATAAAATGTCACCTTGAACTGACAGCCTGTTTGTGCCACTGAATTCTGAAATTCCCTGCTGAGTGCATCTTCTTGCCTTATCAACCCATGAATGTCTTGGAAATACCAAAAATATTCTTGCAGCAATAAAATTAGACTAGCAAAATCCAATTTTCAGTATTCTCTCCCCACCAGCTCATCCAGTTCCAATGGAGTGAAATCTAAACAAAACTGAATATATGGCACAGGGCCAAGTTATCTATGGGGCCTCCTTTCCTTAAAGACATCTAGCTGTCCTTCCAACTTACATAGCTCCTCTTCCATTTCCTTAAACATTGCCACCTTATGGGAAGAGTGCCTTTCTGTGGCAGCCCTTGTCTGTGCAACATTGTTCCCCTTAGCCACCTGAAAGCACTGAAGACCTGACCTCCCCCCCCCCAAGAATTGAGATAAGGATGAGGTTGACCACATGTCAAAAGTTTTAAGTTGGTCTTTGTAACGTTTAAGGTGTTAATAGTTTTAATGTGATATTGTTTTAATTCTTGATTGGGAGCTGCCCAGAGTTTGGTATAAGATGGGTGACCACATAATGTTTTAAATAAATGCATTTATATTATTATTTTTGCACTGGAATAGTTATTTTTCAATGTTACCAAGGAAATATTTATAAATAAGTATAACCATTTTTTGTTATCAGCTTTTTGCTTTCCCTCTCATCTATTTATTTCATTCTTCTTGGAAATGAAATCATTATAGCAAAGCCATCATGGACATCTTTTATCATTTCTTCTTCATCTCTAGTATAATTGTCTATTATCAAGAGAACCTATCTCAGATACCTATTAAATATTCATAAACATTCACCTTAAAACCCAACTTTTGGTAAACATCTGATTTCATCTTTTTGACTTCTCAAATTGCTTTCAATGACACACTTCTATTTAAATTCCTTGTGCTGTTTTCACATATATTTTCAAAAGTCTGTAGTTTGGGGGCTATATGAAGACAAGCTGCTGTCTATCTTTCAACAGAATGAGAAGTAGTTCTTACTGAAAAGTTGACAGTCATCCTGTCTTTCAAATGTTGCAATGTTATGTCAGATGGTGATTCTTAAAATTATTGAAAAATATCCCAAGGACAGTCGGTGAAATCATTAACATAAATGATAAGCTCCATTTTTTCATTTAGATTCTTAGCCTAAATAAAGGATTTGAGTAATTGCTGTCCAAACAACAGAAACAAAAACAAAGTCCAAGAAAAAAGTATATTCAAGTACTCTGAAGGAGGCAAGATCTGATTAATGTAGAATTGGGTTCAGAGAGGTATTCTTGAATAAAAATATTTTTTTCCACCTTCTTAAATTCCATGCTAGTGTGGCATGTTTGGGAATTCAACTGAATAAAAGGAGGGGGGAAAGTATCTGAGTTGCAATTATAGTTACTACATATTTTATAATAATTGACAATGACAAATTAGCTACTTCACATCTTTTATATTCAGTACCTTTCAGGTAAATCGCTGGAATACTTCATAATCTCCAAATTGGCTTAGTCAAGATTATCTTCAAAACATTCATGTTGAACTTTTTTTTTCCTGTACTTGGAAAAAACCCACATTGTTCTAGTTCAGGAAAGCATCTTTTTGTGGGAACTTTCAAAGCAGTGAAGACATCTCTAATGCTTTGACTTTTTTGGACAGCAATCCTGTTATGTTAGGCCCAGTGAGTCTGTCTTTCTATAACCATCCATTGTTTAAGATATCTGCACGTCTTTGTTTTTAATTTTGAAATCTATGGACTTAATTCTTGGCACAGCATTAAATTTATCATTTCTCTTCCACCCACAATTCAGCTGGAAATAGCAAGCCATATTCCAAACGCTATGCAGTCTTCTCTCTATTCTTATTAAGCCAAGTAGTTCCAATTCATGACTTCTGTTGTGCTTACAGGATACAAATGAATTGTGGGGTGGACTGGGAGGATGCTAATAAATGCCTTTTGTTTTATTGTGGAAGGGAATAGCTGTGCAGGTGTATTTGCTTCCCAACATTTTCAAACAAAATCATGCAGGAAGCTGGGTATCCAGAGATGAAACAGTTTTGAACCAACCATAACCTGTATGTGGACATAACAAAGTAAGATTCGTGTCAGAAAAAGTGCAAGGGTAAAATAGCTCCCAATCCCCATCCCAGAAGGCTGTTCCCAATATTACACAGTAACATACCCCTCTTGCTCCTAGTTTTTAGTAGCTAAATAGTCTGGTAGCGAAGAACATCACTCTTCATGGACATAAAAGAGATAAATAAACAAACTCAAAAGTATTTTCGTCTCCCAAGTAATTATCTCCAATGATTTAGTCCTTAAAGAATTTCAGGAGTCCAGCTATTAAGATTAAAAGAGTTTATGTATTTACTTATTTAACTTTATTTGATTTCTATAGACACCTATCTGAACAAATGACTCTGAGCAGTGTACATCAAAAGTCATAAAAATAATTAAAAACAATTTAAACAGTATAAAATAAATATATATGGAACCGAGTAAAACTGTTATTATGGATGTTAATATAGCCAGGAAATATACTCACGCCTGAGCAAACAGCCGGGTTTTTACAGCCTTATGAAAAGCCAACAGTGTTGAGATCATCCTGAAATCTGAAGGGAGAATATTTCAGAGGGCAGGGCTCTGGCAGGGAAGGCCTGTCTCCTGGTTCCTGCCAGCCAGAGGGATGGAAACAACTGGAGAAGCCAGGTAACTCAGTCCCAAGCCATTAAGGGCTTTAAAGAGGATAATTAGCCCCTTGAATTGCACCCAGAAACACCCTGGAAATGATAATTAATTCCATTTGAAAACTCCAACAGTAGGATTTCATTCCCCACTTTGAAAGAGACACCAAAAAAGCCTTGTTCTGTCTATTTGACAAATAGTCCTCTACAAGCAGGGAACATTTTTAGAAAGATCACTCTTATCAATATTAAGAACCAGGCAGATTGAGATTTAAAATGTAAAGCCTTTAAAATCATGAACTTAGCCTAGGAACAACTTGTGCAAATTTATTTAGGTAGGATATATTGGGTTTCCTCCTTCAGAGTCAGAATATATGTATGTGTGTGCGTGTGTGTGCGCGTGCACACATATATATGTGAATATGTATTTCTCTGAATCTATTTGATCTTTAAGTATTGAGTAAGAATATAACACAACCTGAAACAGCAATACTGTTCACAAGTTTCAGTTGTGAAAAATCTGCATCTGATTCTTTCTTTATTAATGGATCTCTGAAACTTAAAACTTCTGTGTGCATAAATATAGAATGCATAAATATATAGAATGCATAAATATATAGAAAAATTTGGATGCCTACCAACATCTTATAGTATGTGAATTTTTTTTCAGAGTGACACAAAAATTTGTTCAATTTGTTTTCTGCCATACTATATATATTTAGGATATATACCAAAGTTACAAAAAGGATATTGTTGTGACATGGACTCTTCTGGAATTATATTAATTGTTGACTTTGGACACATCCAGCTAAATGACTTATCCCTAGCAACGGGCAATTAAAATGCAGAATGGGGGTGTATATTGGAGGATATGGGGTTTCTAAGCCATCCTTCATATGATCACACTTTCTTCTGCTAGCATACCCAATCTTTATCACATAAAATTGCAGTCCATTCCATTCTCCATCATACATACCTTAACAAAACCTGGTCATTTTTCCAATCGCACTGAGGCTATCATCAAGATATTAAAATTTGTTACTAAACTGTTCTTTGGATAAAATATATTAACTACCTTAGAAACTTTTATATATTTGAATTCCCAGATAATGGTTTTTTAGAGACTGAACAATTCCATTTTATCCATAATGAAAAAAAAAATAGCAGAAGAAATTTGGAGCAGAGAACTGAATTTTCCTATACTATAAAATCATTGGTCTCAACTTTTTAAAAACATTAAATGCATTTATTAAAGATAGTATTCACAAACATAAAACAAGAACAACAAAGTTTTCTTCGGTTTATTGGACTCAGTGGAAATGTTTAAAAACGTACATTGTTGATCTTCATTGAAGATAGCAATAGCAATAGCACTTAGATGTATATATGGCTTTGTAGTGCTTCACAATCCTCTCTAAGCAGTTTACAGAGTCAGCCTATTGCCCCCAACAATCTGGGTCCTCATTTTACCGACCTCAGAAAGATGGAAGGCGGAGTCAGCCTTCAGGCTGGTGAGATTCAATCTGCCAAATTGCAGTCAGTCAGCAGAAGTAGCGTGTAGTACTGCATTCTAACTACTGCACTCTGGTAATACACGGACATGTAAATCAGTAAAAATGCTTTGCTCTTATTCTGGATAGCTCCTTATTGATTAAACATCCTTGTTATGGTTCTAATATGAGGAAATTAAAATGTAAATGTCTCATTGTTCTTGTAATTATACTCCAAAAAGATCAGCCTGGATTAATTCCCTCCCCCCCAAAAAAACAACAACAACACACCACCATATCTGGCTTTGTTCTAACTCTGAAGAACCTCTGAATTATGGTCTATAAACAGCTAAAAAGCAGAGGCTGTCATTCCCTTTTAATAGACAGCAATCATTGGAGTATGATAACTTAAAAAAATGGATAACTCTTCTTTAGCAATCAAATTTAACTTTTTGAACTCAAAGTAAACATATAGTTACTACCAGAGCCCTAAGAAAACTGTACAGCAAAGTGGTTTAATATTTAATGACACACAATGATAAAAAAACATCTTCTTCTTTAAACCTGAGCAATGGTTCTTAAAACTATCCTATCTGTTGAACATGAAATTGTCTTCCTAGGATATTTCTGAAT
>JANHFL010004568.1:0-16949 GCA_032468155.1 Oxyrhabdium leporinum | reverse complement strand
GCTGACTCTGTAAACCGCTTAGAGAGGGCTGTAAAGCACTGTAAAGCAGTATATAAGTCTAAGTGCTATTGCTATTGGTATTCCGACAAGCAAAGTCAATGGGGGAAGCCAAATTTGCTTAACCACCACCACGATTCACTTAGCTGCAATGATTCGCTTAACAACTGTGGCAAAAAAGGACGTAAAATGGGTAACGACTCACTTAACAACTGCCTTGTTTAGCAATGGAAATTCTGAGCTCAATTGTGGTTGTAAGTTGAGGACTACTTGCATTAAGTGATTTGCGCCAGGATGTCACGATGAGCATCTCTACAGGAAAGGGGAGCGACCTCCTCTTAGCTGATTTCCAAGCCAGCGAGATTTCTCAGCCTTCAACTAACCTCGTGTTAATGAATTTCACACACCTTTCACAGAAGGAGACGGAGTGATCTGCATTGGCTCCTCTTCTTGAAACGGAAGCCGGCCTCCGCAGGTCGGACAGAAGTGAAACATTTCCTCAACTTTCTGTCCACATTGTGGACAAAAATTGACCATCCTGGAAAAGTCACCGAGAAAGAAAAAGGAAGGTCAAATCCAGAAGTAACTGATGCATACCAAAAAGCTGTACATGCCCAGATAATAATAATGATAATAATGATAATGATAATAATAATAATATATGGGCTGAGTATCGCAGTGAACTCCCTTGTAGTCTTTAGCTACCAAACTTTTATTTTATTAGGGTGGAGAAAAAAGAAGTCCATATAACAGAAATAAAAGGGGAAGGGTATAATGACAACCACTTTTTTAAAAAAAAATATCCCAAGGTTCTTTACAAATTTGAAACCACCACAAATTACATCTGTTTGGAAGTCTACTTCTCTTTGAGGATGAGCTTGTGAGTTGGTTTCCAAATTTTTCGTTTACCTGGCTAGGTAACAACTTCAGCGGAGTTTAGGGGATGTCATTGTGTTCTTCTGTTTATAAACTCCCCTCAACCCCGCTGAAGATGTTACCTAACTTGGTAACAAAACGTTCGGAAACCAAACCATGAGCTTGGAGAATGAACCTTCACCCTCATCCTACACCTGAGCTACAAATATTCGCCACTATGCCTACTTCTCTTTCTCATGATCAGGCCTGAAACCTCTGCAGAAGACAAGCAAACTTTGGAACACCAAGAAAACAACCCCACCTTGACCTACACATATTTTCCACCTTGGCAAATTATATTTGCTACTTATACACAATCCACAGTGGTCAAAAATGTCCTTTCTGGAGAAACCTTCATGTTCATGAGGCCACTGGACTTACTTGTTCTTCCTTCGAAGACATTTCGCTTCTCGTCCAAGAAGCTTCTTCAGCTCTGACTGGATGGTGGGGAATGGAAGGATTTATGCTCCTTGCAGACAGCTAGTCATCTGCATTTTTTAGCGAGTTATTTTGGACAGAGAGGACCGCTGGTTTGAAAGAGGAGTCTAACAGGCCATCTATGTCAACATTGAACACCCCTCTCTCAACAGAGGGGGAGGGATGCGACATCATCTATCTCCAGTCTATAACACAGACCTTTCAGCAGTTCCAAGAAGGCTCCACACCCATTTATACTAGTCAGGTGACCCTGTTGACGGAGATAAACCTCGAGGTTTACCCTCTAAAAGAATGCAAATGACTATCTGTCTGCAAGGAATATAAATCCTTCCCTTCCCCACCATCCAGTCGGAGCTGAAGAAGCTTCTTGGATGAGAAGCGAAACCTCTTCAAAGAAAAACCAGAAAGTCCAGTTGCCTCCTGAAAAAGCACCTTTGGGACAACCATGACCCGGATGACTGAGAACCTCCATAGACCTTCACGTTCATGGGTTTCTATAAAAAGGCAAGACCACCTAGAAAAGTACCTATTGTCTACAAAGCAACATTCTAGCTCACAATTTTGGCGGTAATATCTTTTGCAGAGTCAAACAACTGCACTTCCTTCCTTCCATAATTATGCACGGCAAGGGGTTGATTAGATCTCGAGATCTGCAGGTTGTCACTGTCCAGATACTCTGAGCTTTCTTTCTTCTACTTTCTTTCTCACCAGGCTCAACACTGACTCATCCTTCCATCTTTCCGAGGTCGGTAAAATGAGGGCCCAGATTGTTGTGGCTAATGTGCCGATTCTGTATGTGCTGAAAAGTCCTGTGAAGCAGTATATAAGTCTAAGTGCTGCTGCTGGCTAACTTTGCTCACCGCCAGCAGTTCGATCCTGACCGGCTCAAGGTTGACTCAGCCTTCCATCCTTCCCAGGTGGATAAAACGAGGACCCAGATGGTTGGGGGCAATACGCTCTGTAAACTACTGTAAAGGGGCTGTAAAGTACTGTGAAGCGGTATATAAGGGCGATTGCTACTAGAATAATGCTTCCAACCCTGGCAGCGTGCAGATGTGTGGACTTCAACTCCCAGAATTCCCCAGTCAGCTCCCCGTATCCCCTGGCAACGCCAAGATCGGAGGCTCCGGCCTATCCAGAGGCCTAAGGATCGGGCAAGGAGCTACCCACCCGGCGCCGAGCCCGCAGGTCCTCTTGGCAGTCGCGTCGCCCTCTTCGTCCCACCGCCGCCGCTTCCGAGCCGCGCAGCCGGATTTCATAGCAGCGTCGGCTAAAAACGCTTTCGCTTTCGCAGCGCGGCCAGGCTTCCGGTGCAAGGCCACGCCTTTTCCTTTCCTGGCCACGCCCCCATTGCTCTGGGGGAAAAAAAGGTCTCGTAATCATAGAGAGCATCTGGTCCTCCAAGCTAGATGGGCGTTTCCTTCACGGAGCTTTACGGAAGCCCTGACTTTGGGCCTGCAGTACCTCCATCAGCCACCAGGGGCAGGACGTTCCGAGCTATGCATTTTTCCTATTTTCCTCATGAAAAGCCCCGCCGGTGATCGAGCCCTACGGTGGTCACGACTTTGATTTTTAATCTCAATTTTATTTTAATCAATATCTCGAGGCGATGAACGTAGATGTTTTTATCCTATTTTGCCCACGATTAGCGGTGTTTGCCTTATATTCCCCGTCGAACGTTGCAGTTACACCCAATGGCCACCGGGGGGGCAGCATGTACCATAATTAAACACAATCTTCCATTTCGTGATAAATACGGTCCTGTTGCCATATTTTCCCTCTTTGTAACCTGGAATGTGTGAAGGGAACCATCAGGACAGTGTATGCTGTACTTTCGACGTGTTGTCCTATTTTCCTCATCCAGGGTCTGGAATCCCCCGAGGAGCCAATGGGTAAGTGCAACATGGATATTGTATTGCAGGCTCCCTAGCTCAAAAGTAATGGATTTTTTTGTGTGTGTGTGCAACACGCAACATGCCCTGGTGGCTCTCTGAGGTACTGAAAGGTCAACAGAAGAAAACAAAGCAATGCATGCATCATTTATTAGATTTGTAGGTTGCCCATCTTGCTTAGAGGGGACCCATAAAGGACATACAATGCCTTGGTTGCTCACTTGGTTATTGCAAATACTTCAGGAAACCCCCAGGAGGCAGTATGTCCATCGTAGTCCATTATATTGCACGATATTCCCCACTAACCCTGTAATAAGTCATAGAGGGCAATATATACTATACATTACTTTATAGGTTCCACTGAGCCTGCACTACTCATCGTCCATTCATATTACGCTCGGTTGCAACCCAGCCATTACAGAATTGCTTAGTTGTGATTTAATCTTGCACGCACCCAACCATGGTGGTTTATAGAACTGAACAGAATAGAATTGTTTATTGGCCAAGTGTGACTGGACACACAAGGAATGTGTCTTCGGTGTATAGGCTCTCACTGTACAGAAAAGCTGTAAGTGATAAATCATTATACGTTATACAGGTAGCCCTCAACTTATGATCAGTTACAACCAGCAAAACAAGTCCTCAGTTGTTGGTGTGAAGTTTAGGCACTCGTGGGACTGAAAGTGATTTTAGCTGTCAGGGCAGACATTAAGTGAACACTGTGGTCGTAAGTGCAAATTCATTCATTTTCAATGGGTGATTTGCTGGAAACTGACCAGTTACCAAGCACCCAACATGCAGTCATGTGATCACGGGGATGTGTTTGTGGGGGACCATTTACAATGGCTGAAGGTTGTGTGTCTGCTTTATGAGGAGGTAACGCACCCATTCTGTGGCCGTCATAATTGCAGGCAGCCATAAATCGGGCACTTTACAACCATAGAACATAGTTAAGCATGCCAGTTTAACCTGACTTTTCTGGCTCCTGGTGTCAAGGCCAAAACAACTTTTTTGATTATATTTCACCCACCTTGTTAACCTATTGGAACACTTCAAAGTGATGCTTCATAAAGACTCAGGCGCTTGTATATAAAGTTCGTTTTTATATATAAAAAAATCACTAGCCAACATGAACTGTCATTAACATTAAAAAAAAAACAAAAAAACCCCATCTCATTGACCAGGTCCAATATTCCTCAATTTCATGCAGTCTTCAAACACAAGCCTTTTTAAAATCTTGCCAGACAATTTATAGAGGCATAATTCATTGGGGGGGAAAAAAATATTTTTTTTTCTCCAGGCCCTGATTGGACAATACAACAAATAACCAAAACCATTATTTCAACGTCTCCTGGTCACGTAAAGATGGAAAAGTGGTTGCTTTTCAGTGATCATTCAAACCGAAAAGTGGTTAGTTTCCTCAAGATCATTCAAGCCCATTTAAAATGCTGTATTACATATTTGACAACCTGTGGATTCTTCCACGGAATGGACACCAACCTATTATTTTTTTAGGGTTTTTCAAAATTTCTACCCTATTAAATTGATCAACGGCATCATTTCCATCAACGGGTTCACAATCGCAAAGATGGTGCTCTTTGCAATTGTGATGACGTGCAGAACACACATAAGTATGCCTGCCCTCTGTGCCCTGAACAGTGTATACTTTAGGACCTCACAGCAATGTGACAGAACACAATTAATGTTGCTAGTTTCTGGGCAAGATCTGCTGAATTTGTACATGTTTTAATCTTGTTTTTTTTATATTTTATATTTTAAATTTCATGGCGTACAGTACGCTTTGTTTTAACTGTGATGATTCTGACACGAACAAACAAACAAAAGTTGCAACGCCTGGCTCCACATAGCGCTGTTGTCATCACGGTTGTGTGGCCACTGGACACAACAGGCTTGCATTTTTAGGAGGAAAAGAACAAGTAAAATCAGAGAAAGTAAGTAGCAAGCAAAGAAAGAAATAACACAACAACAAAGGAACATTTGGGAAAGAATGTTAAGAAACAGGATGCCGAAAGGGGACAGGATGCATTTGCTAAATAACTTTATGACTAGTCCATAAGTCGCGTCAATCATTTTGAACAGAAAGGCAGGAAAAATAATTATATATATATATCCGCATATTCTCCAATGAATGGCAGAATCTGGTCACAAAGCACTGTTTCTCAATATCAGCCATTTTAAAACATGTGGACTTCAACTCCCAGAATTCCCTAGCCGGTCTGCTGGAGAATTCTGGGAGTTGAAGTCCATGCGTTTTAAAATGGCTGAGGTTGAGAAATGCTGCTCCAGACCATCCTTCTTAACCTGTGCATGCCCTCAAGAGTAGCTCACCGACTTGGAAAAAGGGGTCACATTAGAAAAAGCAATTTGAGATAACAAAGAGTTTAAAACGAGGTAGTATCCCCCTTCCCCAAAATAAGACCAGACAGTTCCAAGCTGCCAAGAAAACACAGCTCCACACCCTCTCAAGATGAGATCCAGACTACAATATCCAGCCCACTTTTATTAACATCTGCAGAGAAGATCCATCAGTGAGATGTTTGTATTTCAGAAGATGGCCAAGGATCCATTTGTGTGTGTGTGTTTACCTAATCTGGTCTCCTTCATTTCATGGAGAAGTTGCGAGAGAAAGATAAATTCACGAAGGATTGCTTCTGAATTGCTAAAAAGATCAGGGTGAGGCACTGAGCTGTACGATGTGGAAGGTGAACCAAGATTGACTTGGTTAACCTCACCTGGCACACAAGCAAACCCAACATCTCTTGGGAAAGACTATGATTTGGTCTTGGAGGAGAGGCAGGTATTCCATGTAAGATAAGACCTCTGTGTTGCATGTCTTAGCACCTTCACCTTTGATTTGGCGGGTGGTGGTGGGATGTAGCGATGGCGGCGACCTCAAGAACAGCTGACAGGGGAGTCAGGAACTACCATGGGAAGCGTAGAGTGATGACTCACAACATCCAAGATACTTGGTACAACAACCTCTCATTTTAGCTCTTTGCTTTGAAGGATTCTGACGTTCTGAGAAACAGCCTCCAAGGTTCAAGCTTCAACAACCTCTGGCCTTCACAGCCTTCAAAGGCTTAAGAAACCTAAGTGGTTCTTCTCTTCTTCACCGTATGGCGTTACGTTCTTCCGCTTGGCTTGTCTCCTGCTCGACCGGCCGTTGGCGGAAAGTAAACATGATTCTGAGCGCGAAGGCAGTTGTAGGATTTTATCCTTCGACAGCCTCAGTGGTTGCCCCAAGCTGGCTTCGAGAAATGTGCTGAAGTTGCCATCGGTAGCAGAAGGAGGGCTGGTACCGTTGACTGAGGCGTAGCCTGAGCTGGCTTCCTCAGGAGACGCTTGGGTGATGGCGAACCCGCTCTCCTCGTTGGGATGGTCGCAATCCTTGAAGATGTACTGACATCCTTCTTGGGGAAGGCTTTCGTCGTCGCTGGATTCTTGGCAACAGCAAGGCTTCCTGAGGTCCTGAGGCGGTAGAGTTCCATCCAGAATTCCAGTAGGAGCTGTAACTATACCGCGGGGAAACAGAAGAAGAAAACTCTTAAAACAGAAGAAGAAAACTCTTAAAACAGAAGAAGGAAAACTCTTAAAATAAGATGGTCAGAGATGTGACCCAGTCTTCACGAGCCCCACTCAACAGCCTACTCGTGAGGAGAAACCCCTTTTTATTTACAAAGGCAGGAATACATGGCATTCACCGACAAAGCTCCAGGTCACACATCCTTAGGTGATTTGCAAGCAGTAGCAGTCTGAGTTCCCGGCAGGGAGCCTCGATTAGCACTTCAATCCCAACACAAAGATTCCTGACCAACCTGGGCAGGAAATCAGGGCAAGGAATCTGCTGGAGGGAAATCTTCTGGAGTATGAACGGTTGTGTCTGATAACAGTGCCTCCCACATCCCTCCTCCTTATATCCCAGCCAGGGAGGGTCTTGTTAACATCTCCTTCTTTTCCTGGATAGCTGGACTTCAGTCCTATGTTGCTCTCCTCTGCACATCTGGAACAGACCCCAGCTGTTCCTCCCCCTCGTTCAGCTCAGGCCCTGAAAGCAGCTGTCTCTCCGCCTGAGCGTGAGTAGATGGGCCCTGCTCTGCATCTGGCTCTGAGACCTCCTGCTCCTCAGAGCCTTCCGCAGGTCCCGATGGTAACTCAGGCACCTCTTCTGACTCATCTTACTCGACTGCCAGCGAACCACAACAGTCAGTATCGAACCCAGAAGACCAGGTCTACATGTGAAGGTCCAACTAAACTGATTTATTGCTCTCCATGCCTACGCAAAGGAATCTTCTCAATGAACAGTTAGCATCTGATTGGAGTTAAGATGAGGGTCAATGGCACTGAAGGAGATTTGGACTCAGTTCGCTTGTGGCTACGTAGGGATTCTAGGCTGAACTCTCTTTTGACTCCAATCCCAGGTTCTGCCATTTCTCCTCCTCCAGTCAAACACATGCTGAAGAACTCAAAATTAGGCCAGGGCAATTTGCTTTTTGCGCTCTAGAACTAGCCAAGTGGATTTCCCCAAAGTGAACCAATGACAAAATTCAGCAAAGGTTTACTTCCCTTGTACGTAATAGTCCTCGACTGACAAGCATTTGTTTAGTGACCGTTTGAAGTTACAACAGCACTGGTCTGCAATGATCGTTAAGTGCACGGGCTAGTTGTCACTTTTTTAAAATGCTGTTATAATTACGAATGATGGCTAAACGAATGATGAAGAACATTCTGCAATAGGCAGCCCGCCTGTAAGTATGAGTTCTGACTTAAGCACAGATTTGAATGAAAAATGGAGTTAAAAAGGGAATTGTTCTTAATCCAGGCACAGAAGGAGAACACTGAAACTTGCATTTTTGCAACGGAGATAACGTTAAGAGGAAAGAAAGAAGGGACCTTACCATCTCCCTCCTTCTCGCCTTCGCTTTCTTGATCTCCTTCATATCCCGAACAAGCATCCAAGCTCCAATCCAGAAAATTATCCAGAAGGCTTTCTTCCTGAGTGGACAATTCAGCTGTAGGGGTGGTGACGAAGCTACCCCGGTCCTCCTGGATGCTGTCTTCCCTTCTCCTGTGAGAGAGGGAACACCACCATGAATGACTCTCTTGGTCAGAAGGCCCCAGCCAACGATGAGATCCTACATCTCCAGATATAGGCCAAGTCAGGGCCTGGTGCTTCTAGGCACATGGGAGAACAGTCAAGATGGCCACTGCAATCAGATCATGCAAAGTCGTGTAAAAAGGAGGTGGGGCTTGCATAGCATGACCACAGCTCCATTGTGGGTTTTGTTTTGTTTTTTTTTAAATGTCCATCCCATCCCACGACCTGGAAAAATAACCTGGTTTTCTTACAATCTTCTAGGGGCTGTAGGTACTAATCCCACTGGAGGAACGAGTTCAATTTTTTTCCACATCCTTCCAAAAGATTGCTTTTTCAAGAATCTACAGAATCTCTGTAGACAACAGAAGCTCTGGCTTTCCTGCTGTCCAACCCCCTTTTTTTTTTCCTCCTGGAGACCTCCTAGGACCGCCAGAGTGACCCAAAGCAACCGTTCCCCTTTGGAGCTGGAGATCATAATCCAACTTCCCCTGCGGCGCCCACTTCCTGCCAATTCAATCGGAACCCAAGTTCCGGACTTGCCTTTTAGAACGTTTTCCAGATGGGGACGTCAGGAAGGTCTCCATCGCGTTAACGTACGAAGATCCAGGCTCCGGGTCTTCCTGTTTCACTCCCAGCAGGGAGCAGAGCTGGCTGTAGCTCATCACCTAAAGTAACAGGTTAACTGAGGCGGGATGCTGCCTTCATCTTGGCATCCAAGCTGACAAATATTTGGCCGTTTCTTCTAGCCCCAACCCAAAAGAAAACACCACTTGATTCTTCAACTGCTCAGGTACGGGCAGGTGGGAAGAACCAGGATTCCACACATTAAGTTGCAATTCAGATTTACTGCTCAAGCCTGCAGCCAAGAATCTAGTCAACTAAAATTCAGCCCTAGATAAGGGTCAACGTAATTCAAGAGCGGTTGGACTTGGAACATCTGTGGCTATGTAATGACTCTAGGCCGGTGTGCGTGCACACCGGGAATCGGAAGAGCAGCTCTCTAACGCGCATGCTGGAAACCGGAAGCTTAGCTTCCCGGCGCGTGCATGCGTGCCGGCCACCTGGTCTTCCGGTTTCTAATGCGTGCACGAAGGCCAGCTGGCTGGTGTGCGCATGCGCTCCGGGGAGCTGCTCTTCCGGTTTCCAGCACTCCCGCACACGCGAAGACCAGCTGGCCGGTGTGCCTGTGCACAACAGAACCTGGAAGACCAACGGGCGACAGCTGACATGCCCAGAGAGATGCCTCTGTGTGCCACTTCCGGCACGCGTGGCATAGGCTCACCCTCACGACTCTAGGCTGATGTCTCGCTTCACGCTATCCTCTTAGTTGTTTTCTTATAGTTATCAGATACAGGTAGTCCTTGCTTAGTGACTACAGTAGGGATTGGCAACTCTGCTGTGTTATGTGACTGTGATGGACTTATAGCCTCCCTCTCACAGCGGCTGTTAAGGAAATAACGTGCAATTTCACTGCTGGCTTCTCCCCGAACTCTGCTTGTTGAAAGCCGGCTGTGTACTACACACATGGTGTTTACATAACCACAGGACCCTGCCATGGTCGTCAATGTGACGATTCGCTGCAAAGACATTTTTAGCAAAGAAGAACCTGAACGCTATTCTTCAAAGTTCCACCCAAACGTGTTTTTTGTTTTTTTTTAAAGAAAGAAAATTCAACCATATACCGTTAAGACGACAATCTTTAAAGAAAGGTTTAAAACAGTGGAAAAAACAAAATCCTTCCCTCCGATTCTTTATTTAGCCTACCTCTTCTTTTCCAATTTCTTCGTAGCGCTTATCCTCAAATCGTTGCTTCACGGCAGTCAGGGATACCTGCCTGTAATCTTTGGGAGCATCTTCATGGAAGCTAGGAAGAAAAACAACAACAACAGGGAACCATCTCCATGAATCTCCCAAACAGCCAACGGTATCAGAATAACTTTCTCTAGCTAAAGTTTGGCTGCAGCCTCCCCTAATGGGGGGTGATCATTTCTGCCTGATACGGTCCCCTTTGTGATTCTACCAGCAGGAGGAAACCCACCATCAAGATCAGCTGTTGAGGGGGTCCTTGGATGGTCTCTGAGCTTGGTTGTGTTCTTGCAGATGTTTCATAACTCAAACTAGGTTACATCATCAGTGCTAGAAGGGAGTGGGGTCTGCTCATTTTATATATTAGTGGCTTGCTCTGTGTCTCTCACCAACACCGACAGATTAAGCCACTACTGTAGTATATAGACACAACTCCCTTCTAGCACTGATGACGTTACTTAGTTGGGTCTCGAAACATCTGCATAAATGTAACCAAGCTCAGAGAACCAAGGACCCAGTCCTCCTCCTCCTCCTCCTCCCCTATAGCGCTGCTGCTGTTACCTAGTTGGATAATGAAACGTCTGCGAGAAAATCACCATGCTCAGACAGCACCAAGAACCCCTCATTTCAACCCTGAGCTACAAATATTCTCCTTTATTGGGATCAGCTCTTGCCTGATTTAAGAGAGCATGGCTATTTTTCTCAATGGGAAGAGAAACCCACCCATCACTCGCTGAAGTTCCAGTTTTCTGAAGGTTTACCAGTTTTTCTTTTAACTTCCATTTTTTTAAATTTTGATTGTATAAAATACAAGAAAAGAAAATAGGAAATTAAGGGAAGGAACAGGAAAAGTTTTGATTTAAAAGAAAAAGTGCTTTTATGTTCGTTTGTTTTTTTAAATGTTTAGTACTTCGAGGGAAAGGGGAGGGTGAAAGAAAGGCAGAAAGGAAGGAAAAAAGGTCCCCCCCCTTTCAGTAAGGCCAAAGAATTTGAAATACAATAAATTTTGTAAATAAAAACGGCAACAGTTCACAAAGATTATGAGGTGCAGATAGAAATAGACGTTATTTCCATAGCAAGGAAGATAAAGCAGGAATGGTTAAATTGATTACTTTATTTAAAGAGGAAAATATGTTCTTATTTTTGGATATCACTTCTGGAATTTGTGCTTGTGAAGGAAAAAAAATGAAACTTTGATTTTGGTTTTGTTGATTAGAAAGATTTGGTGTTATAGGAACGGCTAGTTATGTATTAGTGTGTAAAAGCAAAAAGTGGAGGTTGGAGTGTGTTTATCTTGGACTGTGCTAGGAAGAGTTGGAAGTCAATGCCCCCCTTTCTTTCTTTTTCTCTTCCCCCTTGTATTTCAAAGATTTACCACTTCTTGTGGAGACTCAGCACACAGGGAACTAGTTCTTCAAGAGAAAATCCTGTATTTTCCGTTAACTGACTAGTCCAAGGACGAGCTGGAGATAAGACAAATGAAAAAATAAACCTATGTTAATATTGCTATTTTTTTTTTAATCTTCTGCACAACTTAAGCTTAACTTTATCTCGACTCGGGAATACAAGCAGCCCTCAAACTGAGACCACAATTGAGCCCGACATTTCTGCTGCTAAACAAGACAGTTGTAAAGTGAACTGTGCTCCAATTTTACGACATCTTGTCACGGTCGTTAAGCAAATCAACACAGCTAAGTGGCTCATGGGGTCGTTAAACGAATCTGGCTTTCCCCATTGACTTTGCTTGTCAGGTCTCCAAAAGTGATGCCATAACCCAGGGACAATGCAACCATCATAAACATGAGTCAGTTGCCAAGCAACAGATTTCTTTTATTATTATTATTATTTTTATTATTTTTATTATATATTTTCTCTTTGCATACAATAAGTGCTTAGTGAACAGCGGACTGTCTGGGTCAGTTTGTTCACATAACAATATTAAACTCCCAATTTCTACCTCTATTATCCAACCACTGATAAAACGAGTCCCAAGTTTGAAAATCTTCTGTGCCTTCTTTCTCTTTTATCTTCACCGTTAGCCTGTCCATCCCCGATTTTTGGGGATTATGATTTTTTGGATCACGTGATCGCGGGGGAACCGCTGCAACGGCCGTTAAGTGTGAAAACCGGGCCGTAAGTCACATTTTTTTCAGGGCCGTTGCGACGACAAAGGGCCGTTAACAAACTAGTGTAGGCCGAGGAGGACTACCTGCGCAGACCTCCCTCCCCGTCTACCAAGGCCATTCTCCCACACCACTCCATCAAGCCGAGCTTGACAATCGCGATTCGTTTAACAATCGCGGTAAACAAAACAACTGCTTGGTCTTTGTCCAGATCGGAACTCACCTTGTCTGTGCAACACTTTTGCTAACAACAAGGCTGCTGCAGACAACCGGGCCGGGGAGTAGCCGCAAAGGCCCGTGTTGAGTAGGGAAAGTTCACAGATAAAGCTGTACAGGGACGCTGTCCTTCTCTCCAGCGAGACGGCGTTCAGCAGCACTTCCTTATAGTCGACAATAGTAAGGATCTTTTTTTTAAAAAAAAAAAGAAAAACATATATAAAAAAAGAAAGGAGGAAAAGAGGAAGTCAAACACGTTCCTAACCCGGCCAAGATGTAAGAAGAGCAGTAAGTCTCCAGATGACACACACACACACACACACACACACACACAAGTATGTTTGGGGTTTTTTAAGACTTCCGGTCAGTTCCAGCTTCTTAAATTTCTAGCCCACTGTTCTGCACTATGTTTCAAAGTCAAAACACATTTAACACCAGTTTGTGGATGCTTCTGGGTTATCTCTCCCAAAGGAGCTTTTTTTTCAAGAGGCAACTGGGCTTTCTTGTTGTTTTCTGTGAAGATGTTTTGCTTCTCATCCAATGAAAAGCGAAACGTCTTCAAAGAGAAAAAAACCCCAGAAAGTCCAGGTGCCTCTTGAAAAAAAAACTCCTTTGGGACAACTGAGCTGGATAACGGAGCATCTCCATAGTCTCTTGTAAATCAAACATCTACAGAAAGGAAGGGAGGGAAGGATAGAAGGAAGGAGATGAATAGAGGAAGGAAAGGAAAGGGAAGGAAAGGAAAGGAAAGGAAAGGAAAGGGAAGGGAAGGGGAGAAACACAAGGTTTAAATTCTGAATCTGAGCTGAGAAAGTCACGGCAGAATCAAACAGCATTGGAAAAATTCAAAGGAGGGGGATTTGTTCAATATTTTTTCATGTGCCGATAAGGTGACTGCATATGACATTCATGTCCAAAATATGCTCCAAGCACATCACTTCCCACATTACTATTGGGAGCAATCGAACAGGTAGCCCTCAACGTAGAATCACAATGCTTAAGGCCAAGTCTACCCTCTCCGTACCAGTTTACCTTTATCCTGCCTTCCAGGGCAGAGATGATCTCCCCCATCATCCTCACCAGGTCTTCGTACTTGTAGGTGTTGTCTGTTAACCAAACCGCTTCGCGAATCGTTAGAATCTCTTTGCTCAGGAAGCTGCAACACAAGAGCAATTTGCATGAAAGGCCAAACAGCGGGAGGACTTGTGGGGGCCCCATTTCTTACTAAGCTCCCCCTTCCAGAAGCAGCTAAGTCACCAAGGTTTTTAGTGTGATTTATTTTATTTTTTTTAAAGGGCAGAAGCGAAGAGGAACTAAAAAAACAACAACAAAACCTCAGCAAAACTAACTCCAGGGCATGTGCTGAAGCAGCATTTGACAGGGCCTTGAAGTGTGCCTGAATTCACAGCAAAATACACCGCAGTTATCTTTCAGATACCTCCTGTCAGTCTCGCAGGCTAAATCAGATAGGAACCACAACCAGGTGAGTTTATTCTACTTTATTGCAAAGCTAACATCGATAGGACCTTGCAAGACGTAAAGTACAACCCCCCCCTCTGTCTCCTTTGCAGCCCAAGAAACTAGGGAGGGTGGGTCTTCTGACTTTTTGCCTCAGCCGTAATGAAATTGTGGGTTAGGTTGTCTCTTATCCGACTGTTCCCTTGGCAGCATCTCTTTCTCCAGTCTCCCAAGGTCTTTCACGTATAATATCTTGTCCAAAAGGTGCTTTTTCCAAAAGGCAACTGGATTTCCTTGGCTTTTCTTTTTTTTTTTTAAAATGTTTCGCTTCTCACCCACAAAACTTCTTCAAAACAGTTCTGAAGAAGCTTCTTGGATGAGAAGTGAAATGTTGTCAAGGAAATGCCTCCGGAAACCATGGGCGCTCTATCACTGGATGTTTTTTAAGTAGAGTCTAGACAGTCACTTATCTAAAATGGTACAGGTTCTCCTGCTTGAGCAGGGAGGCTGGACTAGAAAACCTCCAAGGCCCCTTCCCGCTTATTCTATTCTAAATTCTCCAATTGCTTTTGGGAAAAACCTTGAGAACACTACATTCCCTCTCCATCTGTATTGCATGATGAATGTAGATCACATGATGAAATGTATTTATGATGACTATGATCATGATTCATCACTTATATCTTTTATGTACACTGAGAGCTTATGCACCGAAGACAAATTCCTTGTGTGTCCAATCATACTTGGCCAATAAAGAATTATATTCTATTTTCCATCAGGTCCCATGTCCTGCATAACCTTATTTTTTTAAAAAAGATGGATTTAATTTTCAAAAAGGTGAAATCTAGAATTGATCAACTCAAAGCCCTCTCTGTCTGCAGCATTGTTAATTGACACAGTCTGGTTTTTTTACAAGCATTCCTTCCTTCAGATCCCACACAGAGCTTTGAGGCACTGAAAAATAAAGAACCAGTAACCACAATTCTTTGGTTTCCTTGAAAAATGGGGGGGAGGGACTAATTACCGGTAGTCCACAACATATGACAATTGGGACTAGAATTTCAATTGCTAAGCGAGGCAGTTATTAAGTAAATTGCACCTGATTTAATGAGCTTTTTGCTATGATCTTAAGTAAATCACTGCAGCTATTATGTGACTCTATTATGTGGCTGTTCAGCAGAGCTGGTTTCCCCCATTGACTTGTTTGTCAGAAGCCAGCTGGGAAGGTTGCAAACGGCAATCAGATGATCCCTATGATGTTGTAATCATAAATACATGCTGGTTGCCATGTGCCCAAATTTTGATCACATGATCATAGGGATACTGCAATGGTCGTAAGTGTGAGGAATCAGTTGTAAGTCACTTTTTTCAATGCCCTTGTAACTTTGAATGGTTGCTAAATAAATAGTTGTAAGTCTATTTAGTCTGTAAGACTAAGTCTTACAACTTAGTCTAGGATGGTTGAAAGCAGACCAGAGAATAACCTCCCATTTGCCTTTCAGTAAATAGGGGCTTTGCGGGAATCCTGAGGTGTGTTGCAAACAACAACAAAAATCTATGTTCACCACAAGAAAGCAGCAAATCAATAGAGACAGAAAACTCTTTGCTTCCACTTAGTGGTTGCCTTGATTTTAACACCCCACAGAATTTCTCAACTTCAACAATTTAAGAATTCTCTGGACAGCAGAATACCGGGAATTGAAGTTCAGATATCTTAAAAGTTGCTGGGGTTGAAAAAAAACTAACAGATCATCTAAGTGAAGAGTCCATCTATTTCCAAAATTTCCTGAGTACTCCAGCCCCAAAATTTTGCCAACTCCTCAATGTTTTATGGATGGTTTGTTTCTGACTCAGTTCTGAACTGACCCTTGCACTGATCACTTTATTGATTAGGCCAAAGGATACATTTATCCCTCCACTCCAGCTAAACTGAGGACTGGGAGGCTTTTTTATCAGTGTGTTACATATTGGTGGGGAGTGCTATATTTTAGCAGCTTTTTAATCTAATCCTTTGGCGACTATCTCCTGTTCTCTCCCCAGGATCTACCATGCGGAGCTTTTTATGTCTTCTTTTCCTGTTCAAAATTCTAGTCCCTAGTTTTGCTGCCTCCCTTCATAGCCAACCTGACCAGCAACAGATTGAAGAAGGTAAAAAAAACAACAACACGTGGGAATGAGGGATTTGTTATCCAAATTTAGTGGCAGATTAATGAAGAAGCATATAGAGCAGGGCTGTCAAACTCCTGGCCCACGGGCCAGATGCGTCACGTGCTGGCCACGCCCATGCCTAGTTTAGCAAAGGGGGAAAAACTCCTGATCCGTCACTTGATGCCGCCGTGACGATGTGAGTTTGACACCGCTGATATAGAGTGTTAGAAGATGTTAAGACTAGGCAACAGAGCACGAGGGCAGTACTTTGGACGCAAAGACAAAATGTTCTTTTGTTTTGCAGCACACGGGGACATTCAAGTAATTCCTACTTACAGATCCAAATGTCACTTTTCCCAGGATTGTGTGATAGCTGTAGCTGGTGGCCATATAGGGCTAGGAAAAGACAGAAGTGCTTTATAGGATGGACATCTCAAAGAACCCTTTTCCCTGAAATTCACATCTGACTACAGAATTTTGACTACAGAAATTCCAGTTAATTTCCTCCAGTCTCCTGTAATATACTTTAGATTCTGCAACACTAAAACAACAACAACAAAAAAGCACAGTCAGCTTTCTACTTTAACTTCCAAGCATTCCCAAGTAATAACCCAAAATCCCGTTTCTTAGATGTAAATGCTTCTGAAAAATAGAGGTCGTGAGTGGTAGAATGAATGTCCTATAAAAGAGCCTTGATTAAACCAATTTTATTAATAGACATTTAGATATGGCTGCTCTCTTTTTAAAAAAATAATTGAATTAAAGATTATAATAGAGGAAGGAAGGAAGGAAGGAAGGAAGGAAGGGAAGGAAGGAAGGAAGGAAGGAAAGAAAGAAAGA
>JANHFL010004567.1:85739-104918 GCA_032468155.1 Oxyrhabdium leporinum | reverse complement strand
CACTTACCTCGCATCCAAAATAGGCCGCATGGAGATTCCCGGGAGGGGTGGGGCAGGGTGGGCAGGACCAGCCAGGGGTGGGATTTTCCGGTTCACCGAACCAGCCATAACATTAGCTACGGGTTTGCCCAAACCCGGGTGAACCCGTAGCAGCCCACCCCTGGGTTAAGGCACCAGGCTGGAAAGTGGGAGATTGTGAGTTTAAGTCCTGTCTTAACCATGAAAGCCAGCTGGTCAATCTTGGGCCAGTCAGTCTCTCTCAGCCCAACTCACCTCACACAGTGGTTGTTGTGAGGGAAATAGGAGGAGGAAGATGTGTTGGATATGTTCTCCATCTTGAGTTATTTATAAAATTAATAAAGGCAAGATAAATTAAAATAAATTAAAATAATAATTACTAGAGCTTGCAGATCATTTGCCTTTTGAGTTATTTTTGTTGTGTCATCAGCAAAGCATAAGTTGTTGATGTTTCCTCCTTCAGTTTTGAAACCATGCTCATCTTCTTCCAATCTAAGTTCTCTCAATATATACTCAACATATCGATTGAAGAAATAAGGGGACAGTCTACAGTCTTGTTTCACTCTTTTTCCAATCTGGAACCAGTCTGTTTGCCATGTTCCTTCAGACCATGGCTTTCTGACCTATGTATAGGTTTTGTAGGAGGACAAAGAGATACACTAATTAAGATTCCCCTTTTTCTAAACACATACCACAACCTGACATGATCAACACAATCAAAGGCTTTTCTATTAACAGTGAAGCACATAGTGACTGCTTTTTTATATTCTTTGGCTTTCTCAATTATCTCAACAATGTATTTTATTCCTTGATCTCTGCTAAAGCCAGTTTAAACATGTGGCATCTCCCTTTCTATGTAGGTCTCTAATCTGCATTGGATGATCCCTTTTGCTAGCATGTGAAATTAAGGATACTGTGCAATGCTTACTCTTATAAATAATATATCTCTAATAAATAGATAAATGATAGCAGTCATGAGGAAGCAACATGCTTCCTTGAACAGGTATGGATTGGATAGTGATGGAGCCATACTTTGTTAGATAATATTGACAGATAATATTGTCTTCATCTTTCACCAGTGAGCAGCTTTAGTGGTTCTTCAGAAGAACCATTTCACAGAATAAAATCCTCTAGGCTGATTGGTGACATTTCTTGTTTAATTGTCTTGGAACAGGCTGATGAATTTCATTCAAAGGCACCGCTTTTGAATTTTCTCTCAGATCTGTTTATTGCAAGGAATTACAGACTCCTGCTGATTCAAGATAGCATAAAGTACCAATCTAACTGCTGTACTGTTATTTCCCCAATGGGATGCGGAACATTTCGCTTTAAATATTTGCATTCTTGTTGAAATAGGCTAGTGTGTTCTCCTCTCCCACCGAGCACTCTTTTTCATAAATAGTCAAAAGTCTCTTGGGAAGATTATGTATTGCTGTTAGTTTCCAGCTTCAAATAATCAGAACTTTGTTACTGTGGGCCATCCCTTGTATACAGTAGTTTTTCTTTCTGTTATATTTTTATCTTCAACCCGTCACTGTATTGAACTAGTTACCAAATGTTTTGCAAAGCTTTGTCTCATGCAAGTTATGCTGCATCCCAGAGGGAATTCATATTTTGTTAAACACTATCTGCTAGAATTAAAATTGTATGGAATATAGGAGAAAATAGATTTATTCATAAAAACTACCATGTAGCAATGCATAAAGATTTCACCTTTAGCTTTATGAAAGTTACTGGGATAATGTCTTGCAAACATTACTCTCAATGTAATGCATTCAATCTGTGGTGTTTTAGGGATTGATTATTGTAATTATTAGTAGCTGATTAGCATTAGTGCTCCTTTTTATTCCCTTTCTCCCATGGTTTGCATGCAACTCCCAGGGAAATCTATATAAGCAAGCAAAGATTATACTGATTAGGGACTGGAAGTTTCCATCAGTTCCAAAGAAGTTTCAAAAGTGGGTGCAGAAGTAGATGGTAGAGTGCAACAAGTCGAGTTAAGTAACTTCTTCAAAAAAGAGTTCCACTCTGAAGGAAAATTGGATCTCTCCTGATACTGGAATAAGACTAGCCCCTTAGTGATCAAATAATACAATGACTGTTGCAAATATTTTATATTTATTCTTATCCCTTATTTTTCTCTGGGCAAGGGGTTTCTGTTCTGAAAGAGACATTGCCCTCTTGAATCTTGCTGTAGCAGTAGGCTTGAAAGTTTGAGTAAATGAGTCGAAATAAATGCTAGAAATTTATTTTCTTTTCTTATTTTCTTTTCTTTCTCCCTATGATACTTAGGCAAAGTTCTGAGCAGGCAGATGTTACTGATCTGATTGCAAAATTCTGATTGGCTGATAGTTACTTTCAGGCGTTACATTTGCAAACATGCCCATGAACCTAGAATCCCTGCATCCTGATGATCAAAATGGTCAGAATACCTTGGATCAGTTTCAGATGTGTTTTAAGATAAAATTGGAGATGTTGGACAGCAGAAAAGCTGTTTGTCTGGAAGTGCCTTAGATAAATTGGCTGAATATTGTATGTGTTTATAGTCACACGCATTCACTAATACTTAAACATAGCTTTGTAACTACACCAAGCTCTCAAACTAAATGCCTGTAGACAAAGCGTTTCACCCACTTATCGCCATTTGATGATATGGAATTTTTCATATAATAGAATTTTCCTTTGGATTAAATTTTATTTCTTTATCTTTTTTTAGGAGGAATGACTTCCTCTCACTTCTATGATTATGGTAGTTCCAAGACATCAGACAGAAGCAATGGCTCCCTTTACACCTCTCTGTTTTCTGATGAACTCTATACAGCACCTCAAGATTCCTCTTATTTCACCGGAAATCTTTCCAGGGAAAACAGTCATGTTACCCCTTCAGAGAGCACTGAGGGAATTCATGCCCAAGGTGGGCTGTTTAGCTCTGATTCAGGAATAGAGATGACCCCAGCAGAACCCACTGATGTCAACAAGATTTTAGCTGATCCAGCAGAACAGATGAAATCAGAATCCTACAAGTACATGGACATCAGTAGATCAGAAGAGATTAAATATCAAGAGAGCTGCGATACAGTCAAGGAAGATGTGAGTCCCCTCAGCTTGATTAATAAAGGAGTGGAGGACAAGTTTGGAGCAAAAGGGATATCATTTGATGAAAAACATGAGTCTAAAGAGGGCTTATCTTTTCTACTGGACCACCAGTATAGCCCCTCAGAAATATCACAAGTCAAGATTACACTGACGGAAATAGAAACTATGGAGGTGCCTGTATCAAAGGAGAAAATTACTGAAAAACAAGAAGTTGGTCTCAAACCAAGCCATGAAATAGTTCCTACAGTGACGGTATCTGAGCCAGAAGATGACAGCCCAGGCTCAATTACACCACCTTCTTCAGGAACAGGTAAAAAATGATTACATACCGGAGTACAATAAAAAATAATTTAGGGGATGTGGAAGATTTGCAGATAACATACACTAATCCCCCCCCCGCCCTTTTTACAACCCTTAATTCAGGATAAAGTCAGATGGATGGAACTGAGCATTTAGTGGCCGGATGCCGTTCCTGATGCCATGTGCAGTTCTCAGCAGATAGCATACACTAATATCTGCAATTAAATTTTCTAATAAGAGTACAGGTGGATGGAATTGGAACTCCTAAATTCTTAGTGATGGCCATGCTGGTTGGAGAATTCTGTGTGTTGAAGACATACATCTAGGAGTTACCCAAATAATTCATAAATTATACATTGCTCACTAAGATATAGAGAAACCTCAATCCACAGCAATACCATTTTGTTCTCCTGCAGATGCCCTGGGTGTGTAGGGGAAAGGATGGCTGGAAAGCCACAACTATTTCGTTCCATTAAAGTACCCAATATTATATTCTGTGAGGGCTGCTACAATGGTTAGTATTATTGCCATGGTACAATAAAGATAAGTAGTACTGGTAGTGCTTTTAGTATCTAAATCATTTCCTCTGAATTTAAGGACATTGTTTTGTAGAAAAGCTCCTTGCCAGGGGTGTTCAACCTTAGCAACTTGAAGACTTGCGGACTTTAATTTTCAAAATTCCCCAGCCAGCCATCTTTAATTCTGGCTTATTAAACAGCAGTGGAGACAATGGTGGGCTGCTGCCTGGTCGGATCGGTTCGGGCGAACCAGTAGCTCTGATCACTGGCTGGGCCTGCCCACCCACCCTTGCGCTATCCTTTCCATATATAACTAACTTTCTGACTTATTCCCCCGCCCATGCTGCCCAGCTGAGTTCTGCACCACCCCTGCTTTACTCACTGGAGCTGCCTGAATAGATTAGCTGCATGTTTGAAGCTGCATTTCAGCCCCAAAGCGGGCTCACAACCAGTGAACCAATTGTTAACATTAAGTGCAGCCCACCTCTGAGTGGAGATCTTTTTCTCCACTGGTTTGAAAAGATGCTGCAGCTCCAGAAATTATTAAAAGGGGAAGTGAAATTAAAACCAAAATCTGTCTCAAGGGAAGATCCCAAGCACATCTAATGATAGTTTGTGGAATTGTTTTGTCTCCTCTGGCCATTTAGATCCATGGACAATTTTTTCCTGCAAAAGTTAGCCATCCTCATTTAGCAAGCAAGAGA
The DNA here is from genome assembly GCA_032468155.1 of Oxyrhabdium leporinum. Classification (NCBI taxonomy): domain Eukaryota; kingdom Metazoa; phylum Chordata; class Lepidosauria; order Squamata; family Cyclocoridae; genus Oxyrhabdium; species Oxyrhabdium leporinum. The sequence continues at coordinate 100,282 of JANHFL010004567.1, read as the reverse complement.
GGGGAAGTAATTGGCAACTGCCCACAAACTTGACATATTTATTTCATGGAATATAAAATATTAACTTATATGGAATATGACACTAAGCAGCAAAGCCTACACTCAAGAAAAAGAGAGGTGTGTTATGGTTTTTTATGTATCATATATATAAATTACAGTCCCCTTTTACACCACCTTTCCCACCTTAAAAGCTTTGATGAGTCATGCCACCTGTACTCTTGTTTTCAGCAATATGTTTTCACACATTAAAACACCCACGTTTATATTTTGTACAAACCATGTATTTTTTGAAACTTGCTTATTATTTGCAAATTGTTAGGAGTGAAGTCATGCCTCCTTATGAGGAGTAAACATCAGCACTAGACATGAAAAAATAATCCAATCTAGAAATAATACAGAAAGCCCACTGTGTTTGCACTAGAGCTTGAGGGTTGGGAGATACTGTACATGCATAAGCACATTATGTGATTGCTTCCTGAAGAGATAAAATTGGATTTTTGCTAACCAGCATTTTTATCCTTCTCTTTCCCTCATGTTTATGTTTCTCTTTTATTGCATTCTTCTTTGCTAACTTGGAACAATCTCCTTGAAATTTCAGAACCATCTGGTTCTGAGTCTCAAGGTAAGGGCAGCCTTTCTGAAGATGAACTTATTAATGCCATTAAAGAAGCAAGGGGCTTCCCATATAAGCATCCTGAAGGCCAAGGACCACAAACTGTTGTACCAGAAAAACAAGATAAGAAAAACAAGTTGACAGAATTTCCAGCAGGAAGTGCTCCCTTGGATAATGAAGCAAGCAGTGCTGAATCTGGTGATTCTGAAATAGAATTGGTATCAGAAGACCCCTTAGCTGCTGAAGAAGTTCTCCATTCCAACTACATGACCTTCAGTCATGCTGGAGGTCCTCCACCTTCCCCGGCCTCTCCTTCAATACAGTATAGCATCCTGAGGGAAGAACGTGAAGCTGAGCTGGACAGTGAGCTCATAATTGAATCATGTGATGCTTCATCAGCCTCTGAGGAGAGCCCAAAACGGGAGCATGACTCTCCCTTAATGAAGCCAATCATTATGGACATTATCCAAGAAGAAAATCACACTAGGAATGAAGGCACCAGAGCTTCGGATTACAATTTAAGTGGCTCCAAGGAAAGCAGAATGAACAGGGAAAATCTAGCAGACTCAGCCTCCTACTTGAAGTGTTCCTTCGCCGCATCTAAAGTCCATGCTGATACCGTGTCTTCATCTACCATCAACAGTGAAGAAATAAAGGACAAAGTACCTCAGAAGAAATCAGTTGAAATGGCAGTGACTGCTACTGGAAAGAAATCACCATCCAAGGATTCACTGACAAGAAGTCCCTGGTCTTCACCACCACTGCCATTTTTAAATAAGCAAAAAGGTAATGCTGTCCATTTTTATTTGCCAAAAATATGGGCAGTTGGCTATCTATGAGAGTAGAGGATGAAAACACCACTGATCTGGAAGAATCAGGAACAGCAAGGGTCTGCCTCCTCATAGATAGGATTTCAAAGCAAACCATTTATCTGGGGGCCAGGAATATTGTTAAGAGTTGATTAAGACATGGGGTGAATATTGGAAATGGCTATTTGTAATGCAGTTATTGCACAAGTTCAATTTAGCTTGGTAGCATGAAACATCACAATAACAGTTTGGTTTTATGCAAGTGAAATTACCTTCAGTCACCACATTTGCAAGAAATTCATTTTCAGAAAATTAATGTTATTGGGGAACTTAATATGCAACAGAATGATTATCTCCACTAATTAAAAATTCAATTTACATCTTATTTTGCCCCCTCTCCCCATTAGTTAGCTCAGGGAGACTTACTACTGTATTTGTTTAAAAGTTAGGTATTTAAAGAAATCTAATAATTATTTTAAAATATATTGGGTAGAATAAAAAAATACAATGTAGAGAAGTGATAGAAGAATGAACAACCTTATTACAGAGAGAAAGAGAGAGAATGATTATCTTTAATCAGCATCCCTAATGGGCCAGTAAAAATAATCTTTAAGCATGCAAGTGTTTGCATAAAAGCGGCAGATTGAATTACATTTTATTTAGATCTGGGCCATAGAACAGCCCCATCTAAGAATACAACAATGAAATATAGGTAACACATATAAATGATGTAGACAAGGGGTCCCCAATCACCAGGCCCAGAACCTGGCCACAGCCTGTTTGGAAATGGATTGTGTAAGCTGCGGGTGAGTGTGTGAAGCTCCACTTGCATGAGTAGTGAGCACTGGCACTTGCACACAATGCTTGACTCGCATGAATGGCAGACGTTTGGGCTCACACATGAAGCTCTATTCGTGAGAGCAGCAGGGGCGTGCGCCTGCCACTCACACAAATGGAGCTGTGCAAGCTTGCACGCGCACACCTACCACTCACAAAAAATATTCCCCTCTCCCCCTCCCCCATGCTGGGCCACCAAGCTGGAAAGGTTGGGGACTGCTGATGTCGACCCTTATTTACTGGATTTTACTTTGGAAATACACATTCAATCTGCACAATTCTAATGTTTCATGCAATATGGGAGACTTCAAACAAATCAGAGCACAAAGCAATTTGTACAACACAGAATGGGGAGGAAACAAGATCGTGGTACACCCTAATACTTCTTTCAATGGAGAAGAAGGCAAAAAGAAAGTTTTTTCCACCAGTGCCCCTTAACTTTATTTGCTAAACCCAAGACAAGACTATATATTTTTTTCTTTTTGTTCTTGTACTCACACAAAAGGAGTGTGAGAGGAGATTGAATGTTAATGGGTGCAAGCACAATGAACAGCTGAGTTTTCAGATTTTTTTTAATGAGAAAGAACATCAGAGGCAGATAATTTGAGAAAAATCTCTACAGGTGATTATGTTAAATTTCATTATTGCTTCATCTTCATCTCCTCCTCCTAAGTACAATTTATATCCATCACATACAATTTACATCCATGAGTACCTACTTACAATTCTCAGGCTCCAAAGTGGCAGTGTGATATACGTGCCTAAATTATTTGTAGATCAAGTGTACACAGTAAGTGAAAAATTACAGAGATGACTTCTGAAAAGATCCCAAATGATCAAATTTGTGGAGATTTACATAAAACGTTATGAGACCCAGTTTGGTGTAGTGGTTAAGGCATCAGGCTCCAAACCAGGAGATTGTGAGTTCTAGTTTTACCTTAATTATGAAGCCAACTAGGTGACCTTGGACCAGTCACTCTCTCTCAGCCCTAGGAAGAAGCAGACAATGACAAACTACTTCTGAACATTTTGTCAGGAAATTTGCAAAAACCTGTCTAGGTAGTTGCCAGAAGTTAATGGTGACTTAAAAGTACCCACCACTTCAAACTGTTTGCCTTCGTATGAATTCCTTTTGAATCAAACCCCAGGCCAGACTTGATAAGTGTTTTGATGAGATACCAGCAGGATTTGCTATAGTTGTAGGTTAATTGAAAGCCTGGTCAAAAACATAATTTCCATGTTGTTCCAATCTCCATACGGCATCAAACTCAATTCTTATCTGAATACCCTGTTTGTTATTATTTTTGTTGATATATATCTAGAATGGAGGGAAGTCACTTCCAGAAAAGGACCTCTACTGATACTAACAGAAACATATTGTGGAACCACTGTATTTTGTCATTTCCTTCTTAATTTTATCTGGAAAACAAATGATAGAAGAAACTGTGGGGGACGACAAGGTTTCAGATGAAAGGTTAGATTCTCAGGACACCATAAAATAAATGTATTTATTTGTTTGATTTACTATATATGGCTGCCCATCTCTGGATAGTTTACAAATTAGAACAATAAAAATAAAGCATAACAAATTCCCATAACAGGCTAGCAGGTAACCCATTGCATATTCCATTCAAGACCTTTCATTTCTGAATGTACTCATTCCACCACCTGTCCCAATGCTTGAGAGAAGAACCAGGGTGTAATGGAAGGCCACTCAGGTCAGGAGCATCTGAATATCAGAGGAAATGTTATTCCCTAGGGCAGCTGCTACAATAGAGAAAGTGTGCCTCCTAGATTACCTCTATCACATTTTATAGAAGGGACCCAGAGCATGCTCGCTCTGCCAGATTTAATGGGACAAGTAGAGATTATTGGAAACATTCCTGCAAATAAATTAATCCTGTATTATGGAGGGGTTTATAAATGATAGTACTTGAACTAAACTTGGAAGTTTGTAGGAAGCCCGTACAGCTTATAACAATGTGCATCAATAAGTATTTGTGTCACAGCATTCTGGACCAATTGCTGCTTCCAAGTAGTTTCCATGTATGATGTGACCAAGTCACAAATGATCATGACCAGATCTCCTGATTCAGGAAATGGCACAATTGGTATATAAAACTGATTTATGGCCTTCCTGGCCAGAACTGTCATCTGTTTTTCCAGCCAGAGCCAAGAGGGCCAACAATTGTGTGCCAGTTCTGTCTGAAAGAATGTAACCCCAACCAGAACTAAAGATGGTGTGGCTCCTAAATCTGGAGATCACAAGCCCACAACCACTTGGTTTTACTTGGATTCAGTCAAACCCTGTTCTTCCCTATCTATGCCCTCATAGCTTCTGGAGATGAATAAATGGGTAATATTAATATTGATGATGCTTGACCATTCCTCACCCCAGCAGTTTCATGTTGCTCTTAAATAGGAATGGAGAGAGCATAGAGTCCTGAGGTACCCCACAAAAATTGATTTGGAGCTAAATCTATCTAACTGTTATCAGTCAAATGAATTACCACCATGATTCAGTAGTTTTAAAGGGATAGAGGACAAACAAGTAAGCAAGCAAACCATTGATGATAGAAAATAATAAATGAAGTCCTTTGGGAAATCTAACATATTTTCTAGAGCTTTTCCTGATGTTTTGCAATATTTCCTTTGTAAGTTATTTTGAAATGTAGCCAAGATATAATCTAACATGTGTCTCCATAGACAAAATGTCTGTGGACACGCTTACCAATAATTGCTGCTTAGTATTCTTCATTAGTCAGAATATAATAATTGCTATCATTTCTTCCTTAAAAAATCCTATATTTTCCCTGATGAGCTAAAGATGAAGTAATCATGGCTCTTCCCCAGTTTGTCATTGTGTACTACCTTGGCAAGAATGCCTATAATTCTCTGATAGTAGTCAGCCATGACAGACTGACAGAAAAACAATTACTGTAACTCAAAATTAATTATTTTCCACAGATAATATAAATTTTTACAACACAGGCAGAAAGGTTGCTAGCCTGTTAGTGGTTAATACAGAGATTTACTACTGCTGATAAAGCAATTATTAAGTGAGAAACCTGATGGCTTTAGGGCACGGGTGTCAAATTTGCGGCACCACGTTACCATCGTTATATTTTGTGATGTTTTTTCCCATTCACGGAGCTGGGTTGGGCATGGCCTGCACATGACGCATCCGGCCTGCAGGTCTCCATTTGGACACCCCTGTTAGTGGCTCTGCTCTGCAGATAACCAGCTATGAAAACCTGTTTGTAAAGTTGAGCTACAGGGTTTAGATGAGATTATTTCTAGTGAAGCAGCCTCCCTGCTGCCTAGTAACCTCCTTATCTGTTGAGTCTGTGGCTGAGTTGGTTATGAAATACTTATGGCACTGAGTACTTATGCTACAGTCAGCATCCATCTTGGACCTCCTTGATCTTTCAGTAGCTTTTAGAACCATAATTTGTGGTATTCTTCTTGCCTGGTTCAGGGAATTAAGAGCAAGAGACACAGTACTGTGTTGATTCTCCTACTTTTTCTATGGCTGGTTCCAGTGAGTGTTGGTAAGAGGGGAGAGATCAAACCCAAAGCCCCTATTTGTGGGGTGCCTACTGACACTCCCCACTCCCCACATCCTCTACTCTCTTTATAAAGCTACTAGATGAAGTTATACATTGACATGGTATGAGGTATAATCAGTATTCTGATGCTACCCAATGTACATCTTTGCCTTGAGTTAACCAAGGGATGCCAGCAAGGTTCGTTCCCATTGTCTGGAGGCTGTGAAGGGCCAAGGGAAAATCACAGGTTTCATCCCAACCCTGACAAGGCCAAGCAGCTGTGGATTTTAAACTTTTGAACCAGGAGACTTTCTATCCTTAACCGAGTTGCACTCCCCTATGCAAAGTTGGAGTGCAAACTAGAGGCACTCTAGACTCACAGCTCTTGCTCAAGAAGCAGGTAGCTGCCATGGCTAGGAGACCTTCATACAGGTGCATCTTGTATGCTAATTATATTTATTTTTTAATGGGCGGGGTTTCAATTTACAGTAATTCATGCCTTAGTGACCTCCCATTTGGATTATTCTAATTCTCATTGCATAGAACTATGCTTGAAGAGTACTCAGGAACTGCAACCAGAATGCAGCAGAATAGCAGTTTTGGGCCTTTCAAAATATATTCCCTATAACACCATTCCTCCATGAGTTTCACTGGCTTCACTACACAATTCAAAATGATAGTTATCATCTGTAAAGTCCCATATGTTTAAGTCCCACATAACAATATTAGATGTTGTTCCAATAACCATTTTAAACCTACTCTTTGAAAGTCAAGATTTTGGTAAGTTGAACAACATTGTCAACCAAGTGATGGGAAATTAGTATTATGGTTGATTGCACAGAAAATCAGATGTTTAGACTCGATTTGCCATTTCTGTCTATTTATTCAATCCTTCCTTCCTACGGACCAGGGAGAGGCAGATTTTGTTATTTGATGGTGTTGAAGAATGTAAGCTGTTCCATGTAAAGCTGCCTTTTACATTCAACCGATGGTGATTTTATCAGCGTCAATAGTATTCAAGGGGGGCTCCAGAGGTTTTGGGATTGCACCCAAGGCATTATTATTGGTGATACTGTCTTTGCTTTCTTTTGCCATAGGTGTTCTACTTATATTTGCAGGTCTTTGTATTTTGTGATTTTTCTCCTTTCTTTCTCGCCTATTCTGTCTGCAGCTACTGCCGCATCTACTATCCACACTGCTTTGTCTTTCTTAGCAACAATTGTTAAGCCTGCCGCGCTATGTAGCAGGTGCATGTCTGTTTACATTCTAAAGTTCCAGAGCACTTTAGATTTTTTCCTTTTCTATTAGTTGTCTATTTTGACTCCACCAGTTTTGGCCTGCAGGCAAATGGTATTTCTTGCAGATCTTCCAATGCACCATTGCTTTTATTTTGTCATGCAGTTTATAGTCCGTCCGTGCAATCTTCTTCTGTCTGTGCATTTTAATTCCATCAGTGTTCGTGGTTTTACCCTGATTTATTGCTACTATAACATATTTCTCTAGGGCAAATTCCATTGCTACATCAGTGGTAAAAATTCTTATGGTATTTGTTAATGACTGGATTTTGATTTCCAATTTTCCATAAGGCTTCAGATCATACTTATAAAGCAAATTTGAGATTTTATTAGCATTTTTTTGCTGTTTTCTTGCCAAAATTGCTTTTTTCAGAATCACTGAAAGTGGGATCATAGCAATGACAAATAATAAGGCTGATAATGAGTCACCCTAAAAGATGCCTTTCCTACTTTGATAGCCCATGTTTTTCATTTCTACCAATTCTTCCCCATAATCATTATTTTTCTACAAACATTCTAATATTTTTACCAACACAACTTGTTTCCATACATTTGATGATCCATCTATGTGGTAATGAATCAAATCAAACAATCATAAGAACTGGCAATCAAACCTCAATAGCAATGCATTGAAGAAATATATAAACAAGAACATTCTAGCTTCCTTCAAGGGGTATCAGAAATCACCCTGATTAGATTAAGAAACAGATTTTTAAAGCTTTTCTAACAGTCATCAGAAACTGGGCAAAATGGATATTGAGGGGAGTGATATTCCAAAGTGTATAAAAGAACAGATCAGCCATGATCAGGCAGTAGATCTTCCACTACCTTCCTTCCCAACAGGAATCAAATAACCTCAAACAGGACCAGTGGGCCTTTTTAATTTAATTTTATTTGTGAGCCAGTTTGAATAAATTTATTTCTAATTTTAGAAGGCTAGTCTACCATATGTGTTATTTATTTATTTTTGCTGTGTTACAAAATTATTTTTTATTTATTTCTGCAATTTCTATGCTGCTCTGATCCAAAAAAGCCTCTGACAATAAATAATGCAAGCCTAAAATAGAATATTTTTTTAATAAAACCAAACCCAGTACCACCCAGTTTTGTAGTCATATACAGGTAGTCCTCAACTTACAACAGTTTATTTAGTGACCATTCAAAGTTACAACAGCACTTATGAAGTGCTGTTAAAAAGTGACTTATGACCATTTTTCACACTTATGACCGTTGCAGCGTCTGCATGGTCACATGATCAAAATCCGGATGCTTGGCAACTGATTCATATTTGTGACGGTTGCAGTATCCTAGGGTCATGTGATCACCTTTTGCAACCTTCTGGCAAGCAATGTCAATGGGGAAACCAGATTCACTTAACAACTGTGTTATTAATTTTACAAGTGCAATGATTCATTTAACAAATGTGGCAAGAAAAGTCCTAAAATGGGGCAAAACTCATTGAACAAATTTCTCACTTAACAACATACATTTTGAGCTCAATTGTCACAAGTCGAGGACTACCTGTCTTGATTTATTTAGATTTAAAAGGCCACCCAACTCCCAACTGACTTTGGGTGACTTACATAATTAAAAGTAAGGAAGACAATGAAAAAGAAAAGAATGAGCGAACCTAGACAGAACAGGTTGCATGACAAACAATGCACATGGAGCTGAACAGCTGACCTAACTCAGACTTTGGCTAACTCAGGCAGCCATGTTTTCAAAGACTTGTAGGGTGAGAGCTATTCAGATATATCTGAGGGGATGCTATTTCACAGGACAGGCATTTTTAGAGTCCCAATAGATGACATTACTTAAATAGAATGGGCCTGGAGGATCCCCACTCATCCCAATCTTATTGGACATTCAGAAACCATCGGAAAAGGCAGTAGAATACAATAACAGAGTTAGAAGGGACCTTGGAGGTTTTCTAGTCCAACCCTCTGCTTAAGTAGGAGATCCTATACCACTTCGGACAAATAATTGTCCAATCTTTTCTTAAAACTTCCAGTGTTGGAGCATTCACAACTTCTGGAGGCATGTTGTTCCACTGATTAACCGTTCTAACTCTCAGGAAATTTCTTCTTAGTTCTAGGTTGCTTCTCTCCTTGATTAATTTCCATCCATTGCTTCTTGTCCTGCCCTCAGGTGCTTTGGAGAATAACTTGACTTCCTCTTCTTTGTGGCAACCCCTGAGATATCGGAACACTGCTATCATGTCACCCCTAGTCCTTCTTTTCATTGACATACCCACTTCCAGCAACCGTTTTTCATATGTTTTAACCTCCAGTCCCCTAATCATCTTTGTTGCTCTTCTCTACACTCTTTCTAGAATCTCCACGTCTTTTTTACAACATGGAGACCAAAACTGGGTGCAGTATTCCAAGTGTGGCCTTACCAAGGCATTATAAAATGGTATTAACACTTCACATGATCTTGATTCTATCCCTCTGTTTTTGCGGCCTAGAACTGTGTTGGCTTTTTTGACAGCTGCTGCACACCGCTGGCTCATATTTAAATGACTGTCCAGTAGGACTCCAAGATCCCTCTCACAGTTGCTACTATTGAGCAAGGTAATTGCATTAGGCAGTGGAAATGAGCTGACTCTTGCGTAGCAGTGAGTAACTTTATTCTACTAGTGCATGGGTGTCAAACTCGCCGCATCACGTTGCCGTCATGTGAAATTTCGTGATGTTTTTGCCATTCGTGGAGCTGGGGTGAGCGTGGCCTGCACGTGACGCATCCAGCTCGCAGGCTGCCAGTTTGACACCCCTGTACAAGTGCAAGAGGCATGTGGGGAGCCCAGAAGAGGGACTGGAGGCAGGGGGTCTACATTTTCCTGTTTACCTTTTCAAAAAATATTATTATATCATGCTAAAGGAAAAGTGTGTGTGTGTGTGTAATTACATTTAACTAAGATACATATTACATTACATCATTCCTGTGATTACGGTGTGATATGATAATTGAATGAAAAGTATTTTCAGTGTTATAAATTGCTGGAATGTGGCAATAGTAATGCACTAAAAGTTCGTATGTGTTCTTTAGCAGTTGTTCTTTCGGTTGATCTGAAGTTGTTATTGGAAAAGATTGGGTTGCCATAGTTTGTGCAACGGAAGCCTGCAGTCAGTCATCAGCATACTTTAAGCAGTGCACCATGATTGAAATTTTGATTGCCGAAAGAGTCCCTCCAATTGGAATTCAGCTCTGAATGCAGAATGTTTGTCTTGATTCTTGTATTTACATGAAATAATATGTACTGCTGTACTTGTATAGATGGTGAATCCAGAAAGAACAACCAATGAGCTTCATATAAGAAAAGCTGATGAACTGATAAAAGGCAATCACTCAACGTGAAACTAATGGCAACCTTGACATTTCACAGAAACTTGTGGAACACATTGTTGATGCTCGTCAAAATTTAAAGGTTTGTGCAGGATGGGTCCCTTGCATGCCATGACAGAGTTGAAACCTTAAAAATTTGAAATTTCCAAGCAGTTGTCATGCTGTTAGGCACAAGGAGCTAAGAACAACATGATGGAATTGCTCAGAGTAGTTTCTTCATTGCTGTTCACCCATAGACAGGAATCCTGACAGACTCAATCATGTTCTTGAATAAGTATGAGATAAATCCTGTGAAAATTTAAGGACAATCCCAACTAAGGACTCAAGACTGATCTGCCTCTTAGCTCCTTGGGAAGAAACCCGTCCCTCCTACATCTCAGTACCAGATTCCGCCACAAATGTTATGAGAATAAAGAATTTCTTCACAGCAGAATTATGATAGCCAACAAAATGGGGACTCAACACGAAGTGTCAATCCATGGAATATCATCAGAAAGCTTCGGCTGTAGGAAAAAAAATTCAGACAATGGAAGGAAAACAAAAGGTTACAATTTTGGGTGGGTGCAGATGGTTTTATTCACATAGAGGGTTTTTTTTTAACCTGGAACTACTATCAACAAAGAACACTACACTGCAACACTCAAAACTTTGAAACTAGGATTAAGTAAAGTTTGGAAGTATAGAAGGAATTTGTGCTGCAGCATATAAACCTCACACTTCAGAAGTCACTCAAGAGGCAATTGGAAAGTTGTATCTGCATTACCCATCCGCCAAATATTCTAAACCTGGCACCTTGTAACTTCTTCCTGATCCCTTTTTTAAAACCACCTTTATGGGCATCTACTTTACTCAAATGAAGAGATAAAAAGGAGTGTCAAGATCTGATGGAAGAGACAGTTTGGAATTCTTTCATGATGGCTTTAAGGAGGTTGTCTGTCAATGGCAGAAATGTGTAGCAAATTTGATTGTGATGCTCTCTGAGCTTGGTTGTTTTCTTGAAGACGTTTCATTACCCAACTAGGTAGCATCTTCAGTGCTAGAAGAAACTGGCAAAAATGCTGACTATATGGAGAGAAAAAAAAAATCAATGAAATAATTATTTTCCTCTTTCATTTATTATAATATCCATAGTTAAGCTAAAGTTATGGAAGTGGAAGAACTATTTTTCATTTAACCCTTCTATCACCTGAAAATTAAAGGGAGGAAATTAGTTATGAAATTGTATGATAAAGAAAGCAACTTCAAAACATTGATCCAAGATTCTTGATTCTTGCTAACGAATCATCAAAACCCAATCCTCTCTGTTGCAAAGGACCTAGTCTTCAAGTGCAGAGGAAGAGATGAAAGAATCCCAAAGATGATTGAGTCCAGCTCTTCACACTGACCAGGAGAGACTGGTTTTTCTGTTTAAAATATACATTTCCAGTGAATCGATCAGGGGAAGAGGTTTTTAACTATTCCTTGATGTGCTAGGTTTCTACTTGCCCTGAGGATTAGTCATTTATTTAAATGAAAGGCAGTGTTAAAAAAATTAATTCCTCCTTACTAGCTGTACCAGTAAAGGAGAATATTAGTAGCTCAGCATTAAAATGAGGGGTCCTTGGCGCTCTTTGAGCTTGTTTGTTTTCTTGCAGATGTTTCATTACCCAAATAATTATGCATCAGATTACGTTACTTAGTTGGGTAATAAAACATCTGCAAGAAAACAAGCAAGTTTAGAGAGCACCATTACTTTCCATATGGATGGAAACCATCCTTCCTTCTACACTGCAGGAGAAAGTATTGCTTCCTATTTCTGTCTGTGGCACACCAAGAACAGGCCCAATTTAAAGAGCTGACAGCTTTGCATTTGTTTTTCACTATTAGTTACACCTGAAATCTGTTCAATGGGGGCAGACTTTCTAGCACGCTTTATACCCCAGGCCCTCACCTGATAAGCCATCCAAAATCCATAGCCTTGATCATGAAGTTATAATGACAATCCTCTCTGATTTTCTCCTTTTAGTTCCCATGTCCATCCCCTCTGTGGAGTGCCTGCTTAGTGATGGAAGTATTTTGTTTTCTTTTAGTGATTTTTTTTTTTGCAATCTCACCATTTAACTAAACTGTGGGAGCTGTTTGGATTAATATACAGGCAGTCCTTACTTATCAAGTACCCTATTTACAACTGTTTAAAGTTATGGTGGCATGCAAAAAGTAACTTTACAACTGGTCCTCACACAACCATCACAGCATAGCAATAGCACTTAATCTTATATACTGCCTTGTAGTGCTTTGCAGCACCCTCTGAGCAGTTTACAGAGTCAGCATATTGCCCTGACAATCTGAGTCCTCATTTTACTGACTGTGGAATGATGGAAGGCTGAGTCAACCTGGAACTGGATCGAATTCCTGGCTAAGGGCAGAGTTTCCCTGCAAAACTGCATTCTAACCACTGTGTCACCACGCTACCCTGCAATCACATGATCAAAATTCAGGCACTTTTCAACCAAGGGTGTTTACAATCATTGCAGTGTCTCGCAGTCACATGATTGCTATTTGCATAACTGGATTCTGACAAGCAGTGTCAATGGATAAATTGCAGTAAAATCATAATTCACAGGTATGTGATGTCTCGTTTAACAACCATGGGTGATTCTCTTAATCAGGGGTGTCAAACCTGCAGCCCGTGGGTCAGATGCGTCACTCACTGGCCATGCCCACATCCAGTTTAGCAAAGGGGGAAAAAGTCACGATACATCATGTGATGATGCCGTGATGACACAAGTTTGACACCCCTGCTCTTTAATGATCTTAGTGGAAGTGAGGTTTAATGTCCAATGCAATCACATGATGTTTTGCTTAGTGATGGTGTGCTGGTCCTAATTGTGACCATTAAGTAAGGACTACCTGTGTTGCCCTTTGTAAGGGCAGTTCCCTAGAGGTATCTGTAGGGAGGCAGATGAGAAAAGCTGGGTTGCATCTTTGCAACATAAGATCCACCTTACATAGGTACATTTTGCACTCATGTCCAAAAGGGCAAAAGCAAAACTCATTTTGACAAAGTGTTGGATTCTGCGGATACTACAGTAGTTTGCAAAACTGAGATAAGAAATATTTTAAGTGCAAGTGTGATGAAAAGCACAGAAGGATAGCATCAAGAGTTTGTTAAGCAAACCCTATGTCTGGGTAAAGTAAAGCATCTTGCAAGTAGGCAAAGTGTGTGTTGATGCCCCTAGAGAGGCAGGGAAGGGCCCATAACTGAAGACATCCTTGCTGAGAGGACTTCTCTTCAGCATCAGCTAATTTCAGTGCCACAATCTGATTCCATGTCTTCCCACTAATATCAAAGAAACAGTGGAATAAAATCATTAAAGAAAGGCTGCAAAAGGAGGGACAGAATGAAATGTGAATGACAAAAATTAAAATATTTTTTATTTATTTTAAATAATTAAATTGAATTGTTAAAATGTCCCATAGTGAGTTGGCCACGACAAGTTAGCTGCAGCAAGTTGTCCCATTCTGATTTGGGTAACCTTGGGTCAGTCACTCACTCAGACCTGGGAAGCAGATAGTGGGAAAACGCTTCTGGAAAACTTTGACAACAAAACTGCAGGGCCTAATCCAGGCAGTAGCTAGGAGTCAAAAACTGACTCAAAGGCACCCACACACCATTCTATACATTCACCTTTTGAAGGGGTCTCTGATCTTGTCTTTCAATTAAATCTCCAATCTCAATTACTCACTGACTCCATCTAGTAAAAATTCATTGTCAGTTTATTGGGCATTATTCAGCTCATTGCTGAATGCCAAAACTATAATGGACTTCTTTTCAGCAATTGCCATTTTATCTGAGGAGAAGTTACCAGAGAATTCTGCAGCTCAATAATTAGTCCATGTCAGTATTTCTCAATCTTGGCAACTTTATGATGTGTGGATTTCATCTCCCAGAATTCCCCAACCAGCAAGGCTGGGGAATTCTGAGAGTTGAAGTCTACACATCTTAAAGTTGCCAAGGTTGAAAAACATTGATCTATATTGGAGAAGGGGCGGGGCCTCAAAGCAGCGGCACGGGATTCTCATCGCTCTTTACGATGGGATCCCGAACTATGGCTTG
>JANHFL010004567.1:24973-41182 GCA_032468155.1 Oxyrhabdium leporinum | reverse complement strand
GCAGGGGCGGGGCCAGCCAGAGGTGATATTTGCCGGTTCTCCGAACCAATCAAAATTTTCCCTACCGGTTTGCCAGAACCGGTGCGAACCGGCTAGATTTCACCTGTGCAAGGCATCCTTCTGAACAATTTGCAAGAGCACTATCTGAATCAGAAGTACATTGGATACTTAAAGGGAAAATCTGTTAAGTCCTTGGCCATACAAATGTCAGGCACTGCATGACTCAAGCCTCTCTCCCATGTGAGAGAGTTGTATTTCATGGTTTCTCAAAATGTCAGTAAAAACAGTGTGAGAAGTGTATTCAGGGAGGTAGGGATGTAGTAGTTTGCTACATAGGAAAGAAAGAGAAAATTAGGAACTTGTTTCTATAAATAGAAGTAGTTTTTGAATCACTGAAATTCTTCAGTATTGCATATTCAGAATTCCTTGATTTTCTTGTCAATTTATCAAAATCTCTCTAGTCCTACCAGTATTTGAATGGATAAAGCTTGTTAAATATTATTTAACATATATATATGTTAATTGCAGCATATTGAACTACTTGCCCCATCCCCTTTTGAGTGTGCTGACTTTGCCTCTTCTGTCCTTACACAATAGATCCCATTAATGATTATTTGGATGAGAACTCCCAGAATCCACTCTGCAACTAAAATGTGAAACTAATAACCATGAGGTTAACTTCCAAGTTGCAAAGCATTATTTTTCTTAATGTGATTTGAAAACTGAAAATTGTTTTGAAATCAGATTTCTTTGTTCTTCCTTTTTGTTTAGAAAAACAGCTTCAGAATGAAGGACTACTATTCAACAGAGAAACTGTACAGCACCTTGAAGATGCTGTCAAAGCCATTAAAAAATTGGTAATATCAAAATCTAAAACAGTATTGCCTCTAGATATTTAAAAAGTACATCTGTTGTGCTTACAAAATTTGGGTTAGACTAAATAGTCCTGCGTTGAATCTATGGATGAATATTTGTGTACTGGATGTACTGTTATTAGAGTTCAGTGTTGCTGTAAAGAGAAGATCTGTGCTAGGATAATAGTGAGCTTTAAAAAAAAAACCTCTTGCACACAATGTATCTTACAACTCATCTTCTCTCCCATGCCCTCTGTTCATCTTGCTTTTCCAGGCAGTGCTGGATTCAAATTTGATTTCAAAATCTTAATATTCTATTCAGCTTGCTGAGAATATTTAGTCATGCCATTATCTACCACAGTCTGGAGGGGGGGAGAGGAAAGAATACAGGTACTCCTCGACTTATGACCATAATTGAGCCCAGAATTACAGTCATAACTCATGTTAGTCATTAAGCTGATTACCATGTGACTGCACCTGATTTTATGACCTTTTATGTGGTAGTCATTAAGCAAATGCTGTGGTCATTAAGCGTACGGCATGGTCGTTAAATACATGCATTTTAGCCAATGGGCTTAAACTGGAAATAAATGCCAGTTTCTGGGGAAAAAAGCCAAAAATCATTGTAATATGACTGTAGGATTCTATAACAGTTGTAAGTGTGGGCCAAGTGCCCAAAATGTGATAATATTACCTTGTGGAGGGGGCAGTCATTGGAATTTCAAAACTGGGTCAAATAGTTCTAGAGAAGTCCACTGTAACTTCAAATTGCCTTGGCCCATTTACTGAAATTTATTAGAGATCTAAGCAATGATTCTTTTGTATAAATTTTATCACTAAGAAAAAAGAGTCTGTACCTACATTTAGGAAACATACAGCCATTAGATTTTTTTCCCCTTTGTCATATATCTGTCAATTTTTAGGAAAAAGAAAGAAAAGATACAATTGAATTGTTGGAAGAAGAGACCATAAAAAACTGTAATCTCCGTATTAGAGTCAAGAGTTTCCCAGCAATTGTTATGAAAGAATTTGAAGGTATTTTTAAGATAATCCATTTTATCTTAAAGTAAAATGCATTGGAGAATGCAACATATGATTAATTTGCTAATTATGATAATTTATTTTAAGAACTATGCAGTTTGACAGACAGCTTTACATAACTTGTTTTGATTAATATTTGGATTTGGATCATAGAAATTGTTATAATTTTTAAGTATTAAAAGAGGAAACTAAGAAACAATATATGAATAGTTTTATTATTTATACCTGATTTAGAAAAAAATGTGAAATCAATACATACCTGGGGTTTACATACTGCTTAATCTCAGATCCCCACTAACATATCTCCAAACTGATCTGATAAAAAGGATTAAGTTTTAATAACCTACTGTTCAAGGCAGCAACTTCTTTTAAAGTCTTATTAATTATCTGAAAGGATATAGAAGACCTGAGAAAGTTTGTGATAGAGAGCCAAAAGTGAATTATGTTGTTTGGCCTTATTGCATTTCAATATTACCAAGATTTTCCAAGTATTAGAAGTATAGGAATATACCTATGGATCCTTTGCTTGTTTGCTTCAATTTTCAGCTGAAGAGATATTAGAATAAGAGAAAGTGAATATGGAAAAATAACTTTGCTTTAAAAGAGGATCAAGAAATTCATGGAACACGAAACATTGTTCACTATACTGCATATAATTGAAGCTCCATATGTGGAGTTAATAGATCATTCAATATTATCTGGCAAATAATAAAAGAGGTTTATATTTTTATGTTCCAGCTTTCAAGACATCAGTATTTTCAAGGACTTGTTTCTGTGGAAAGGGATCTATGCAGTATAGCTAAAATGTCTGGATAGAATGAAGACTCAGTCCAAGTACCATTTCATCATGGCTAGCCTTTAGAGTCAATGTTTTATCGGGCCTTGTTTCCTTATAACTTGTATAATTTCTAGATGATTCATTTGGCACTTCAAGTCACCACAGAGATCTGGTAATTTATTGAAACATTGAAAATGGATTTAATATTTTATTTCTTTCTGTTTTAAAATTCCTTATTTTAGAACTTGTGGCTGCTGCCCATCGATTTCATCTTAACAAGTTAAGAGAAGTAGAAGCTTCTATGAATGAAACTATTGCTGCAGTAGAAGAGGTGTACACAAAGCAAATGTTCTCTGAAGAACAAAACGAAACACTGTGGTAGGCACTATTTGTTTGTAAAAATGAGCAATAGTAATATTCAATTCCTTACCCTAGGGTCCATGTATTCTCTACTATTATTTTAATTACCTAAAAGAACTTGTGTAAAATAAAAAAGGGGATTTAAGGAGGTTCTGGAAAACTTTTGGGATTATCTGAAGGAACAGATTGATTAACTATGGAATACAAAAAAATGTGCACATTGAATTTCTTTTGAGGAGTGATTTTAGGCTTGAATATATGGTTTTTGGATTACTGGACAAGAGCGGGACTTATTAAAACAAGACGAGATGCTCCATGAGGAGGAAATGAGTGAAACTTGGAAAGAAATGACGTCAATGTTTCAAAGTATCAAGGACATTCTTATAAGAAACCACAATGAGATTAAAAACTTAATGCATGGCATTGTTGAAAAACTGGGAAATACTATATAAAGGACAATGAGTGATCAGACGCCCAGGAAAAGGAGGAGCCAATTGAAAGAGCAGATGAAAAAGCAAAACAGATTAACCAGCAAGCAAAACAAAATGACAAAAAGGAGACAATAACAAAAACAATGACTGATAAAATAAACCAAGGGGAAAATATTTTAAGAGATTTAAAAAGGGAACCGGAGACGCAGGAAGACTTTTTTGAAAGGAAGATAGGAGCATGGGTAGATATTTTGGAAGCTAGACAATGGAAAAGGGTAGAGATGGGAGAAATGTTAAAATGGACGTAGATAAAGATCCAAGAGAGGAATATGGGAAGCAAGTTAAAAAAACGAACAGTTAAAGCTTTAAAACGGACAAGAGATGACAGATCGAAAGGAGTTGTTCTTAAGTATAATGGTGGTATGATTAAAAGTTAGAATAGGTATAGATATAAGAGAGAAGGGGAATATTAGCATACACATTTTTATGCAATAAGACAAAAGTAATAATAAGGGAAGATTAGAAATTGAAGGATGGTATTATGTATGTTTAAACAATATTGTGATTGGCATTGGAATGACGTATTGAAACATTGAACAATTAAATGATGAAAGTCTATAATTTAATACAAATATGTGTATCAACACTAGAACCACATAAGCCTGAGGAATGTAACAAATACGACTAATATCACTATTTTTATTTGTACTAAAATGTATATGCAGATAGGGATAAAGATCCAAGAGGAATATGGGAGGCAAGTTAAAAAATGAATAATTAAAGCTTTAAAGCAGAAAAGAGATGATGGATAGAAAGGATTTGTTTTTAAATATAATGGTGGCATGATTAAGAGTTAGAATAGGTATAGATATAAGAGAGAGGGGGAATATTAGTATACACATTTTTATACAATAAGACAAAAGTAATAAGAGGGAACATTAGAAAATGAATTATGGTATTATGTATGTTTAAACAATATTGTGATTGGCATTGGAATGACGTATTGAAACATTGAATAATTAAATAATGAAAGTATAATTTAATACAAATATGTATATCAACACTAGAACTACATAAATTTGAGGAATGTAACAAACATGATTAATAGCACTATTTTTATTTGTACTAAAATGTATGATACACAGGTGCCACACTGTTCACGCATTGATATGGCTATATTGTAAAATAAAATAAAAAACTTGAAACAAAAAATAAAAATAAAAAAGCACGGAACATCTAACTGAAAACTTCAGTAATTAGTTTCAGTGTTTATGAAATATGTGCATCTTACTTCTGCTAAATTTAATAAGGAAGTATCTGTAATCCCCTGTTGGGAAAAGTTATTTTTAATATTTGTGGTGTTTCCTATTTGCATAGCATGCTATAGAGATGTAACACTGTTATCGGCCCTTGGCAATGGGTTTCAAGCTAGCATATAGCGTAGAAACTACATTTGTCACACTTGTTGATGACCTTTTGAGAGACCAGGATCAGAGGGGTGCAACCTTCAAGTCCTTGATTTCTCAATAGTTTTTAGTACCATTTACCATGGTATCTTTCTGGAGTGCCTTGGCAAGGTTGGAGTAGTGGGCGTTGTTTTGTAGTGGTGCTACTCCTTCCAGAGGGCATGGTTTTCAGTATCTGGTATTATCAGGGTACCAGATGATGATAACTCACATACATACATACATACACACACGTGTGTGTGTATGTATGTATATATGTGTGTGTGTGTGTATGTGTATATATATATATCAGCCCTTGACCACAGAGGTGGTTCAGTAGAAAGCTGAACCACTATTCTGAGACTGTTAGGGTCTGGATGAGAAAGAACAGACTCAAAATGAATCCCTGCAAGAAAAGTGACTTTGGGTTTATGATTCCAAGAAATACTA
Organism: Oxyrhabdium leporinum; assembly: GCA_032468155.1. Classification (NCBI taxonomy): domain Eukaryota; kingdom Metazoa; phylum Chordata; class Lepidosauria; order Squamata; family Cyclocoridae; genus Oxyrhabdium; species Oxyrhabdium leporinum. The sequence goes on along the minus strand of JANHFL010004567.1, from coordinate 35,823 downwards.
TCTTTGACTATGAATGGATTGGTATTCCTATGTTCAGAGTTGGTTTGCACTTGTGGGATCCTGGATTCACAGCACCTATTCAATCAACAGGTAGTACTTGTGGCCAGGGGGATTTGTAGGCAAACAGATCTTAAACATCCCTTACTTGGGTTTTTATAATGTGTTCCACACGGGGCTGTCCTCAGAAAGCATTTGGAAGGTACAACTGGTACAAAGTGTGATAGTCGAATAATAGTGAGTATCCCAGTTCTGTATAATCAGACGAATCCATTGCTTTGGGAATGTATTGATTACCATTTGGCTTCCAGATCCTTGTCACCTTCAAGGCCTTACATGGTTCTGGACCAGATTATTCGAGGGTGTGCTCTCTCCAAATTAATTTGCCCATTGAATCAGATCAAATAAAATCAGAACTGTCTACAATTGTTACCTCCCCCTGTAATTCTGTCTGATCTTCTCCTTCCCTACTGAGTTCGGGAAACTAATTGAGCCTTGGTTGTTCTGTGTAGTATACCAGAAGGGCAGATTGTGAATGAAGGTTGAAACTGAAGGGCACTTAAGTTTGTATGTTTTCTGTACATTATTTTGATATTGCCAATTTTATTTATATACTAAGATTTATATTTTGAAGTTAACAATTTTGTTTGTATTATGGCAACTTTATCATTTTTAAGGGGGTAGTTTTTTATTTTGTGCTAATCTTGATTGTTAGCTATCCAGAGTCTTTGGTAATGGCTGGCATACTAACTAACTAAATAACTGGTTAGTTAACTGAATGGATGGATGGATGAGTTGATGAATGGATGGATGGATGAATGAATGAATGAATGTTGACTTATGTTGTTTACTGTCATTTTTAAGATTTCACAATTTTCTTTTGGCAGTAAAGAGCAAGATCAAACATGGGAGAAATATAATGAAATTGTCCAATTAGTAAACCAACAAATGGCTGAAAGGCATTCCATGAACATTAAAATAAATGAACTTCGTAATATGACGAAAAAAGAGGAAGAAGAAACGGCCATGGAAGAGATTGCCATCAAAGACCTAACACAAGTAATGGCTAGAGAAGCCCTTCAGTTTAAAGAAAAGAAAGCATCGTTAGAGCTACAGGTACAGCTTTAGGAACTGAACCTTAGCACTACATTAATGAAAGCATCAGTCTTGGGGCCATCCCCAAGATGGGTTTTCAGAAAAGTCCTCCATGGTTTAAAATTAAACCACCCATACAGTGTAGTACATTGGAATTGAGTGTGAAGCCTTACACATGAAAAACATCCGCTCGATCATGTGAATGTAAAACATTTCTGCTCATTATAATTTAGGGATTTTCCTATCTTAAATCTAGGCTGCCTCTATGTAATTTGCTAAAATATGTCCATAAACATAAATCCCAACATTTGTGAAACTATTCTTATCTGTTTTAATATCTCTCCAACAATGCTGGAGGGTTCCATAGAAAGTGTAAATAATGTACAAGTAACAATTTTAGCTATATTAAAGTTGGTTTTTACTGTAGATTGAAGAACTTCGGAAAAAACTTCAGATGAGAAAAAATGAGGTTGCAAAAAAGAAAAAAGAATTTGAAGAGCTGTTTAACATACTATGTCATTTACAGAAGAAAGTTGCACATCAAAATCAGGTAAGTTGAATTGTGCCTTTGATAATGTGCCATTTCAAAGTCATATCCGCTGAGCATTATATTTTGCCAGTATAAAATGAATTGAGACTATATAAGTACAGTCCTAGGCAGACTGCATCTCAATGCATTAGGGGATTAAATATTGAACATTTTATTTACTAAATAAAATTTAATAATATTTATTAAATTTGTAAGGCTACCCATCTATCAAAGAAACAATAGACAGTCATCAAAAGTAAGAAACAACAACCATAAAACACCTCAAAAAAACCAGATCAGTTTAACCAGTCCTGGGGTTATGACAGCAACTGGTACTGCCACAATTATTGTTGCTAATTGATGCAGTCACATAAAGATATACTTTATAACTACATCACTTAGCAATGGAAATTCTGGTCCCTATTGTCTATCTGAAATACAGGACTCTCTGTATTTCAGTGCTTTAATACTTTAATAGGAGCAATATGAACTTTTACTAATTACCAGTATCGATATAAAATGAGCTTTTTATATAATTACCATTTATACTATTGTTTTATTTGTATTTTTCATAGATTATTACTGATTTAAAAAAGGAGTTACAAGAAATGTTAAAAACCATGAAAAATCTAATACAAGAGTATGAGAGGACAAAGGCTGAGAAAGAGAAGCTTATTAAAAAAATGTAAGCAAGATATACTTTTCTTTTGCCATTGCACTTGAGTTTTTTATCTCTTTTCTTGCTAATATATATATAAATATACCTTGTAGAAAGCAGGCCTCTTATTCAAAGATATAAAATACTATAGCAAATGGTAATTAGAATATGATTTACATTTAAATTAAGATTAGCTTAATTTGAAAAATGTTGACTCAAAAGTTGTGTTTTATGAAGCATGTCTTATCATATATGAACTGTGGTGCAAAAAATTGGTTCAAGAAACCAGCTTTTACGACAAATCATGATTTAGTACAATGTGCAAAACGTGTTGGTGAAAAAGCTTTTTTACATTTTCCTACTTAATCCTTTTAAACAGGAGATGGCAGCATAAGTTATCCTTCCATACAGTTGGATTTTCCTATTCACATGCAACATATTAACATGTAATGATTAATATTAAAATGAATACAGTAAACCTAGACACATGAGCGCACTTCACCTTTGATTGATTGTGGAAAATTATCTAATACACATCTATTGCATGCCAGCTTCCCCATGACGAGTACAAAGTTATTTACTTAGGGAAGAAAAATCAATAATGGTAATTATGGAAAAGACCTTGGAATAATAGTTCATTGCAAAGTGAATATTAACCAGCAGAGAGATATGGATGCCAGAAAGGCAAAAGTTAGACAGCACCATGTATAATTTTCAACTAATGGGAAGTAATTGATCCCTTTCACTCATCTTTGGTCAGACCCCATTTCAAGTTATATATTTAGTTTGGGCACCACACTTATAATATTCAGAGAATTTGGAACATATTTAAAGAATAATCATGAGTGCGATTAGCAGGTTAGAGATGTGAATCCCATGAAGAAAGATGGATATATGAGGCTTTGATAAGAGATGACTGGTAGGGAGATGTGTTAATACTTTTATCTGCTTAACAGATTATCATATCACCGAAGAGTGGTTTGTTAATTAATTAATTTGGATTTCTGTGCTGAGCATGAAGTAGAACTCAATGGTTTAAATGTTAAATTTTCTGTTTTTTATAAAAGCCTTCAAGGTACTTCTGGTTAATGGCAAATCCAGTGTGAATGTAATGTCCAGTGTTTCCCTGATACCATATTAGTTTATTTAATTTGTAGATGTTGCATATTTCTATTTGTGACTTTAGGCTGCAAAAGATGTAAGGGGGCTTATTAATTTATATCTTGTGTTTTGGCCCCGTTTTTTTTCCAGAAGCCAAAGGATTTGTTTGCAGTCAACCTGTTGTTAGATTTATGTTTTTATGAATTTGTACAGTAATGAGAAGCATGCAAACAGGATATGTGGGCAATAGATTTCCCTTAGTTTCCCAGCAGCAGGTATTCAGAAGCTGCTGCCTTTGTTTCTTGAGTAGTATCCTGCCATCATAACTATCACTGATGGATTTTATCCACAGTGAATTGGTCTGATTTTTTTTCTAAAATTCCTGTAATTACATCTTGCAACAAGATTTCACTCATCTTTAGTATTAAGAAAACCCATTATTGTGTTCCATATAGGAATATATAACATCAAAAGCAAATGGTGTGAGTTCTTGTATTTTTAGGCAGTGGTTCTCTGTAGGAACTACTTGTGAAAAAAATATATACAGAATCTCTCTGTTGGCATTTTTATACAACTGTGATAACTCGATTTTTCTAAAAAAGAAAAATCTGGTGAGAAGTATGTAAAATGACACAAGATAAACTGTGCTTGATGGCTTCTTTCTCTGTATAAGAACATGGTGCTTTTATTTGATTACTGTTTTTCAGGCTTTGTCTTCAGGACAATCTAGTTTCATTAGATACAGGCTTTGATGAAGAAAAAAAACATTTGCTACAGCAGCTAGAGGAGGTAAAAAGAACAGTTCATGCTACTGAGTTTGGAAATAATGAATAATGGAAATAAAGAATACTGGGAGTGACTCTCAGTGCCTATTTTTGTATTGATTAACTATTTAGTGGGAAGAGGCCAGGGTAATTCTGCCCCATCCTTTCATTGAAGCGAGCAGTATAGGTGCTTCTTTTATATGTAACTATGTACACATAACTCTGGTTGCTAACAGAAACTTGGGAATTATGCTTAATCGAAGTTTCTTCAATATCAATTCCACTATTGTGTGCAGTAATGCATATTTCTTAACATTATCTTCTGGCTTCATTCTTGAAATATAGGCATATAGGCGAATCATTGACATGGTTTCTACAACTGAAAAGAACTAAAGATGTTTAGAAAAATCCATGAGGAAATAATACCAATACTATTGCTGCTAACATATGAATTGATCCTAATTTCATTTACCTGAGTAGAACTAAATTAATTTAAGAATAATATTTGGTGAAATTAAGCAGATGTTAAGTCCCCCTTTGCCTGATTTCATTTTCTTACACTTAATCTAAATAAATAAACCTTGGCTCTTATATACACAAGGTGCACTTTTAGAAAATAAAAAAAATGTTAAAACAACAACCTAAAGCTTTGTTTTGATTAGTGATAAAGAACAACTCAGTCTGCATTTTCTTTTGTGATTGGCCTACCCATCATTTGAAAGAGTGCCCATAACTAACTCTAAAATTTCAAATATGCTCCAAACCCTAATCCTAAGCCTTGCTCAAACAGTTTGAATCTTTTGCATTAGATGCTTTGCTACATTGCTATTGCTATATTGCTATTTTGTCATTTTGTAGTGAGATTAATTCTCAATACTCTTCAAGAAAGCAAAAATTGACTGATTTCAGCCAAGAAAATTAATTCTATAATCAAATTATTTTTTTTCCATGAAAGTCGATATTTTTCTTGCTCCTTTCATCACCATTATTCCATTTTCATTCACAGAATACAGCCAACTTAAAATAAACCAAACAAGATGAATTTATACCATAAGTCGATCTTTTTGTTTTTATTTATTTATTTATTAAAACAAAAGTATAAAAAAGAACTAAAAAGAATCAGTAACAGTACTCCTTTGACCATGGATAAGATCAAAAAAGTGATTTTGATACGAATAATTGTAAAGCATCAAAACTAGGCGGCTTTCTTATGGAATCATTTAAAATATGTATTGATACTTTCACTCCTATATCAACCAGATAATGAGATATTTATTTTTAGTGGCTGTACTAACATTGATAGTCAAACTATGTCAAATAAAATAACAGTAATGAAAATAACAATGAGTTATTAGTGAGTTCTAGTTCTCCCATAATGGCATGTTAAATCACTCTTAGCTCGTCCAATCTACATCATAGGGTTGAGGTTGTGAGGAGTTTTACTCCTTTTTAATCATCTATGTTACAACAGATGCAGATATCTTTGTAAAATATATTTAATGTATTCATATTTAATTTTTTCATATATAAAAGTGGATTATTTTAAAACTTAAATGGTTTATTGACTAAGATATTTTTCAGGGCGTAAGACCTGCTTTAATAATATTTTATAATCCTTTGGAAGTCATGGGAATGTCAATGTTTTTAGAACCATTAAGCTTTTTAGTTAAATAAATCATTCTGGGATTTTTTGTAGATTGACCGGAAACTGCAAGAACTTCAGGAAGTCTATCAAAAAGTCAAAGAGGAAAATGATATTCTTAGTATGCAATACCAAATGTTAACAAGTGAAGAAGAACATTTTTGTTCTGAAAGAGACAAGCTAGCAGCAGAGTATGTTAATCCTTCAACTTGTTTTAAATTACATAGTACTTAAAATTATAATCCAATTGTTAGGTGCTTTCGAGTAAACAGCCCACGTCTGAATTGAATGATAACCTAAATAGGATCTCGACACAGTACAAGGAGTGTTATTTTTATTTAAAATCTGTATGTCTGAACTTGTCGAAATTATATTAGCATAATTATTTTACCATAGTTTATATATCCATCTTGTTCAAGGAAAAAAATACTTTGTTTAAGTTATCCAAGGGTAGCCATTCTATGCCTTGTATTAGGTGAGTCAGTAATTCAACCTAAGCAAACACTCCTACTTTCTGTTAGGAAATATATATCCTATAATTATAATGTTACCTTTTTATTTTTATAATTTTAAAATGTTTTAATTTTAATTATAATTTTAATGCTAATTTTATTGATTATATTGTATACCACCCAGAGCTCCTTTCTGAAGGAGGTAGGTGGTTAAAAAATAGGAAATATAAATGTATATTATATAAGAGCTGCAGTGGGTTCTATTCACAGCCAGGAGTTCAGTGCTGACCAGCTCAAAGTTGACTCTGCTTTCCATGCTACCAAGGTCGGTAAAATGAGGACCCAGATTGTTGGGAGCAATATGTTGACATTTGTGAACCACCTAGAGAATGCTGTAAAGCACTGTGGAGCGGTATATAAGTCTAAGTGCTGTTGTTATTGCTAACTATACTTAGCATTTAACCAGCCACAGCATCTTGCCAATGTTGGCTGATCCCAAAAAGAGTCAAGCCTGGTTAGTATTTGACAGGATACCATCAAGAAATTCCAGGTATGTAAGCTAAGTTGGGATGCCAAAGGACATCCTGGAGGAAGCCAGTGGCAAACTATTTTAATCTAGAAGATACATGGATTATTATCCCGTGTGATTATGGGCAACCTTTACATTTTAAATAGTTTTAACACAGAAATCGATTCCCAGCGGGAAAAAAACCTGCGTTCTTTTCCATAAGAATTTTTTTCAAAATGGGCTGCTAGTAATTCCAAGTTGATGTTTTCAAACTGTTGAGTATTGCTAATCTGACTGTTAGTTAAGGATGGCTCTGAAGGCAGAGTTGTTGTGTCTGAACAACAATGACTGTCTACAGTAGGAACTGGTAGTACTACTGCTAAATGATTTCATCTGAGTCCTTCCTCCATGGAATAATGCTTACTTGAAAACATCTATATGAATTGGGAAAAAAGATCCTGGAAGTCTATGCTAGGCTATCTAAATAAATACAGGAGGAAATCATGTTTTTGACATTCTGTAGCCTGTATTCTTGTCATTTTGTGATTACTTAACAATACATATGAAAAAAAGCTTTCCTTTTACCTCTTCCTGATTGTATGAACAAATTACCCTCTGTTCTCTCAAATTTTAAATATTTTTATTGGAGTAATTCTTTTCTTAATCTCAGTTTTTATGTATATATTGGAAATCTACCCTAGAAAAGTACTTTTTTCATGGTTGGCTACTCATTTGTTTAATAAAATGTAAATATCTAAAGAATTATTATATAAATATGTTATAAATATTTAATTCTCATTTTTCAAATAGTTTTGAAAAGTTATCCAATTGGCTCACAGAACAGCTTGACTATGTGGCAAAACGTGTAATAGAAACAAAAAATACACAGGATGAGCTGGATGAAATGCAGGATATATATGAGTAAGTTATTGCATTTCAAATGTACAAAATATCGTGCTGAAAAGTGATTTTCTATTTCCAGTTAAGTTTCTGCGAATCAAAAATTTAACAAGAACTGATATACTGTAACTAAGGGGAACGATTTGCAAACTAAGTTGTTATAAAACTAGATGAAAGTTCAGGTAAAAGTATAATTTAGTTTCATGGAGTTGAAATAAATGTTCAGTTTACAAGATTGTGTGCAAGGGGTTCCAGATAAAATATACATTCTTGTTGTATTTGAAATCAGGAAATATACATTTGATTCTTCATTGTTTAAAATATTTTTTTTTTAATTTGCTGGTTGGTTTAAATCTGAAAAAGTAAAACAACACTGTATTATACTGCACATATTGCATCATTCATATATTGCTGCAGGTAACCATTTTTTGTTGAAAAAGAAAGATATTATACATTCCATCCATCTATCTAAGGATCCAACCTTGGACATCTCATTGCTACCAGTTAATGGAGAGTTGCATTTACCATAAAGGACTAGTTAGACACCTGACAAATTAGGCAGACAGTTCTTTCTATGTACAGTATGAAAATGCTATGTTACGTTATTCTGGATCAGAGGTGGGCTATCTATTGCTCATATGTCTCTCCAGCAGCTCTTCAGCACTTTTCTTAGTAACACCTAGGACTTAAATATTATTCCATTGTCCCTTCTTAGGAAGTGAGGGTTAACTCTCTTTTAGTTTTTGAACAAAGTACCTCAATTCCAACTTTGTTTTCACATATTTAATAGGTAGAAAGATCAAAAGCATCTGTTAAGCCCTGTACCTGGCAAACCAAAGAAGCAACAACCATACAGAATTGTGAAAGGCATCCAATGCTAGTCAGGGATTAAAAACATAATTTTAAAACTTACAGTGAGTCAGTTTAGTCTGAATATTTTTCAAATTCTTCTCATAACCACCATATCTGTTAGGTTGCCTCTTCTCATATAAACTGAGTTCCTTCCCTTCCTCCTTCCCACAGTGTCTCAGGATCAAGGAGGACTTCATTAACGTGCTGATTCCAGTTCCTAAGATTTTGTAACCTAAACCTTTTTGTTTTTGCCTAAACCTGAACTACAAAATTTTGTGAGAATCTAGCTTTCTTTGTTACTATTAAAAAGATTGATATGAACAGTAGATCAGCTATAACATAGTGACATAGTCTGTCTTCTTTTTTCATATACACAAACATGTTCTCCTAACTTTATCCCCAGTTTTCATTATCCCCATTTTTTTCATGTCACATAGCCTTCCAATTGGGTCCCATACATGTCTTTCTCTGTACCAGGAGAACTATTCTAAATACTGAATAGATTAGTATGTATTATGACCTCTGATGGTAGTATCCATTTAGTCACTCATTTAACCTGAAAGTGTTTGAAGAAATTATTAAAATTATACGATTATCTTTAATAATTAAATTAACCTTATTGGCCATTTTGCCCCAGAACATATAAAACAAGAGTCACTTTCTAAGTAAGATGGATGGTCTCAAATTTTGATATATAAATAAATAAAATTTATATATATATATAAATATGAATAAAAATCTTTTTCTGTTAGCTGCAAGATTTATTATAACAAAAGCACTGGAAAATTAAAATACATCTTTTGGATAATCATCACTTAAATGTGGGGAATAGGAGTGTTCAAAATATTGCTATATAAGCAGTATTGGGGAATCCTTTAAGGATCTTTTATTTTAAATTCATACCTCCATTTAATTCTATCAACGAAGTATTTTAATTCATTTCTATGAAAGGGACTTTTCATAGTACTGCATATTGATTATGAATCTTTAAAATTTTGTGTTAAAGTTCCTTTTTTGCATAAGGTCGCTTACCCCAAAAAGAGAGATACATATTGCTTCTTAAAATATACATACCCCTAATTTATAAGGAGGGTTGATTTGGCTTAGTTTGATTTCTGTTTATTTATTCATTTAATCTGTTTTTTTCATTTTCAATGTTTTGTTGATCACATTATCTTAAGTAAAACTAAAAAAAATATAATTCTTATTTCAGCTCTACACATAATAGCTATGCAAGAGAAATGGCAATTTTAGAAGCATCATTGAAAAAAGAAAGTGATAAAAGGTAGAATATTCTGTGAAAATTGTTATGAAGTGACAAGTAAAATTGGGGTCAATTCCCTATATGGTGAAAAAAATGTATACATTTGCAATTCCCCAGATATTGCCAAATAAATGCTGTTTATATATGTATATATGTATTTAGTTACCCGTGTTTCCTCAAAAATAAGACCCGGTCTTATTTTCTTTGGAGCTCCAAAATAAGCACTAGGTCTTATTTTGGGGGATGTCGTACTTTTTTCCATGTACTTTAAGAGTACGTGGGAGGCCCACTCCTTGTTTGCTCACAGCTGGGCAAGAGGCTGCGCAGTGTGTTAGTGCTGCTGCCACGAGGCAGGGCAATGTAGCTGCTGCTTACCTCAGGGCCCCCATAGCCAGGCCATCCATGCCCCAACACCTGTCTTGCTTCGCGGCCACGGCACTCACCCATCATTCAGCCTACTGCTCTGTTGCGCCCGCACGAGCAAGCAGAAGTGGACAGGTGACCATGCGAGGTCCTGCTGGACGGGGATGGTGGAGCCGCTGCTGCGAGGTGAGGCAGGTGTCAGGGCGTGGATGGCCTGTCTGTGGGTGACCTGAGGTAAGCAGCAGCTACATTGCCCTGCCTCATGGCAGTCACAGCCTCTTGCCCAGCTGTGAGCAAACAAGAAGTGGGCCTCCCATGTACTCTTAAAGTATGAGTATATGACATCCCAAAAAATAAGACCTAGTGCTTATTTTGGAGCCGCTTCACGAATTTTGGCGGCGCATGGGGCAGCTCCACCCACCTGCCTCGTCTCAAGGCTGCAGCACCGCAAGCAACAAGACAGAGTGGGCGAGCAGCTGGCTACTCATTAATATAAGCCCTACCTCGAAACTCAGTAGGGCTTAGTTTGAGGGGTAGGGCCTATATTGGGCACATGTGCAAAAAAAACATGGTAGGGATTATTTTCAGGTTAGGTCTTATTTTATTTATTTAATTTATTTAATTAAATTTATATACCGCCCCATTCCAAAGACTCGGGGCGGTTCACAACACTAAAAACTTTAAAAAACTTTAAAAAACCCTTTAAAAACCCCTCAGTCAGGAAA
>JANHFL010004567.1:7496-24873 GCA_032468155.1 Oxyrhabdium leporinum | reverse complement strand
ATGGTACCCCCAGCAGGCCCTCTCTGTGTGACCGCACGGGACGTCGGGGGGGAGTGGACACGATGCGGTCCTGCAGGGGAAAACATGGTATTTACTTTATTTGTAAGTACTGTGTTTCCCCGAAAATACTTTATTTGTATGCTGTCTGTTCCAAAAGTTCTGGGCAGCTAACAATCAGAAAGATCACTAGGTAACTTTTCTAATTTAAAAAATAATAAACTACCAAATAGAACGTTAAGTAAATTGAGCCTGTTTTGTTTCTAATAGTGCACTTCAAAAATGGCTTCTTCAAAACCGAGTTCACCTAAAACAATAATATCCTGAGAGACTCAGTTTATCGAAAACACAAACTGATCTCCAATATTTAAATGGGGGGAATCCTGGTGTCCTGAGCCATGTCAGCACAATGCTTACACATCTGAGTTTGGCAGAATGTAGGCAAGATATTGGTTTGCAAGGTAGCCCCTGAACTAGAGATCCTGGCTTGCAGCAACATGAGCCTGTTTGGGGTGTAACTGTTCTTTGGTGATATGCACCATCATAAGGGAATGCTGTGTGTGACATGGTATGTCAAAGGTTATAACTTTCTTTATCTCACTCAAAATGAAAGTCTTGATTGACTTTAGCCATAATACATGGTGGAGACTAATATCGTGGGCCTGTCTCTTGACAACCATGACATATGAAAATCATGACTTGGAGTGTTAGAGGAGTATAGTGTAAAGAGAATGAAATAAAATACAAATAAAGTTTGTAAAATTAAGAAAAGCGAGTAGAGTGCAAAGAACTGAGTGAAAGTGGTCTGATCATGTAGAATAGAGTTGATGAATGGAAGTGAAGGTGTAGATTTAGTTATGGACATACAATTATTTTTTAAACCCTATGGTTTGTACAGTGAAAATACAGGTAGTCCTTGACTTACAACCACAATTGAGCCCAAAATTTCTGTTGTTAAGTGAGACATTTATTAAGTGAGTTTTGCCCCATTTTATGACTTCTTGTCACAGTTGTTAAGTGAATCACTGCAGCTGATAAGTTAACACAGTTCTTAAGTGAATCTGGGTCCCCCATTGCTTTTTCTTGTCAAAAGGTTGCAAAAGGGGTTCACATGACCTTGGGACACAGCAACAGTCATAAGTATGAGTCAGTTGCCAAGCATCTGAATTTTGATCACATGATCATGGCGATGCTACAAAAGTCGTAAGTGTGAAAAACGGTCATAAGCCACTTTTTTTCAGTGCTATTGTAACTTTGGTCACTTTTTATTTATTCAGTGATTGTGAATTGTGTTTTCTCCTTTGCTACTAGAGAATTGTTTCAGATCGAACTTGACAAAATTACAGCCGTACATCAAGATTTACTGGAAGCCAATGAAATATTTCTGAACGAGTCAAAGCAAAAGCTTGAAGCTATGAAAAAATCCTATAACAAGTTAAAAAAGGAGGTATAATACCTATTAGGGTACTAACACCAAATCACACTGTAATATAGATTTTCTACAGATGTGGATATACATATATATGAATTTACCGACCTAGTAAGTATCATTGCCACTACTTCAAATAATGCTAAAGAATTCATATTCATAAAATGGAGTCTTGTATCCTCTCTCATCTCAGCGTTGCTCACTGAAAGGTACTAGGAAATACCCACCATCCATAGTCTGTGGAGAAGACCTTGTGTTTAAGGAGGGTTGGAAAAAACCTGTGGGTGAACATTTCCAATCACATTCATTGGTATAACACACAAGAAAGGATTTCAGTGAAGGGTCAGGATTGATTTTGGATCCGGTGTAGAGTAATCAAAGGGCTTAATATAAGCCAGTGAACAAAGAAAAATAGATCCTGACATTTAAAAAACATTTATTGCTGGAATAAAGAGAGAGGTAGATAAGATTATAGCTGTATATTAACCCTCTGCAGTTTTTCTGTAATGCTAGTTTGCAGCATTCAGGTGTTTGATTTCTGACATAAAATAACAAAACTAAAATTTGACTTAGCGTCGCCTGCAACTGCACGTAGGTATCACCTCATATCTACACTGTGAAGGAGTTAATGAGTAAGCATAGGTTGCAGATGGCTGCAGATGGCCTGATGCACACATCGTCCAAATCCCAAAGTGTGGAGATGCATGTCTTGCGTGCTGATTGGTTGATCCAACTTCTTGTTCTGTGTTTTGCTATTTGAGTGCCTCCTAGCCAGAATGCTACATTTGCAGTAATATAAATGAAACCATCCCTGATCGGCAGACATATACGTTCCTTGGCGTGCAGTGCTGTCTGCTCGATACTTAAGTTGAATGAAAATAGTTAAGGAAATGAATAGACAAAATTACCTTTCATTTGAATCAATGAAGAGATCTACTTTCTCAGGAATAACAATATGAGAAGTAGGCTTTGCTCCCTTCTGAAGCCTGTCTTCATTTCAAATTGTTTGCCAGGCTCCTGAATATGCCTGAATAAAAACTTAATGCCATGATGGCACAAACAGGCATTTAGCAAAGTACTTCAGTTGGTACATTAGAACTAGAGTATATTCTCTCTCAATATTTGATCATTGAAATGAAAACTGCAACACAGAACAGAATTCATAGCATAAAAATCTTTCTTATTAAATAATGTTTCCATAAATGCCTAACTGAACTGAAATCTCAACATCTGCACATTCATATACACTTGCAAATTGTTAGAACACATTTATGTTGCTTCTTTCTCATATTTTCTACAAATAGAATGAACATCTCAATAAAGAAATAAAGAAGCAAACTGAGGTTCTGAAACATCTCACCTCCAAGCTGCAAAAAAAAGAAATCCATTATAAGAAACATGATGCTGGTTTAACAACAGAAATTGAAAAAATTGAGGCAAGTGATCTGTATTTTAATACATTTTTGTAGCTGGCTTGATTGGCTTGAGTTATTTGCTGTGGGCTGCTAGGAGAAGAATTCAGTTTTCTGAAGCATTTTAATGTGAGATTCCTTTATATAAAAGCTTTAAAGTGAAAGCCATGCATTTCTTGGATACCAAGTTGATGCTAAATTCAAAATGACTGGAGAGAGAACTAGGGAAAAGAAGGTATAAAGAGCTACTAAAGTTAGGCAGAAATCAGAATAACAAATATCTGTAATTTATTTACTTTAATCAGTTTATTTTATTCAGATATAAGCACAAATGGTACAACTGGATTTTGAATTACTTTAGTTTTTTCTGTTTCATTTCAAATCCAGATTATTCCTCTAAAATATAAGTCAGAAACAACTGCTTGTTTTCCATTTCAATTCCCAGCACACCAGTCAAGCATAATACCTGACTCAGATTTGTAGCCAGCAGGGAATGGAATGGAGAGACAGTGGGGTCAATGACAAAAAAAAAGATCAAATTGGTGTTAAGATCGCAGGAGAAATTTGACTGGGCAAGTAAGAGATTTTTAGAAGTCAAGGATTTGCTTGTGGATAGGGGAATATTAAACTTGATGGCAGGTGGGGAAGTTACTAGGGCTTCTAGGTAGAGAAATGAAGAGGTGGCTTGTTGGGGTTGTATCCAAGACATCTTCTGGAAGAAGAAGCAGCTATGAAATCTAGGTAATCATGTTGAGCGTTCCAAGGATTTGGAATCTAGCAGTGTTCTGCAGGCTGGAATTCACCTCACAAGTGATTGCATTGCACACCAATAGGCTTCCAACTGCACTTCAAAGTGCTGGTTATCAATTACATCATAGGGCCAGGTCATCTGAGGGACTACCTGTTTTCTATGGTCTCTGCCTGTCTAATAAAATCAAAATTGGTGGATGCTTTTAGTCTTGTTTTCATGTTTTAAATCATTTGTAAACTGCTCAGAGTTTATGGGAGTCAACATATACATTTAATAAATAATAGATTGGTATGTGTTGGAGTCCCTCAAGGGCATGCCTTTTCTGTTGTGATGTCTATCCTTAGAAATAATATCCCCAGCAATCTGTATATCTCATCCCGATGATGTTCCACAAGTCTTCAAAAACTTGGTTATGCTCCTTTCAGAATAAAGTATATATTGACTCCTGGGTGGTTGGTTATTGTGTTATTGTCTAGATGCCTAGATTCTTTTTATTGTTTTCCTACTTCAAGAATATGCCACCCAGAATCATTCTGCTGTTGGGTGGTCTCTAAATCAATCGGTCAATCAGATGATAGACAGACAGAGTAAATATTAATCAGTTGTTTTATCATGTTAGAATACTGGGATGCTCATTACAGATGTATAAATTGTTCATTATGTTTTCTTTCCTAAAAGAAAGACTACAGCTCTAAAACAAAATGTGCGGAAGAAATGGAAGAAAAACTAGAAGAGAATGTTCCCCTCGCAGAAGAATTACAAAAAGAATTAGAAGAAATAAGCACCAATTATACAAAACAAAAGGAGGTGTATAATGGTATATGTGGAAGTCTTATCTATGTAATTCACCAAAGTGCAAAAAAAGAAAAGCATCCAACTTTAAAATAGTTTTCTTCTTCCAACTGTTAATCTTATTTACCTGAGTGTTGGAGTTTTATGTTCTGCCTATCCCAGGGTCAATACATTGCCATCTCTCTATGATAAACCTAAGATTTTGCATAGTGGACATGTTAGTTTTAAGAGTTGTAATTTTATTTTTTTATTGGCACATTAGGTTTCATTGAGTATTTTATTTTCTTTCTAAATAACATCAGGGAGAAAAGTCATACTGTAGACCCATGTCAATCCTGGCTGGTCAGGACTTTCCAGGAACTGATCAGCCACTTCTACAAGATTGTGCTACTTTATAAAAACAGTGTCTTTGGTACCAAGTTTGGTCTACTTTAGAGGGCTACCTTGCAAGTCTGAATGCACTTCCGCACTCCCTCCCTTTTTCTTCATGAGAACTAGAGAGAATCATGTCCCACACATTTTCGCTAATTACATTTCTGTTCTCTGGACTCAAGATTTATTTTATCTGATTATTGTATTGTTGTGGCTGTTTTTCCTGTTTCTCAACTTTCTTGTTTCTGCCCATTACATTATGGGACTGTCTTTCTCTGATTTCTTCTAACTGATCAGATATGGAGGAATTGTTGTGGTCTAGGCCCCAGCTTTAAACCACTGTCACATTGTAGGACCTAGGAGACTTGCCTTGTGTGCCTGCCCTATAGAGCTGTCACCCCTGAAATCCATATGGCTCTGACCTTGTTGAGCTTGTAAAGCCTAACCTGTCCTCAGGCCCTAAGAGACAAGGAAAGCCTTGTTCCCTGATAGTTACCAAGTACAAAATATGTCTGTGTTACTGTTCCCTGATGCTCATCATATATTCTATGGAAACATATTGCTATTTGATTTTGGTGGATTTTAAACCTATTACATAAGTTACTGAGAGACATTTTATGATGGAGATGATATACAAGTCAAATAAACAATAAACAACAAATAAATATGAACCCAAATACTAAGGATATCAAAATGCATTTTCTGAGTGCTCCCTTTCTGAAACATGTTGGGTAGTTTCCAGTGAGAAGACTTTGGTTGTGTCTGATGTCTGTTCACTTTTATTTGGTGCCAAATGAAAATCTTTCCTCCTTCTCTTCTAATAGAACTTATCACACATTTAGAATTTGTGATAGTGCAAAATGAGATAGCTACTAAAGAGGCTGTATTACCATGTTTTCACTACATTTACTTTAGATTTTGCAGCAAGTTCTATATTTAGGTTAGATATTGTGGTCACAAGTGTTTTTTCTTAATTATTATTTATTATGCAATTTTCTTTGTATATATAAAATTTCCATATCTATAATGGCAGTGTGCTGTCTGGGTACAATCTCTTTTAAATACAAGTAATAAATCTTATACATACAATAACTATAACTATTATTCTCAAAATCTATTCACCATGATCTTCACTTATCCTTATTAAACATTTCCTGTTATTTAAATAAACACGCTATTCAGCTTTATCTATAATTGGTTAATAATATCAAACATTATAAATATCATATGAACATCACATTTATAACCATTATCCTTTAATTCTGTTAATCATCATGCTTACTTATCCTAATTATTCAATATTTCATTATTTAGTTGCACATTTATTTCATCTTTGCTTACATATCCTCCTCCATTCTAAGTTTCTAACTTCTGTTTCTATTTTCTAACCATTGATAAAGTAGTTCCCAAGTTAAAAAGTATTCTGTTTCTTCCTTATCCTTAATTTTCAATGTTAATCTATCCATTTCAGCATGGCACAGGTGTTTCTTTGTTTAATAGATCAGCCAATAATTTTCACTAATAAGTAATGTATAGGTATTCTAAATCATTACTTTCTGATCTTATGGGTCGTTTCCTGAACCCTGCTAACAAGCTGTGTTACTGTAGCTTATGTTAATTTAACTTTTTCTCCTCTGCTTATTTATAGAATTACGAGATGAAGAAAACAAACTTAAAGTAGGCATAGAGCAGTCTTTAAGGGAAATTAAGAGACTTGAAAGGCAAAAGGTAAGCAGGCATATGTGCTTCTTACATTATGTTACTTTCTATTTGTGTGTGGCCATCTTTTGATGGCTGATGGTTCAACTTAGATCTTTTGTTTTTTAAAATATTTTTCATTAGAGATTTTAAAATTAGTCAAAGTATTACAAACTGAAATATGAAAAATGAAAAGTACAGATAGAAAAAGAAAAAGAAAACAAAATGAAATGAAAAAAGGAATATTTAAAGGGCATTCCAATCTTCTGTTCAATAAGCATAAGCATAATTAGTATTTATTTACCTTCTTTGATATATTATGTAAATCACTTCTTTCCATATTCTAACCCTTAATTAACCACAAATTCAAAAATCATAAATATTTTTGTTCAGGATCAGCAAACAATCAATAAACAGTTCTCAGAATGTTATAAGAATATTTACTTTAACCCTGATCAAATAGGTTAATTCTACATTCTTTTGTTTTGCTTCTAATAATCTTAACCTTTATTTCATTAAAATGCTAGGATTTTACCTCCACCCAAATTTTCTTTCTCTCATCTCAGAAATTTTTTGTGGCTTTAACAACCCTCTTTTGCAAATCCAATAATTGGTCATTACCCATCACCTCTTGGGTTTTCATTTGTAAAGTTATTTTTAATTATTTAAAAAGTCTTATAGCAAAAGTCACAATATTTCAAATATTAAATATTTCCAATTTGTCTTTTTGTAATTAATTTTTCCCTTATTTTTGGAATGAAGGATCACTCACCTTATAGTTTTTCACACTTACTGCTTGGAAGATCTTTTTGAAAGTTTATATTCAAAACATAAGAAAGTGAAGCTTGATGAATACAGGGCCCATACATTTTGCACAGTGCTTGAAAGCTTGATTGTTTTCCTTGACTTCTGGCATTCAAACCCACAAATTGACTGTTGTCCTATGATCTCCTCATAAGGAACAGCCATATGGAGCACAAGTGGGCAATTTCTCATCCTCTTCTTATTCAAAAAGACTCCACTGGACCAGATTTGTTATTGTTCTTGGCCACAGTATTATTTCTGTTCCTTTAGAAACATTTTACCTTGCCATTCTATCACTTGGAAGTTGGCTCCACTTACACTTTTTGAAAAACAAGGGGCCACAGAAGACGGAATAATGATGCAAATTAGGTGAGGCTGTTTTCCCTTTTATTGCATATATGGTTTCTAAGTTAAATTTACTATATAACATTTTTTATGCATATCGTGCCTCCAAAAGATCACAAATTCTGCCTCAAATTTTCAACAATAGTGGGTCAGTAACTGTTCTGAGAGACTCTAAACAGGCCTCAGGGCACACATGTAGACAGAACACATTCTCTCTAGCAGCCTACACCCAGATAAAAGAGGGATTAATGGAAGACAAACAATCAGGTAGAAAACAATATCCTAATCAAGGAACTACCAAAGAAAAAACCACATTCTCATCAAAACTGGCAGGGCAAACTGCTGCATATAAATAGAAAACAAACTCCACTCTTACTTGCATTGGTGATATTACCAATGGTGATATTGGTGATATTATTTCGCAGATAATGAAATACCTGCAAAAAGTTCAGAGAGCACCAAGGATTCTATAAAAGTACAACAAAGTGAATTAAAGGTAGCACGCATTCTGTAAATAACTTTTTTTTGCTGATTGCAAGCTACAGCTTGGCAAATTATTGGAGAGGATATTCATCCTTATTCTCTGTCACTTGCTATTGAGTGTATTGATTTAAAAGCTGACGCGGATCAGTACTGGGAAATTATATCAGTGGTGATTAAAACTAAGTACTGTGTTAATTATTACATTAATCAGGGATATGGTGGTGCAGCAGCTTAAAGATGTTGGATTTGTTAGCCAGAGATGGTCAGCACTCCGGCGGTTCGAGCCCATGGCACCACATGGTGGAGTGAGGTCTCATCATTTGTCCCTAGCTCCTACCCACCTAGCAATTCGAAAGCATGTGAATATTTAAGTAGATAAATAGGTGCCACTCTGGTAGGAAAAGCTAGTAGCACTCCAAGTGGAAGCAGGAACTGGTGTGAAAACACAGATGCAAGGTGAGGTTGGCAGAAGAAAGCCGGAAGGAACGGACATCTCCCAAATGCTGCTAGCCAGCTGGTGCAAAGCTAGTTCACCCCCTGTGGTGCACCGTGGGTAGCACGCATGTGTGAACAAATGAACTAGAAATCTTAGGCTGCCCAAACTACTCTGTGGTAAAAAGTATTGTAGACTTCCCTGGCTATGTATACCATACACTATTTTTTTTACATTAATCATTTAATTATTTAGATTAATTCATAATTCAAGTAATTAGTGATTCAGTAAAAGAATTACAAGCATGAATATATGGCTCTGAATTGACAAGATTTCTTGCATGCACTAGTTACAAAAACATACAATAATACTAAAGTTGCTGCTGGTATTACCTTTCTTTTCAGTGGATATTTTGATTGTTATTATTTGTTTCATTCTTCAATATCCTAATTTGGTGTGCTTTCTTGCTTTTGCAAATGAAGCTTCGCCCCCCAAAAAATCACCTACTAATGTTTCAATTTTTTCTTCCTTCTCCCAAGCATTCATCCGTCAGCAAGTGTTTTTAAAATATTTATGATACAAATATTTTGTAAATGTTATGAAATCTTAGGGCTGGAATTTGTCCGACTTTTGTTCTTAGCACTCTTTCCTCTGTATCATGTTCCTAAGATTATAACTACATAAGATGCATCAATATTTGCCAACAGATAATCGCAAAGACTGAACTCAGCAGGAGCAGAGATATAGCATTTGAGCAACTGACAAATTCGACATACTCTATTAAGTTTATTGAGAGAGACAACTATGAAATAGATAGAATGCTCTTCATTTTGAACGGAGAGAATGCCCGGTTAAGAGCTGTGAGTATTTTGAGAAAGGAATAATTTTTCATGTCAACTTTTGGCAATCTGGCAAGACTTTACACTAACAATTCTGAAACGGCTGTAGGCAGCAGGAAGAGATTGTAAAAATGCCATTTTGTGCCCATTACTACTTTTCAGTGGTTTGGATTATAGAAGAAAAAAATGTATTTTGCATGGAGTTGCCACACTAGAAATATTAGCTAAAATGACATTATAGCTCATGTATGTTATGACACCTGATTATCTATGCTCTTTGTTTCCAAGTACATTAATTCTACAATATATGAGTTTTTAAAAATGTTGGGGGATCTTAATTATTTGTTTAGTATTTCATAGTACTTTCTAAAAATTACATGTGTAAAGCTTGGAATTCTGCAGGGACTGCTTGTTAGATGGGATAGGAGGAGCAATTTCTATATCAGAAAGAGGGGCATGGATTGCATATGATTTGCAGCCTATTTTGCCCAAGAGGTATATAGACAGACCAGGATTATGTGGAAAATATTGATATTGCTATCAATTCCACTCCAACTTTCTTCTGCGGTTCATTGGCTTTGTTTGAATAATCCATTAAAAGCTGTGCCCACCCCCTATGGAGAAATAAAGCATATTCTTTGGTTATAATTATTTAATAACCTGGTTTGAAGATTACAGGAAGTGTCTGGGAAAAACAGAAAATGCAGATATCCACCTGAGATGTATTTTGATTGATAAAAGAAGAGTAAAATGGGATTGTTTGGTGCAATAATGGAATGAAAGCATAGGATAATTGAGAGGTTTTAAGATTAAAGGGAAAAAAATGATGATTGGTAGGCAATCCTTGGGAAAATGGGAAGTGGTTGAAAGTAACTCAAGAGAGAGTAACAGAGTGTGAAGGGCCCCTCCAGCAGTCATTTTGATGATCAAATGATGTTTTAAGAAGTTGTAATCCATTTAGAAGTGAGTGGCACATAAATTTAATAATAATAAAATTATAGCTTTAAGAAGAGATGTTAGATTTGTTACTGGCAGCACTCAGCTAGTCCAGGTTGATCTTGGAGAAGCTAAAAAAATGCTTGGTCTTCATTAGACAATTAGATTATACTGGAAAATCATAAAAATATTTGGAAGAAGGCAGTTGCAAGCCACCTCTAAATTATTGCCAAGAAAACATAGCCAGCACAGATAGTTGCCAATAATTGAGTTTGGCTTGAGATTTCTTTAAATGAGATTTGCTTGTTTGCTTTCTTCAACCATCTCTGATTGTTATTCACGACACAACAGATATTTTTAAATTTGAAGCTGCAGGATAGATGTTCAGTTTTGGATTTTAGAAAAGCTAGTATAGTGACAACTCCAGCTAGAATGGAGGGAGGAATGAAGAGACTGGCAAGCTTAGAGACTCTGTATAGCAGGAAGTGACACAGACCTGATCAGAATGCCTGAAACCCTTGTTTGTCTGTTCCCAAGAGAATGCAGTCAGTCTGGCAATTTTAATGTCAGGTGCAAGGAACCAGAGCGGTACTATGAACTGACCAGAACAGATTTTTTATTGTTGCTTGCCTATTTACAAGAATCTTGCCAGGCTGACTGCATCAATAGCTTCTACATGAATGTTTTATTTCTTTGGCTGTATCTTTATAGGGCATTGCATATATCAAAGAAGATATCTCCATAATAGATGAGGAGGCAAAGACCTATCAGTTAAAGAGACAACAAATCCAGCAATGTAAAAAGGTTCTTTATGGTGAGTGTTATGTGGCAGGAATTTCCATTCCAGCTGATTTTTTTTTAAGAATTAAGAATGATCCACAATAGGGACATACATGTGGCTTTCCTCAGAAAATGCTAGGATATGGCTTCATGACTATTTTTCCTTAATAGAGGTTCAGCTCCTGTACCCATAGAACTTTAGTCCAAAGGGAAATGGACACACTGCATACATGACTGGTGGCAGATGATTGCCAATGCTGTGGCATCCCCTTTTCTTTCTGAGATATGATGGTTCCTTAATGGATATCTTGCATTAATATAAAGAAATGTGGAAAGCAGTGTCCCACAGAAGAAACTTAATGCGGGGTCTATATAGTAGTCACATATGCACTTGTTGGGAAAGTTCCCAATTAAAAACCTAAGGAAAGGTTTCATTATTAAGAACCAAACAAGAGTATTTGATCCTGGACCAACTGATTTGTGGTAAATTAGAAACTGTTGTAGACTTGCTACGAGTAAATTACAATAACAAACTACTAAGAGAGGGCCATAAACTTTACCTTTGCTGTTGTTTTAACCTGTTAACTATTTTTTCTTTCATATATGTAATGTATGACAGCTCAATTGGATTGCAAATATATGTAGAATCTTACAAATTTTGGACCTGCTTTACAAAGGGGAAAGCTATTATTTGTCAGTGTTCAACTAGGGGGGATATGTGTTTTTGTCCTTTTTAATTCACATTTTAAAATGTTTTGTTTAGTTTTCTTTTGTCTCTGTTAAATTGTTTTTTTCTTTTGTATTGTAATCTTTTGAATAAAATTTAAAAAAATTATTTTTATTATCATGCCTGTTAGATACTTGTTTTCAAATAATGATTTAATCTGAATACCATTATAGAATCTTAAGAAAAAAAGACATCACTGAGAAGTTTGTTCCCTGTAGGAAGACATGAAAGTTGTTAAAAAGGAACTGAGGTTAACGGTCCTCATGGTGCCATCAATCTGTCAGAACAACCGCTTCTTTAACTGTGCTTTAAGCAATAAGATGTCTTCATATAGACTCTGATATCATTTAAGAAACAAATCTTAAGTTAATTTGCTTTTTAGAAATTCTGGATGTCCTACACGTTTAATAAATGTGTTTTAAAATGTCATTTAATATGTTATTGCATATTTAAACATGTTATTTACTTCTTTTATCATCTATTTTTATTTATACTATAACATTCTTGTTTTAGAATTGTTTGCCAAGAAATGGACAAAGGATGAATATCTACAAAAGGTATATTACCTGGAGGCGGTGGGGGTTTGGATGGGGGACAATTTATGGTTAACATCCATAAAGTCAAGACATTGGTTAATGCCTGACTTTATGGATGGCAACCAGGAGGATGTGATATATAATCCCAGTTAAAATGCACAATCCCACTTCTGTGATATCAAGGATGCAAAATAATTTACATTAAAAAAGAAAAATAAGAGCCATAGTTCCCTTCAAATGGCAACCTGTCACACGATTAAAAATAAACATCTAGTTGATGATAACAAGCACAAACTAGGGCTAGAATACCATTTGAATGGAGAAAAAAACCAGTAAAATTTAATTCTGCCAATTTGGTAGCCTGTGATGGCTCAGCGGTTAAAGACACTCAGCTGGTCAGCTCAAAAGCTGACAGCTCGGGTTCAAGACTTGAGCGCTACGGGATGGGATGTGCTCCCGTTACCTGCCCCAGCTCCTCACCTAACAGTTTGAAAGCATGCAAATGAAAGTAGATAAATAGGTACCACTTTGATGGGAAAAATAGGTACCACTTTGGTGAGACAGTAACAGTTCTGTGCACCTTGACATACAGTCATGCTTCCCACATGACCACAGACGTGTCTCAATGTTGGCTCCCTTGGCTAAGAAACGAACATGAGCACCATCCCCTAGAGACAGACATGACTGAACAGGAAAAACCTTTATCTTTACCTAGCTTGTTACATATTCTGTTGCTCTTCATGATAGCAAGAACAACAATGGCTTTCTTCTCCCCAGTGTGGCTTTACTGAAACTTAAAGTGCAGCTATTGTTTAAGAACAAGCATTTATGAGAGCTGCTTTCTCTTTTTAACAGCTTTAACTGATTAACCCAATGAAATAGAAGGCTCTCTTAACTATCCCAAGTCTTGGGATCTCATATCATTGTAAATTGAAAGAGTCATTGTGCTATACTTCTCCCACTATTTTTATATCAAACTTATTTACTTTCTGTACTTCCCTCCCCCAAAATTCATGTTTTAGAAGAGTCCAAGTATGTTTTTAAAAAGTGAAGAAAATCCAGGTTGTCTTTCTGCAACAGAAAATCTATTTTCTCATTGTTTCATCCTATTGCAGATATTTTTTAAGTACCAGCATGAGCTCTTGATTATTCTGGAACAATATGTCAGAAGAAATACAAAGAGAAATGTTAAGCTTGACTATGTTCATGAAGGGCTACAGCTAAACTATGAAGAGATGGATTGTCTGTTAAGAAGCAAATCTTTGCCAGAGGCTGACAAAGTAAGCATTTTGGGGAGTGCCAAATGTTTGTTAAAATTGTGTATTGGAAAAGCAAAAATTACCTTCTTCAAAACAGATTCTTCATAGCTTGTATGTCATGAATACCGGGGAAAAAATGTCTTACTCTGTCAAGTTTGGAACGGCAAATGCTAGTTTTCTAGCACTATTTTTTTATTTGGGTGTTGGAACAAAAGTCCTTTATTAGCACATTTAGAAAGGAACACAAAGTATGCAGGTTGGTTGCTACTAAATGTTTTAGAAAATCATCTATGTGACCAATAAAACTCTACTTTTTCATCTCTAGGAGAAAAACAATAAGATAAAATCCAATCATGGGCAAAAAATAAGTTGCTTTTAACACGGTTTCTCTAATACACTCTGGAAATCCCAAGAACTGCATAAATGGTTGCTCTGTGACTTTGCAGAGTTTCTTCTGATTCTGAAGAGATTTTGAAGCAAGAAATGCAATAAAACATATAATAAAAAACCCTCTTACATGAAAAGGCTGAGTTCTATTTATAACTAATTGCTCCAGCTATTGCAATTCTTAAAGATAACGATGCTTTCAATTTCTGGCAATTTTGTCTATGCAGTTTTCTGAACAGCACTGTCGAAATTATTTCCCTTGGATTTTTTTAACTTCCTAGTTTACTCAATAGCTCTGGGATTTTCTGATGTCTTCAATCCAAATGCTATTTAGGTTGAACTCCGCTTAGTTTTTTTCCTCACCCCAAATAAAAGGTAGCTCACAAAAACCTTGCTTACTTCTGCCTTAGAGCAATGTAACTTAAAGCCTGTACTAGATACTCAGTTGAATTTCTGAAATATGTATCTTAAAGTAACACCATACAGGAAGTCAATCATATTCTAAGCTATAGTTTATTTAAAAAGAAGGAAAAACAGATGAGAGACAAACTGCTTTAACCATTAGACAATATAAAATCAGTAAATTGCCATTTCTACATATATACTTAAAATCTGTGTGGACTTCCAAGATCTATTAATCTTTAAAAAAAAATTTCTATAGCTGAAAACAATCTGTTTGTTTCAGTAGTGGCAGACAATAGTTTCTTTCCTGTTCATTATAATTAATAGGTTTTTTTAAAAAAATATCTGAGTAAACTGCTTGTGGATTTAAATGTGATAAGAATGTGTTGCGTCTCAGGTGAAGGAGCCTACAGCCCATGACAAATTTTTAAAACCACAAGACCTTTCAAACATATGCTTTATTTTTTAATTTGTCAAATTTATAGGCTGCCCAAATTTAGAACTCTTAGCAGCTTCACAAAATTAAAAATATATTACACATAAAACAACACACAACAGAATATAAAACATAAATGGCATATCTGGTCATTCACTACTTGAAGGGGGACTGTATAAATTAGCCCCCGGCCTGGAGAAAGAAACTATTTTAAAAAGATCACCAAAAAGAGAGGCATTTATTTGCAGTACATAACTGAATTCTGGTGTTCCTTTTTAAATGGAAATTCTGTCAAAGTGTTTGTTGTAAAAGAGGGACAGATGTTTCACTGGCTCTTTCAAACTTCACACAAAAATTCGTAATGCAGAGCAAATATTGCTGCTACTTAATTTCTATCTCATATAAATGCTTAAGATAAAAGTGTTTGTAAAACTATGTTCTGTCAATTATTTTTCTCTAGGATTAAACAGACTACAAGGCCTTATAAACTGAAGTTAGAATACTGGATCTTTTATTCTTCTATGAATACAGATTCAAGCATGTGAAAAAATACTGTGCTGTGAAATCAATAAATACTATTTTCAAATATGTTGTACAAATTATTCACACACATGACAAATGTAAAACATATATACAAGACAAGCCTAGAGACTTAATTGCTAAAATCAAGAGGTCCTTGGCTTCTGCGGCTGATAAGAGTCTTAAAGCATTACACACAGTGGGTATCCACACTGTTTAGAAAATTTACCTTCTGGTTGGTACAGAGTTGTCCAGTTTTGATCCTCAAAAAAGAAAAGAAAAACTTTACTTGAAAGTTGATCCATAGCAAACTAACAACTAAGGTAAGGACAGCTGGATCCAAGAAGACTGACTCTCTTGTATATGCTACTTACCCAGACTGTTATTAGTTACAATTAACGTCCATTTGCTCCCTCAGATAATATCCGGGATGGCTCAGTGTATTTTGCAGTTAGCAAATAAAAAAGGGCTGGTGCAGGCACCAAGGCCAGCAAAGGCAAGTCCTGGTAAATGTTGCTCAGCTTGGAAATGGAGATAATTCCGTAGGCATGAAGCAGCCAATGGCTAAACAGAACGATAAGCCTTTTCTTCCTGACAAGCAGATCTTTGAAAGTCTTGAAAACAGAAGACAAGATATTTCCATTAGTTTCTATTTTTATAGTAATCTACTTACAGGTACAACTGGAATGTGAGATTCAGGGATTCTGTTGAAATAACTTTTCCATCCTGATCTCAGTACTCTGTAGTACTGAGTACAGTACAGTAATACTCTGTAGTACTATCTCAGTAATACTCCCAAAGCAATAACTGATTAGCTTCAGTGATCAGTTAGACTCATCAGAAACACTGCAAAACGTTTTAACCTTTTATTCATTTAGGAATTTTGATGGAAGTTTGTGTTCGAGTACACAAACTTCCTCAGCACAACAGGCTCAGAGATCACATTCTTGAAAACTGAATAAATTTTAAAGGCTTCTTTGAACTGTTTGCAGATTTTTTTCCTAGTCAGTGCTGACAGGGCAAAGTATCCAAAAGCTTCATGAAAATCCTGACTACTGGAGAAAAAATCTGTTCAATAGCTCCAGAAGATTCAATAATTCAGTTTTTTCTCAGTTAGTACCTATAGGATACGAAACCAATCGGCCCCCAGAACCTCACAGGTAATTTTCCTAGTTGCAGTAATTTACTTACTTCTACTTCAGAAGCTGATAGATAGACAACCAGGGTGACAAGAGATAACACTATGATGATATATGGAAAAGCATAGTCTGGAAGAAAAAAGGAAGATGTTATACACAGTTTTATCATCTTGGTTAAACAGAACAGATAGGTAAACAATTAGTTTTCAAAATACTATATTCCAGAGGAAATCCCATTGGATTTAGTGAAACTGCTCCCAGTAAAATATATCAGACATTGTATTCTGTTATATTGTAAGCCAGGGGTGTCAAACCCAAGACCCGGGGGCCTGATTCAGTCCGCGGGGTACTTAGATTTGGCCCGCGGGGCCACCCTGGAAACAGCGAAGGACAGGCCCACAGTGCCTCTGCCAGCTAAAATGGAGCTCAGGAGGGCTGCACACGGCCCTCCTGAGTTCCATTTTCACTGGCAGGGGGTTGCAGGAGGTCGTGACAGCTGAAAACGGAGCTCAGGAGCCCAATTTCACTGGCAGAGAGCTTGGGCCACCACAGGCACCCCTGACACGAGCAGTGTCGAGCTGGCCACACACACCCTGGCACAACCCTGATGCAGCCCTCAATGAAATCGAGTTTGACACCCCAAGTCTAAGCAAAGCACTCTTACAAATAGTCCTCACGTGATGCACTGCATTCCTATCCTCTGATTTAAGAATAAAAGTTCTAATCTCAGTATTTAAAGACTTATTCCATGTTTATAAGATGCAGTGACACTCAGAATCCACCTACCATTAACACATTTACATTCACATTTACTATACATTTATAAGGCTCAAGGTTGACTCAGCCTTCCATCCTTCCGAGGTAGGTAAAATGAGGACCCGGATTGTGGGGGCAATATTCT
>JANHFL010004565.1:86322-102632 GCA_032468155.1 Oxyrhabdium leporinum | reverse complement strand
AAACACATAGAAACAACTGGCTTTTTGAGATGGTTCCTAAAGAGATGCTGAGAATCATTTCTCAATCAGAAGAGTATGTCACTTAACACCATCAGGTTGTTTAAGTCAGCAACAAAGATTGCCTTTGAAGGGACATGAGCCACTCCCAACAAATTTGAGGAGAAAGTAATGATGCAAAGAAAACAGATCTGTCTTTCAAGCATGAAGGAATCCTTTTCTCAAGCTTTCCATGTCTTGGATACTCTACAAAATTTAATGAAGGAAATATAGGTTCTGATAACCCTTTCTGTTAAACAGTATTGATATGGCAGTTTTTTGTGATTCCAAATGTCTTATGCAGAGCTTTTTAGTTAGACATAAAATTAAGGCACTTTAGTGAAAATTTATGATAACATGATAACTGTAGCAAGCTACTTTCATATATGAATTTCCCAGAGCCGTTTTCAGAGAGTTGCTTGTTTGATTTTGTTAATAATGTCTTCTGAAATGCAAATGATCTTCTCTGCTATATTGTAAAATGCTGCCTATATTGTAAAAAGCTACAATTGTAGTAGCAATTGTATATTGGCATTTAGAATACAAATAATCACTAATTGCAGGCATTTGTCTCCTATCCATTCTAAGTATTAATAAATAAATGTGTCGAGATAGGAAAAGTAGACTACAATGTATGTTATTTTGATGCTAATTTTAGTGGACAGACTCCATTGCTAATATCAAGGTTTGGTTTCAGGTTTTGATCTAGAATCCTAGCTTGTAAGACATTTTAGGGATCATAAAATTATTATCTACGGGCTGATCATAATAAAGACAATGTACAGTGAATATTGGGATCTATAAAATAAAGAACACGATTAGTAAAAGATGAGCAAAGAAGATTAAGTTGATCAAAAATTGTTAAATATAAATATCTAGCAAAAGATCAATCTGAGAGTAAGTTCTTTCACATGAAGCAACTTGAAGTTCTTTGGCTTTTAAATCTATTGACATGCTGGCTCTTGACAGCTAAGAATCATTGTAATGTTTTAATATATTCTATTGTAATGATTTAATATATTCAGTTGCCAGATTCACCTGTCTCCTTGACATGTCAGTGTCACCAATATTTGTAATATTATAAGGACTTGGGCACGGTTATATTTCCTGAACAGAGGGTTACATTAAGAGTAACAAGAATAAGCTGCCATTAAACTGAATTGATATAACTTTGAGTTAAATCATTAGAAAAACCTTTGAACTGATAGAGCACTGTGTCTTTCTAGAAACAGTTATCTGCCTTTCAATATTTCAATAATAAAATGTGGCAGGAAATACTTGCCTAGAAGGATTATTATGTATCTTCTGATTATGAAACAAGGAGGCTAAAGACTAAATGTCTTCCAGTCCACTGGCTTCTGGAACAAACACTAAAATTCAAGTGTAGCTGTGCTACTTTTCTATTTGTTGTACTTCAATATTTATCAAGGGGGAAATTGCAGTCACACCCCTTTAACCTTTTATTTGGCCTCGTGCTAATACAGTACAATATATACATAAATACCTTACTTACTGACATTTTACATCAGTATATAAAATGTACAAATATTATTTGTAAGTATAATATGTAATTTAGGTCTACAAATAGTTCCCAACTTACAGCAGTTCATTTAATGACTGTTCAAAATTACAATGGCACTGAAAAAAGTGATATGACTGTTTTTCAAACTTATGATTGTTGCAGCAGCTCCATTGTCACATGATCAAAATTCAGTTGCTTAGCAACTGACATATATTTATGACAGTTGCAGTGTCACGGAGTTATGTAATTAACTTTTGTGACCTTCTGACAAGCAAAGTCAATATGGAAGCCAGATTCACTTAACAACCGTGTTACTAACATAACAACTGCAGTGTTCACTTAACAACTGTGGCACGAAAAATTGTAAAATGGGGCAAAACTCACTTAACAACTAACTCACCTAGCAACAGAGATTTGGGACTCAATTGTGGTCATGTGGAAGACTACGCCATGTGTACAAGATTTCAAGAAAAATATACCTTCTAATTATAGTTTTGTTCCAACAATGGACCCTACATTTTGAAAACCAATTCATTTTTCCTAAATTTTGAACAATTTAATCAACAGATATATCAATTTAATGTGTTGCACACTGCATAGGTATTTGCCTTATATAAGTTTCTTGACTTTCCATGTGACTATTACATACTGTATATTCAGGAAATATCTTGTGATATTCAGAAATATTAATAAATGAAAAATATTAATAAGAGCTGAGACATGGTCACGTTAGATTATTTAGTATCATGGATAAACCAGCTACATTTTTTTCCTTGTTGGCTAGCTGATTAGCATGATAATCTAAAGAGCAGTTCTTTTCTTAATTGAACAAGTCAAACTTGCTATTTCTGCAAATTCAGCCCTGTTCACAATCCTTTCCTCCATTTTTGGTGTTTCTATAATCTTCCATTTGGTTCCTATGATAGCCATGGTGCACTTACCATTTATAAAACCAATCATCCATGAGCATTTTCTAGTAATCTGTCCATAAGTCACTTTTGTTTCTTTTTCTAAATGATAATAATACTTGTACAGTATTTATTATGAACCTATAAGTAACGATAAAACAAGCATAGGGCAAAAACAATAGCACTATAGTATACTATAGGCAATTATAAAATTACAATATAAAAAATAAGTCTCTGAAGGATAATACCAACATCTATATATTAATAAGCAAAAAGGAAAAAAAATGTTAATTGGTTCACAGTAATAAAGAAAAAAAAGCATTGCGTGCTTCCCAAATATTTTTCTTCATTACCAAAAACCACTTATCAGACAATCCTTTTCATTCACTATAAGTAAAATACTTTTAAGTCAATTTTAATGTCCCCATTGTGATTGGGTAATGGATTTTTGTATCATTATCCAAAGAAAAAACATTTTTACCTAGGTCTGGGAAGCAACATAGTTTATATGAAAATTGATTTCAAAGCTTTGAATTGTCACATAATTATTCTAATATGCAGAAAAACTAATCGATGCTGATATGGTAATCAAATCAAATGCCCTAACTTATCAGTCACCAGTAACACTTTCAAATAGCTGATAACAGCCATAACAGGGCACTATGTTTCAACACCAGCAAATTTTAGCAGTTTATTTCACAGCTATTCAACCAAAGTAATAATTGGGAATAAAAATAGATAAGGGTAAAATAATAAAGATTCATAATAGTCTGAAGAGCAGCATTCTGGACACTAAGGCCAGAATAAAGTCTTCAATAACTGAACCTAAAGGCTGTACAATAGTTCAAGTATAATGCAACAGCTCAGGAACCATTTATTTGGTCATCTTGATAATTAGGAACTGACTGGTTACATGAACTCTGATTAAATTAAATGTTCAAATTTTACCATTTTATTGTGAAAAACATTGAAGACTGTCTATCATTGATAGGGACTCATAGGTTCCTTACCACCAAGGAGACCTGCAGTTGGCAACTTTTCAAAACAAAGGAAGAAACAGGAAAAAGAATGATGAGATACTCAGGATAAACCACAACAATAATAAATACTGTACGAGTATTATTAGTATCATTAAAAAGAAGAAACAAAAGTGACTTATGGACAGATTACTACAAAAGGGTCATGGATGATTGGCCAATGTTGTATATCACATATTACAAGAAGTAGCATAAAACAATCCAGGAGTTGCTGCCCCCAACCCTAATTCTCCTTTTGCTGGTGTAGAGTTGGGATCTCTTGCTTACTATCATATATTTTAGCACGCATGCTTGAACTATAGGAAATTCTTGGATGCCTCCATGAATTCACCAGGAATTAAACTTGACTCAAAGGAGACATGATTTTCCTATGAATTGAAATATACCTTATAAAAAAATAGAATTTGCATTTTCACAAATAATTCCCTGTATTTTAGCAAGCAGATTTCAATCTTTTTCCAAATATTTTGATATCCAGAGAATAACATATAGAAGAAGTACTTGAATTACTTTTCCATAATTTTCAGAATTACTTAAGTGCCTGAAACATCCTAGGTATTTTCAAATGCTCAGGAAAGTTTATGATAATTATGGGGTATAGCTAGTTTAAAATACTATGCACAAGACTGTGTAATCCTGTATTGGTTTATTCAAAAGAAATCCTTCTGCATTCAGTGTAGACAAATGTAACTTTCTACATGCATAAAATTTATTTTGAAACTATGCTCCCTAGACATTTCCCCCCCAATCCTTTTAGTGTAATTTGCAGGTGACAGTGTGTCTTTATAGCTTTTATGGATGTCATTCTTGCTCAGTTACACTAATCCAATTCATGTGACTACTAAAGCAAAAAGAGGCTTCTTTAACAAACAGCAGAGTGGTGTTGTCCTTGTGAAAAGTCTGCTTTGTTATAATTTGTGAAGCTTCTCCATATTCTTGTATTTATATTCTGCTGGCTGTGCTGTACTAGCTTCCATCACTCATGTGGATCTCTGAAAAAATAAAAGCTTTTTTTACTTTTATAAACAGAGGTTAAGACTTTTTGCGTCAGTGGGGAGTTCCATTTTAGAAATTAAAAAACGCCGTTAAGAAATCTCTTAACTAAATTGATCAAGATGCCTTTGGTACCACAATGTTATTCTGGAAAGTGGGCTTCGTTTCTTTCTAAAGAATTGCTTTATGTCCCTGAAGAAAAAGAGGGAGAAAGAAAGGAATAATTTTTTTTTCTTTCTGTGGAGGCACATTTGTTTGGTTTTTATAGTATTGTTTTAGTTTTTAGGATTTAAACAACTAACAGTCATTTGGAGTTTGGGATGCTTTAAATCTGTGCATAAATAAATGAATACAACAGACCCCTGTAGTACTCAACAAGCAACAGGCTATCGGCCAAACTTGGCTGTCCCACTACCATTGATTAAAACTGCCCATTTAGTTAGAAACAGAATCGCAATAGCACTTAGACATATATCGCTTTACAGTGCTTTACAGCCCTCTATAAGTGACTTACAGAGTCAGCCTACTGCCACCAACAATCTGGGTCCTCATTTAACCAACCTCAGAAGGATGGAAGGCTGAGTCAACCTTGAGCCTGTTGAGATTCAAACTGCCAAATTGCAGGCAGCCAGCAGCCAGCAGGAGTAGTCTGCAGTACTTCATTCTAACCACTGCGCCACCACGGCCTTTTGTTATAATCCTAACATAGTGATCGTCGTGTTTGGCTGTTCATTGGCAATTCAAAAGAATATTATGCTCAAGTTCTAAAATTGTACTTAAACTCCCCATTGCTGAAATAATTCATGACCATCACTTTTCGTTCTTGTCGCAGACATATCCAAATGTCAGAAGATCCTGCAAAGGAGTGTAGAAAGATCCAGAAGGCTAAAAGCAAGATCAATCAGTCTTGTTTATTTCATATGGTAGAAATATCAGTAAATACATGTAAGTCACTCTTTTGTAGAAAGACTGCTATGGGTTCAAATCTTAAGAGTTATTAATAAGAAAAGATTCAAATAGATGTTTGTGATGGAATATATCATAATGGACTAGCTATACAAATGAAAATAATTAGGAAGAATGTTATTAATGTGGCTAATGAATGATCAGATTTGAGTCAATTTATCCTTCACTGGGTAGTCTTCCAAACCCTTTGTTTCAATCAAAACAATTTAAATTTCACCATATCCGGTTTTCCAGTGTTATGCAACAAGAATCCTAGCAATTAAAGTAATCATTTCCATATTAACATTAGGAAACACAGATAATAAAACAATCCCAGAATCATCATGAAAGAATGTTAATTTTTTCCCCCACTGTTTTCAAAAGTATTGAATCGAAATGTCTAGTTAGACTTTGCATTATATTACAGAAGTACACAAGTATTTTTAGACCAGTGGGCACATTTGGAATGTTGAGAATAACTTGTGATCCTTTTCACAAAATGGTTAATGTATGGAAGAATGTCTACAACATTACTTGAAGGAACTAAAGATTAAGATTGTTAGAAGTAAAAGAAAGGAATGTAAAGTTGATTTATTTGATCCAGCTTAAAATTGATATGTTGTCATTTCTAGCAACCCCAATGGACTTTTCTGACCCCAGAACTAAAATGACAATGATTTATGAATTTGTTTATAGATAAAAGGTGGAACATGCGATCAAAAGATCATTGGTTGTAAACAAAGACGAGATCAAAAAATTACTAACATTGTTTATACTTAATTAAGATGAAGGTAGAAAATCCTTTTTATATAGTACTTTTCTTTATCCTTACTATATTTTTTCTTTTATTTCTTTTGCGCTTTTTATTCTTTCTTTCTACTTTTCTTTCTTTCTTTTAGTTTCTATTAGCTTTTATTATTGCAATTACACTTTAATAAAATGATTTTTAAAAATGATGAATTAACTGGATCCCCAAATGGATTAATTATGTACATTTTGTAACAGAGCAGAAACTTCTACACAATAAAATTACATACTAATGTGTTTCTACAAAAGTAGATGCATGCATGAGACAAAATTTCAAAAATCATTTATATTGTAATGGTTTGCAAAGTTTTGGAATAGATGACTACACATTTTAGTAAATAAGTAAACAAATATCTGAATAAAAAAATAAATTAATAGTACTGATAAATTGTACCATAAAATAAGTATTTACTGAAAAAATGGAACATTTTGTGATCTAAGCCCAGTTGGATTAATTGTGTAGCAAATGAGGATATTCATTTACCAAAGGGCAAATTCATGAGATTACTTCCTGCTATTTTATCTTTCTAGGTTATTTTATTTTTCTGGGAAGAGCAATATCATTTCAATTAATGCATTGGGCTACTACTATCTACCATTTTAATTTTATAAAAGTGCTGAAGATTAGCTCTTTGCTCTGCACCATGTCAGCTTTTTAATTAGAAAATACAAGTTCTTCAAACATAAAAATCTTAAATGGAGTAAGCCTAATGCTTACAATCATAATTTCTATCCAATTGTTTCTGGTGCTGTAATTTTATATTCTCAGTGGGGATGTGGATATATGTAGTTTTCAAAAAAATAATAATTAAATATACGTAGGCTTATACTATTATAATTCCTAAAGAAGGAAGCATGGACAGATTTTGCCCCCCCCTCCCCCAAAAAAACTTATTTAGTGCAAGATTTTGAAAATATTTTTCTATAATACTTTTCAAGATTTCAATACCTCTGCTAATTTTAGCTTAATTGATTAATTTGTACTCCTAGAGATTGTCTTTCAATTTCTCCCCACCTCCCAAATATAAGAACGGGATACAATGCTGTCTAGTCTGTCTGACTGCATACACAAAACACAAACCTTTAAGCAATTTCTATGCAGCTGAAATTGTGGGCATAAAAGATTATTAATTATTGTCTTCATTTGACTTCTGAGTTACCAATATCATTACAACTTTTGCCACATTTCTGGAACATTTCCCTGCTGTAATGTTATTTCTTGTTGTCTTAACATTTGTTTTGTAAGGAAAACCCATTTTGTTCTATGAAATTTGGTCTCATATAGTTTTATTATCTAGCTGTAATTGTTACCTGATAACTCTCATCACTGGAACATTTACAGGCAATGTATTTAATTGATTTATGTGGGATGTTAATTTGATTTAACTTTTTGAAGTAAAAGAGCCAAATATTATGTCATCTTTATATTGCTTACGGTCAGACCAAACTCATTAAATGTCTAGGAATATATCACTTATAGAAAACAGACTGAGACTGAGTCTTAAAAGTCTTCCAAGTACTGTTTATCATTTTCTATGGGAAAAGGCTTATCTACTATCCGAAACAATTATCCTGAACCTGGAAATGTATAAGGAGATCATATCAAAACTTGAAAAAACATACAACTGAGAAAAGAAAAAGAAATATGGAGTAATTCGGATTCTAGGTTCTTTAAAGGTAGTTTTATTAACCTTCAGATGGAAGAATTGCATCTCGTAGGACAAAAAGTTCAGTTTTTGAAATGTTTAATCAATGTTTTAAAATGAATATATTTACTTGCATCCTCCTCTCCACAAGCTAATGCACTTGGTATTTAACTGCATCTACCATCAGTCATTCTTGAAAAGTCTAAGATCGAGAACTCTCATATATGTAGCTAATTGTGTTGCAAAGCTCAAACACTTCTTTCTGGAGCATCTTCTAGGACAGATATTGATAACTTTTTTGTTTGCAAGTACTGAACTGAACATAGAGGCTGGCAGAGTCCATAGCATTCGAGTTGATGTAGAACAGATGGATACATAACATGCAGGCAGGCTTAAATATGATTTTACTTTTCTTAAATTAACTTTTTAATTTAAGTGCACCACTACTTGGGCTTAATGCTACTGTTTTAATGCATTTCCTGTTTTAAAATAGCAGGAAGCACCTCTATAGATATTAGCAACTAGGACTGAAGAGATTTCAGGATTCCAAAAAGAGACTTGGCACTACATTTACTTACTCTTATTCTAGATCAATAAAGTGTTGTCAAAGTTGAGATTACTCTTGTCCAATCAGATCATCCATTTGATCTTCCTAGAGAAAAATGGCTATATAAAGTATTAGAATAACAATCATCTTTTTATGCTTAGCTTTTGATTTTGACTGCACATGCAGTTGAACAAATGTACATTGAACACCTTTTCATTCCTTCCATAAGAGCATTAAGGAAGGGGAGGGGAAGATAATGTTGGCAAACCATTTACAGTATGTGTCCTGCTCTGCTTAGTCACAATACATGTAATAAAATACATAAGGGTTTTTCCAATAAAGCAACAGCTTGGAGTTCTAATTGACAATTAGAACTGCTTGCACAAAACTTTCCTCTATTCTCTGTATACTTGCTGTGAATTAAACCTATCATTTTCTTGATATTGTTTCTGCTATTACTCTCTTAATTTTTTCCTGATATTCTTTTAGGCTACCTTTCATATTTTATTTAGTTTACTATTGTGATTTTTTTCCTGATAGGCAGTATAGAAACCTTTTAAATAAATTTCACTTTTTAGCAACAAGTCGGAAGAGGATAGAGCTGTTTGCTATCTTTGACAAAAAGATATTTTTATTGATGTGTGAATTTTTCTGGGGAAAAAATGCAGTATTCGAGGCCAAATCAGACTGTAATCTGCAAGAAAATTGTTATCAGTAATTCTGGCAGAATCCCTGACATATTCAGCAGGAGAAGTGAGCTGGAATAGATTTGGTTGTAACATATTCAATGCAAAGATTCAGTATAATTGTTTTAGCTAATCCTTTGGATCAGAATAAATTTCGCAAGGACACAGTCCTCTTTTTCCTTTCCCTGTCTACTTTTCTTGACTAGTAAAAATACATTTAAAAACATTGCAATAAAACTACTATAGTATGTATTCAAAACAAACCTTTTAAAAATTGTTGCACGTTCAGATAGGAGATGACTGCTTATCGGATTGTAACAGATTCTGCAGAGTTCAGATAACTCTAAGGGAATCCATTATTTTCTAGGTTTTCTATTAAATCTCAGTTTTTCCAGCTTACCAAAACTTGTTTGTTTTCTGTTTGTTCACTTTGATCACAATATTTGAGTCTTCTGCCATTAAACCTAGTCTTCCCTCCCACACAAAGGATTGCTAGAACTAAACTATAAAGCAAAGTACAGTAAATACTTAGTCAGCTTTTCTTCCTTTGAGCTTGGAATAAATAAGCCAATCGATTTTCTTAATAGCAAATGTTGTAATTCATGCCAATTGCATTAAAAGTTGGATTCATTCACTTTGTTTTTTTAAAAAGAAACTTCCCAAAGAAATCAGGCCCACAAATTATCCCAATTGTTAATATATGGCACAAAACTGCTTTTAGCCTCTTATTTATTGAACAAATCTGTTGGACATCTTTAAATATGTTCCCTAATATTACTTTAGGTAGCTGTGCTTCTCAGATAATGCCAAAAATCCTACATCGTATAGAAATAAATTATATGTGCCCTGTTCCCACATCAGCATCATATCCTAAGACTAATTGTTATGTTTTAGGTACCTGAATTTACATGGACAAAATCTCTTAGCTGGCATGACCAAAATTGAGATGGATATATATGGTAAACTAACTTCACTCAGAACTGTGTACCTAAATAATAGAACCACCAACTTTGAGGTTGAGTGGGTGATGGTGAGAAGAAGGCCCCAGACATGAAAGCTGACTGGATGATTGTGGGCCAGTCACTCACTCTCAGCTCAACCCATTTCTCAGTTGTTTCATTGTTGTGGGGAAAAGAGAAAGAGCAACAAGTATTAGGTATGTTTGCCGTCTTGAGTTACTTATAAAAGTAATAAAGGTGAGAAAGAAAATCTAAATAATGGTAGAAGTAATATTATGCTGCAGGAACTAATAAATAGAGGTAGTGCAGAGAGCAGGTAGATTCTGCTAAGCTGCATTTAGAGCCTCTCAGATAATTATGTTGGAGGATTCTATATGCTTCAGGAATTATTTGGAGGAATTGCACAAGTTGATATACTACTTCCCAGAGTTTAAAGAGATCCTATAATGTTCCTGCTAAGACAAGTAGGCATAGCAAGAGCTGTGAAGTAATATGAATTTGACCCAGGGATACCGGAGTTAAATAGTTGAATCATTATAAAATTATAGAAATGTATATTTAAGTTCTGGGCTAATAGAAAGTTTGAGAAAGAAACTCAAAATAACTTTCCTTGACTGTTTTATGTGTACGTTGAAGTCAGAGATGACAGGTTTTCAATTTCTGTTATGTTAACTGCATTAAAGTTCATTTCAAAACTCTTAGTAACTTCTGTTTCTTGACTCTGTCTTTTGAAGGGCTGACAAGGGCCTACCTTTTATGCTGAGTCACAACCCACTAGTACTTAATTTTATATGACGTGGAGACTATCTTTATAAAAGATTATATCGTTATGTAAACAGTAGAAATGCCAACTCAGATTGATCACATATTTGTGTATGAGTAGTCCTCGTAATATTCTAGTGCCAGAGTCAACTTGAAAATCTTTGTGTCCTAAATCATCATCTTTCAAGGATCCCTATCAGATATCAGGTTACCCCAGGACATACATTGTTCCTTCTGCTTTCTCTATAAAGCAGGACTACGGGATATACAGACCATATAGGTGGGAGCTCTGCCCTCTTCAATCTTCTTATCCTTAATGAAAGCAGATGCTGCTCTTATTAAGACTGTTTTTGCATTTGGGAAGGCAGATGGGCTAAAGAGGTAATGTATATTCATGTTTCAGTTTTCTTCTATAGTAGACAAAAATCAATCAATAGACTACTTGCCTGCAGGGGGTTTGAGCGTGTACATATATGACGTTAGATGGAGAATAGCATTTAGAGGATGCTTTATAATTTGAAAATGTGGAAGGTTGAAAGATCATTTTATAAGAGGATTTAAAAAGTTAGGGGCATATCATAAATGAAAACAGCAATGCCACTTACAAATCATAATTTGAAGTTAGGATTTGTTTTTACGCAGATTCCTGATTTGCTTGGCAGCAGCATGCTACGAAACCTCATTTGTAACATGACATGAAGTGTTTCAGCTTCCAGATTTGACTAGGCTCTTCTGCCAAAACGATGAAGAACATGGTCAGTGGTTCTGCTTTGAAATATAGTGGTATGGTATAGTCTATGCAGTATCTTCAGTTTATGCTCTTCAGGATGCAGTCCAAGGAATGTTTCTGAACTAGAAGATGTCAGCAAAACAGAATAACATAAATTTCCAAAAGGAAGAACAAAAGTTCTCTTAGGTGGTTCCAGGAAGATTTTAACATTTTTATTAAGTTAAGGTCTCCTGTTTCTAAGCTGTTGAGTTCTATTTCCACTTTAGGCTCAAAGCCAGCTGGGTGACCTTGGGCCAGTCATTCTCTGTCCACCCTAGGAAATAAACAATGGCAAATCACTTCTAAAATATTATCAAGAAAATGCAGAGACTTGTTCATATAGTCACCGGGAATTAACACTGACTGTTGCTTTTTCCAAAAGGCAAATGGACTTTCTTACTTTCTTGGATGAGAAGTGAAATGTTTTCAAAGAAAAAAAACAAAGTCCAGTTGTCTTTTGGAAAAAGCACCTTTGGGACAACC
Organism: Oxyrhabdium leporinum; assembly: GCA_032468155.1. Taxonomy (NCBI): domain Eukaryota; kingdom Metazoa; phylum Chordata; class Lepidosauria; order Squamata; family Cyclocoridae; genus Oxyrhabdium; species Oxyrhabdium leporinum. Next base: position 90,532 of record JANHFL010004565.1, on the reverse strand, counting down.
ATGATCTGGATGATTGAGAATCTCCATAGCTGTTGAATCTAAAGCATCAAAGAGGGAGAAAAAAGAGATGTTATAGAATACTGAATCCTGTCCAAACTTTTGCACTTGCCATGCTAATTGTTTTTTTTAATCTAAAAAGAACAGCATATAAGTATTAATTGTACATCTGAATTTGGAGAAAGAGGTTACATTTAACTTTAACAGGCAAATGTATCAATTTCTGTTCACAACTGGTTTACTGAAAATACAGTTTGATAGGGACGTCTACATTTTGTATTTAACTTTGTATGTAACTTAAAGTTTTGATCAGGATTTATGTGAAATTATTGTATGTGCAACTATAGAGAAGAAAACTAGAGATTGCAAGATGGAGTTAGCTTCCAATGTGTTTTAAATATTAAGAAAGTTTCAAAGTTGGTTATGAAAAGATTGAGTAAGTTTATAGATGGGTAATCTAAAATAAATAGCTCCGCTGACATTATCCTATGAAATATTGTCTTCTTGGATTTGAAGACTATAATTTTTTATCGCACAAATCATGTTTCAGATGTATGTTATCACAATTCCAAAGACAAGGGTTTCATTCATGGATAGAATGGCTTACTCAGTTGGCCCACATGTATTGTTTATTTTTCACTTTTGTTCACCATCTGTCCTAGCGAGAACTGATGACTGCCATCTGAAGACTGCCTCCCTGATGTGTACCATTGATTAGGTGCTCCTGTATTCTTTTTTATGGAAAAGGGCCTTCACACACAACAAAAGACAATGGGGAATCTTTGTGTTGTACATACGTTCAAATCCCTAAGGTTTCTTTATATATTCACCCTGACTTGCAGTCTTTTTGTGTTCCTGGCCCCCAGATGGTTGTCTGGAGCTACATAGTTTTTTGTATTCAAACTGTAAGAGATTATTACCTACTTTGGGGACTTATACTAATTGGCCACTTACAGGATTTAAAACTAGATAGGCAAATTGCCTCAGATATTTCTATTTGTTGAAATCTTGACAGAGTGACTAGGTGAAAATATTATGCCAAAGGCTTGTTAAATAAAATTCATTTAATTGAATATAATTTAATACAACATTACATTAAATACCCTTAATAAAATACATGAACAAAATAATTGAAACATGGCAATATTTCATGAAATACAGACCAGCCTGGCAATACTGAACAAACTAATCAGCCTTTTTTTGCTATTTCAAATATATATGAATATGGATGTGTATGTTTTCTTTGTGTATTTTTAATTGGAAACACATTTGCAAGAAACAAATTTCATAAGAGCTCATGGACAACACAATGAATACAAGTCAAATATCTTAAAAATTGTATCTGACTTTCAAATATAAATGGAAGCTGTGGATTAAATTAGAAATTCAGAAAAAAATTACAGAAAAGAAAACCATAGAGCATGCTCTTTCATATAATTTGATATTAACTGTTAGATCTAGTCTAGTGAACAATAAAATGTCTAGATACCACTAAATTAGAGTGCAAAATGTAAGGATGAGTGCTCTTAATCTAATTCGAGTATGCTTAATTTATATTAAAGTGCAGTGCATATTTTCAAATGGGTTATTATATTCAGCTTAATGGCAAGATTTGTATGATGCTTTCAAGTTATTATGAAGTCTTATGTGCTATTTTTGACTATTGAAAAGAGAGACAACTTTTAATTTTTAAGCTTATTAGAGCCCTTCATTCCACCAGATATTTTTCTTCTCTTAACTTTATAGCTAATATTATTTTACAGCATTTTATGGATGTTACTGAATGTATTGATTTTAAGGGGTCCTCAACCCCCAGTCCATGGACCGGTACTGGTCTGTGGCAAGCAAGTGAAGCTTCCTCTGTGTATGCAAAACTATCCTGTCCCCTCCCCCAAACTGGTCTCTAATTTCAAAAAGGTTGGGGGCTGCTGCTTTAAGTAATCTCCTACTTTAATGCTATTTTGAATATTGAAGTATTAAAATTACTGTTATTATTAAATTGTATACTGCAATTTAAGTTTTATACTTTACCTGAATTCTACAAAATTAAAGATTAAACTTATAGCATGACATATAATGGACAATGCCTTCATTTTGATTTTAGGTGTTACAAACTGTGAATGTCAGAACATGGAATGTTGAATTGTTACTAACACAAATGTTGCTGCTTATGTAGTACAGAACATTATGTTTAATCATATAAATACATTTTAATGAAGGAATAAAGGCTGAAGTGTATTTAAAATGCTAATGAAAGAATTACTGTATCTGGTATTTATGGACCAACTTGTCAGGGTTCCAGCAAAGTCTCTCTTTTCTATTCAGCACTCGGAAACCAAGTTATCCAAATAAGAATTTATTAGAGAAACCATGTTGGCACATCTGGGAAAAATCTGAATCTGAAGTCCCAGGTTTTTCTCTCCCCAAAAGAAATTCAAAGATCCACCTCCCGGCCATCCCCAATGATCACATGCCCAATCCATTTCCAGATCAAACGGATGCCTTCCTTCTGGCACTCCTCTTCCAGGTACAAGTTGATATGTCCTTGACACTCTGGGGAAGAATGTTGTGTCTATACTCCCCTGCTACATGAGAATATCCCCCCTCCCAATTTCCCAGGCACTAAAATGTGGCAGCCAAAGAGGCCTTCTACAAATATGGCTCCCAAGGCTGACACAGCTAATATGATGGACAGATAATTGTTATAAAGTAAAACTTAGAAAGGGGCATTTAATAGTCATCCCATTTTCTAAATATGTGTGGTTTTATCTTGAGAAAGCAATTACTACATCAGAAATGTGTGAAATCTACATATCCAATTATTCTAATATATTATGTGTATGTTGAGTTATTCTTATGGATGGTTTAGGAAACAGTAATAATGTACTAAGAACACTTACAGGAGGTAGTAATCTGATCATATTTTGTCTAAGTTTATACTATAATATTGAATATGAATTTGTATATATCTGCCCATGCTTATGATGTGTAATTTGAGATTTTTATAGATAGATAGGCTAGATCATAGAGAGATAGATTATAGAAATAATATGATGTAACTTTAGAGAAAGAGAGAGATTAAAATATGTTGTACTTGTAATTGTTATGAAAAATAATTGAAGCTACTTTATATCTTTTTTCTATTTTTCAACTTTTATCTTTAACTTCTTTCTTTTCTTATAGTTTATTTATTTATTTTTGTCTTTACTTTTTAGTTTATGTTGGTTTTTAATCTTCCCATTTGAAAGTTTTAATATTAGAAAAAAATTAAAAAGAAAATGTGCCTTCCGCAAAAGTCCTTTGAAAAATACCTTAATATCAAATTGGTAATTGAGTAGGAAACACTTTAACTGTTTATATTATTATATTGTTCTAGTCAGGATATCTCTACTAAAAGAAAAGAATTTAATTTTCTTCTGATCTGTTAGAAAAAGTATGACTTTTTTAAAGCTATCTAATTAGAAAAATGACAGGAGAAGTAAAACTTATTTAAACGTTTATGCATAGGAGTTTCTCTGTGATCTACATCAGGATACCAAAGCAAGGTGAAATAAAGATCAAAAAAATATAAATGAAATTTACATTTCTTTTAGGATGGAATAAAAATCTAAAAAGGTCATCTTTACAGGCCTACATAAAATAAAAACCAGAAGTTTAAAAGTATGTAACGTACCTACAATTAAACATATTTTATATCTGTTTTTTACAACAGACAGAAACACTGAAATTGAAATTTTATTTTTGGTAAAATGAAGGAACTTTTAAACATATATTAAAACATGAAGACACAACTTCCATGAATAATTGGATAATATTTGTGATTGAATATTTATAGCAATAACACTTTGATTTGTATACCACTTCACAGAGCTTTACAGCTCTGTCTAAGTGGTTTACAGAGTCAGCATAATGTCCCCAACAATCTGGGTCTTCATTTTACTGACCTCAGAAGGACTGAAGACTGAATCAACCTTGAGCTGGTGAGAATTGAACTACCTAACTGCTGGCAGTTGGCAGTCAGCAGGATTAGCCCGCAATACTGCATTCTTTTTTTTTCACAATAAATTTTTTATTGTTTTTTTTTTTCCCCAAAGCCATTCTTTCATTGCACGATGTGTCAGACTGGGTACAAACATTTAACAGATACAATCAAAAATATCATTCTATTCCTGTATTATTATTTTTCAATCCATACTATATTATTTATTTTATT
>JANHFL010004565.1:48930-59120 GCA_032468155.1 Oxyrhabdium leporinum | reverse complement strand
GGGGGGGGGCCGGGGGGGGGGGGGGGCTACATTTGTTGTATAAGATGTTGCACCCAAATTTTCACCCTCTTTTTTTTGGGGGGGGAAGTGTGTCTTATACTCTAAAAAATACGGTACCTTTTGCTTGCTTCTGGTGCTTCTCATTCCTTGTCTTTCCAGCTTTCACATAACCGTCATTGATCCACATGGACAAACTATGACATTTGATGAATAATTAAGCAGGTGATCAGTTTCAGTTCTAGATTAAAATTTTTTAAACTTTAAAAAACTTTACTGCAGTATAATTGACAGTGTTTTAGTCATTGAACTAACAATAGGACCTGGTTCAAAATAAAATTAAATAAATCACTGATGCCTATCTACTTTGGAAAAAAAACAAAAAAATCAATTCTACTGAAACATGTAAACCTTGAGAAACTTGACTATTGAATCTTTTTTACCTATCTTGTATAACTTTGAAACTCCTGCTCTGAAGGATTGTCATTAGAATACCAATTAGCTATCTTAAAGCAAAGGTCCAGCCAAACTCTATCAGTATTATGGCACTTTTATGTAAACATTTGGAAATTGATGTGGAGTTCTGATCCTCTTCAATCTCAGCAAGAATATTGTTTCATTGGGAAGATCAGCAGAAAAAAAAAGAACACTGAATAGGGTATTTTCTGCTTTCAGATAGCCTAAGGTTGGATTCTATTCAGTAGAGTAAAGAGAAAGGTAAGAGTAGATATGGTAAGGATTTATAAAACTAAAAACTGACTATTGATAGATAGTCTCACTTAAAAGTTTCCTAGTGAAAAATGGACTAGAGTAAAAGGCAAGACAGTTTTATAACATGCCTAGTATATAATGCATTTGACAAATTTCTTGCAACTAGATAGGTGAACTTCTAATTTAGAGAGCGCTGCACCAGATTTATATTGCATTAATTGCAATTTATTCTAAATAGATAAATAGAACCTCCCAGGTTCAGGGGTAGCTTGTCTTCAAATACTATATGTTATAGAGATTTTTATCTGCTTTATGCTGAAGTGGTTTGAATAGTGTAAGATACTAGATTGGATAGTTCCTTCAGCCCAATCAACATTTATAGTTCCTTCAGCCCAATCAACATTTATATTTGTGACACATTTTTTTTAATTTGGAGACCTATCTGTCTTCATGTGTATACACACATATAAGGCAGAATATTGGATATTGTTCAATAGTGAGAACTAGAAAACAAGGATGATCATAGTTTGAACCTATGGTAAAACAGTAGCAAATCCTGTTTCCAGAACTACTTCTACAATGTAAATCAGGAAAGAGCTTTTAGATTTGTCTCTGTTGTTTTCTAACAATGGGTTTGTGTCACAGAACTTCTGAAGGGTAGAGGTATTATAGAAATACTTTTAAGTGCAAAGTTTTTCACAATAAATACTTGAAACTATTTAATTACTTTTCATACAAATATAAATGTAAACATGACATTAGATAAAATGTAACCATTACAGCTGAAAGCTTTTCCATTATGTCTTCTGCCCAATGTCAAAAATATTCATGGATCCTCTATTCCACATTAAAAGCTTTCTACTCTTACATTCCTTTTAAAAATAGCCTTGTAATTGGTAGTTTTATGTAGGAATAGACAAGTTAATGTTCTTTATGGCTACCATCAATGGTTACTTGTAACAGCAGATGTGTTTGCACAATGTGCCGGACAAGACCTAAATAACACAACCTGCTTTCACTGACCTTTTTATTATTTCCATGCTTACGTCTGGAATAATGAAGTATTCATTCAACTGATTAGCTTTTAAAAATACATACTATATATCTCTCTGTGTGAAAGAAGATTGGAGAAATCTCAGAAAACACAGTGTAATATTTTTGGAAATACTGTAACATGAATTTGTTAACCTATAAAGATGCATGAAGAAGTTAGAGGGGAAAAGCTGATCTACTAGTCCAGTGTTTTTCTTCTATTAAAAAGACATTAATTTTTAATTCTGATATTTTAATTCTGGTCTATGTGGTGGCTCAACAGTTAAGATGGGGTGAGCTCCTATTGTCACCCAAGCTCCTGCTAACCTAGCAGTTCAAAAGCATGCAGAATGCAAATAGATAAATAGATATCAGTTTGGTGTGAAGGTAACAGTGCCCTGTGACACCATACTGATCAAATGTCTTCAAACAGCATTGCTATTCAATGGCCTTGAAACAGAGAAGAGTACTGCCCCATATAGTCAGCAACAACTAGCGCAGTAAAATCCACAGGGACTTGTTTATTTTAATTTTGTAAAAGTAGTAGAATTTCTACTATTTTCTGGAGTTATAAGTTGTAATGAAAAGTTATCACATATGGGATGATGTTGTTAAGAATATTAATTATTGGAATACACTGTAGAGAATATTGAGAAATGATACAGTGTTTCATGGAACAGTGAGCATTTTATGTTTCTCATTCAGAGTAGCTTTTCAATGTTTGGTTCTGTATGAAAAAAGATAAAATAGTAGTTATCTTCCCCCAAATTTTATTTTCATTTTTTGTGAATTTAACACATCTTCCTGTTATAAGTGTACTTTGAAAAGTAAAAAGGGCTTTACTTTACCGAATACCAGTGGAGTAAATGATCCTCAACCATTCTTCTTCTACCAGCAGAAATTGTTAAGCCCGGGACGTGGCGATCCCAAGTCACATGCAAGTGAGATTGACAGCATTATCAATTAAATAAGTAAAGAATCAATCATAATGGAAATTTTTTGGATGTTTTGAGCTAAGAAGCCTAATTTGTTTCTTATAATCTAGCCATAGGATAGAAACAACCAACCAACCAAAAATATTACTTCTGATTTCTAGTTTACCAATACTGAGGATACCATCAGCAGACTATTGAAGGAATGTCTATAGTCTATTTAAATCTACTGTTGTTGGCAAAAAATGCATCAGGTTATTATGCTAATTAAATAGAAAGTAAAATCATGCAAAAAAGCCATAGACAGGAACCAGTGCTTGAATAGGCTACTTAAATATTTCACGACCAATGCATAGTTCAATATATATGTTTGAAAGTTTGTTTTAATATCCATTTATTGTTGTTGGCCTTGTTTGAAAATTTAAACATTTAATCTTTTAAATTTATATTAAAATATAAATTCAAAATATAACTAATTAAATATTTGTTATTTTGCATAAACTTAGATAGATTTGAATATTTTGTAGGTGAGCAGCATTGCATATGATCACTGATCAATATAATGTTAAGTGATAGCCACTTTCTGGCACCTCTGTCTGAAACCTTCACATCTCTCATACTCTAAGTGGATAGGTATGGTATAATATAGTTCTTCTGCTTAGCGGCGTATGCTTTGCCATTAAATTAATTATATATCCTTAAACTATTCTCCAATATTCATCAGTGGACAATAGGAGAATGTAAAAGTTGGAATTGGGAAAATAAAATAGCTGGTCCTGTTTTTCCAGTGATTGCCCAGCTCTTTAATCATGATTTCAAATGGTAAGAAAGGTTGATTTGTTACTGAATTAATTAGTTCCTCTTAGCTGCCTTCACTTGTTTCCATACACATCTGGAAAATTATTAGTGCAGATTAGAATTAAATTATGTGTTAAAAGTGAAAAATTATTCCTGAAAGTTTTCCCACTTTGATCAGTATCTTGTATGAATGTGTGCATGCTGACACTAATTGAGGGAGATGAGTGATTCCAATAATGACACATTTATAACCGAGAAAAGCATACTGAAGTTGGCTTATGATGCATTCTTGCATGCCAAAAAATACAGATTTAGGATACACACACACACACACACACACACACACACACAAAACAACCACCTTTTTTTTAAGACCCTGAAATCCCTTGCATAGGTGTGGAGTGGGATGGCTGAATGGAACTGAGTGTTTACTGGCTGGATACCCTTCTTGTGGAATTTTATCTTCCTGATGCCTACACGGAGTTTGCAGATATTTTCTATTTATGTCCAGATTGAGGACCTAGGATACCTAGGATCAAACTCACAGCCTCCTGATTGTGAAGCAAACACTCCACCTCTAGACTACCACATCGCTCATATATATAAAATACCTTAATTATATTATAAACAAAGAAAACCATAATGTTAAGTAACAAAACAGTTCTTAAAATATTTAATCTGATTGAAACAGTTTTTGTAATATTTACCTAATTGGAAGACAATTTTCTCCAAAAAAGAAGTAATCTTTTATTTGCTATAAGAAGCTATTGACAAACAAGGAATAGACAGGAATATGAAATATTGCAGGGCCCCAGTATATAAAAGCATGATGTCTTTAAAGATTAGTTGCTGCTTAGGGACCTTCTCAGTGAATTTAATCTTTTTTAAAAATGAAACCTTAGCAAAATTTATCTCATTTCTTTCCCAGTTCAGCTACATTTTTCCAATTTTGTCTTTTCCTTCCCATTCCTATGTAGCTATCCTTCCATTTTCAAAGTTTCATCCTGTTCTTACTTCTTCTTTTTTTCTCCTGCTTCTGCTGGAGGGCATTCATGTTCCTTTATTGGTGTGGTTTTCATAAAAATATAATTGTTATATACAGATGATAAATAAGTTAAGTGAAACATCTTTTAACTGTATTGTATTTGTAATTATTTTACAATTTTAATTAATTTTACTCAGTAATAATTTTTAATTGATTAATTATTATTGATTCATCATCATCTCCTTTTAATTTCCCCATAATCCCTTGTGGATTGGAATCTGAGCAACTGAATGGAGCAGAGTGTTTACTGGCCAGATACCCTTCCTGTCGCCAATGCGGAATTTCATTCAGCAGATAAATTCTCATTGCGCCCAGAGAGAAATATCTGTCTCTACCTAGGATCAAACTCACAGCTCCTGAGTGTGAGGCGACAGCTCCACCTCTAGGCCACCACACCACTTAATTATTATTGATTATATAACATCAAATCACATAGACATATTTTCTCAATTATAGCAGTAGCACTTAGACTTATATACTGCTCCATAGTGCTTTACAACATTCTCTGAGTGGTTTACAACATCAGGATATTGCCACAACAATCTGGGCCCTCATTTTACCAACCTCAGAAGGATCAAAGGTTGAGTCAACCTTATGATCTGTAAGTCGTCCTCACTTAAGGACTGTTCATTCAGCAACTGTTCAAACTTAACTGTGGTGTTGAACAAATGGTAACTACAACCAGTGTTCATGTTTATATTGGTTATGGCAGCCTGTGGTCAGGTGATCCTCATTTGCAAACTTTTTTGTGGTTTTCTACAGAGTCAACATTAAAGCGGGCACATATAGTGACCACATGTCATTCTCAATTAACAACCCATGATGATTTACCTAACATATTTAGCATTTTTGGTATATTCATCATTAAGTGGCATAGTCATGTGACATGCTTTGTCAGTTAGCAATGGAAATGCTGGTTTCAGTTATAATTTTTAAATGGGCACTCCCTGTATAAATTTAATACTCACTGCTCACTGATGTCTCCTTGTACTAATATAAATCCATCCTGAAAGAATGCCACTAAAGATTAGAAAAGTTTCAAACAAATTAAAATAGGACATAAAAGTCTTTGGGAAGCAGATAGGTAACCCCTGCAAAGAAGCCAATTATATTGATGTGTGCAAATAGAAGCTGCACACAGTATTTCCAAGTATCATCATCCAGATCTTACTCACTTGAGAAAATCATTAGCAGAGAAATAAAAGTTTCCTTATGGAACAAATATATTAAAGTGAAATAGATGAAAATGAAAGGACCTGATGATTTACAAAATTTCTTAACCATCAGGCTAATTACTTGCTATCTTAATTATTTTATTAAGCAAATTCTTGAAATAGTTCACTAATAATCTTAGCATTCAGTTGAATCTCTCTGTATCTTAGCTTCATAGTTCATAGTTCTTAGATTTGTTAATAAATAAACATAGAGTAAAGTCTCTCTTTTAAGTATTTTTTTGAAATTTCCTTGATTCATTTGGGGAATAACTGAATTCCTTCAAGTTAGTACTGGATTGCTGCATCAGGTTTGAGATAGAAACAGAAACAATGTTTTAATGTGGACTTTTAGGGTTGAACTGTTTGGATTAGAAAAAAATGTTTTGGTGAACTCATGGGCCTCCATGTAATATCTCTAGGCATCTTCTTAAACCAAATGCATCTTTGGCACTAACATGATCTCCAAAAAAGGTGCAACTGCATTAAAGAAATGCTATATGTGTGATCCATGCATTCCAGAGCATTTCCCCCTTTTTATCTAAAATACCATCTTATTAGATATTATTTGAAGGCAAATCCAGATACTGTACTATATATAGCTGTATATATACTGTACTATATTAGCTCTTACAATAGTGTAAAACTAATGCTAAGCACTGGAGCTATATATACTGTAGTGAACTTGAATTTTATATTTATGTATTATGTATTCAGAAGAATAACTTTGTGATCCTAGTTTATTCTTATCTTGCATATTTTCTTTTTCTTATCTTAATATTACACTGTCAATTTATTTTTATGCTACATTAGCACACTCCGCATGGATTGCAAAACTTAAGAAAATTTTTGCTAACTGTACTGTTCCTTTTTGCCAAAAGACATTGATTTACAAAGCCTTTATGATGCAGAATCAGCATAAGTCTACAATTGGCTCATTAAGAAATAGAACTGAAGTTCACTGAAACACTACGTAATTCCAAATAATAGATGCATAGCAGCTGTCTTGTAAACTTACAGCTCTCTATATTATTCAGTTACACACATTATGATTTCTCTTCTTTGTTCTCCCCAGATACACTCCTTGTGAGAATATATGTGTATATGTGAAAAACCTTTTAATGGGAATAGCTGGAAATTTGTTTGAGTTTGGCAGAGTTATTCATAAAATTAACTGGCCAAGATATTTCTAAAAAATACTTAAATATGGGGAGAGCAGGAATACAATAGTTTTTGCTTCTTTTTTAAAAGCCGAAGACTTGTATTGGGATAGAGCCAAGCTAAACAAAATCGACTTGGCTTTTACAGCATGTATCCCTCTGTTTTCAGTTATTCAAGAATGAAATAATTTCAGTTTATTTCTTCCTTTTTTAAAACAGTCCTTGGAAAAAATGTAGTCTGGTATGAAGACACCACATTTTTTCTACAATTTCTAATATTTCATATATGTATTAATAGGAAGAAATATATAATCCATCTGAAATATATGATTTGGCTTCTCCTCTGGCATTTTCTCATAAGGAGAAGTTACAGATTTGACACAGGCATCTTGTGATTAAGATATCATCAAAACACTTTTTATTGACTTTTTCTTTTTTTAAAAAAGCACATTAAATGGTATAAATGGTAGGTTATTTGTTGTTCATAATAAAAAAACATTTAAGGTCCCCAAAAGTATATGAAATAGATATTTTTCCCAAAAAATTCTAACAGCAGTAAGTACAACATTATGTTAAGAGATGCCAGCATAACTTGTGTATCCTTAAACTCAATAAGTTATTGGAGTGGAAAAGGTTGATAGTAACCAAAATGCTGAGCGATTTGCATGGATGAGTCGATAATGCACCAAGAAGAAACAGCAGAGCTTTAGTTCATAAATCCTGTGCAGTTCCTGAATAATACATGAGTACCGGAATGACATCAGTTTTAATAGGAGGCCATGTGTCAGGATAAACTTTAAGCTGTCTTATGGACTGAGGTTCCTTTCCTTTTCCTTTCCCTTTTTCTTTTTCTTTTATTTTGATTAAAGATTATATGTTTACTCACTTTTTAGAGGACTGTTAATAGATTCTGGATATGGTTTGTCTTAATATGGCTGCTTTTTAGTTCTCTATTGGCTACTGATACTGCCTTTAGCAGCTAACTACAAATAAAAGTTTACAGATTTTTTTAAATTTGATAGGACAGGACAGGAATGGACAGAACATTTTATTGGCCAAGTGTGATTAGATTCACAAGGAATTTGTCCCCGGTGCATATAATCTCAATGTACATGCAAAACAGCAAAGTAATAATAATCATAATAAAAAGGATACTTTAGGGACAAGGAGAGAGTTAATAAGTGCTTAGCAACTGAGGCTATTGTAGAAAGTAGACAGGGTATCTCTATCGTGTTGCATAAGAGAAGCAATGTAATAATTGTAGGTAAACAGAAGCAATAAAAATGTCAATAACTTCATAACAGGTTGAGGAAAATGCCTGTTTAATATTTAAAAAAAAACAAAAAAAAAACATCACACTGTTCCACATAAGGAAAAGTTGTTCTTTACAAAACCATCCCTACTTAGTATGCATAAGAAGGTAAAATGAACTACTTTCTCATTTGAACCCTGATATTGACTATCATATTTATAATATAAATAAATTTAGTCTGAACCCTGAGTGAAGCAGCAAATTCTGCAGAATAGTATTAGTTTTGCTGTCACTATGGCTCCAGATTACTGCAGATGACTTTGGCTAAGAAAATAGCATGAATCATTCTTCAGTTTATTGTAAAGCACTATAGACACTGTTGTAAATATATCCTGTCTGGGAAGATCAGATTCCAGTAATTGATTTAAAATACTGCTGACATCACAAATGGTAACTCAAACTGTCCTGGAAGAAAACAACTGAACTAGAATGACTGTTCCAACTTTTGGTTTTTAAACAAAGCTGCTTGTATTAATATCATCAAATCTAAAAGATAAATTTGAACCAATTTAGGAATGGTACATTGAACATTTGTTCCAGTTCATCTCTCGTATTAGAGATCTGCCTTTCTGCACATATAAGATTTTTCAAATATGCCAATCAAACCTTATAAATTTTAGCTTATGTTTTGCTTCCTAGTATCTGGCTACCTAGGTAACTACCTAGCTATCATATTGCCTGTCTGTCTGTCTGTCTGTCTGTCTGTCTGTCTATCATATTAATTTATTTGATTTTTTTTCTCCACCTTTAGTATGATCATCTCAAAATAGCATATATTCTTAATTTTCCCACCTTCTGTTTTCCTCAGAGCAGCAACCCAAATTGAGAAAGAGTGAATGATCTAAAGTCACCCAGCAGGCTTTCATATTTGTTTATAGCTCACCACCTTAGCCCTGGTAGCAAACAGGATCTCTCTTTGCTACTACCATCTCAAGTTTAGCTTTGGCCAAGAAGAATATATTCTTTTGGTCTTGACATGTTTTAATTCCTATTAAATTTCCTTTCTAACGAAAGAAAGTCATATCCTCCAGATTTCTTTGTCATGCAGCTGAACAGCTATTGAAATTTGTGCAATTACTGTATTTAATTTCAAAAAGATGCTTTTGCTATATTCCAGCTTCAGTATTTTTAAAAAGCTCAACTATTTATTTTATTGGATGAATAAATAGGTGAAAGTACCTAAGTATTCTTGGAATTGTATTACTCTCAGTGATGTAAATAAGTATCTTGGAATTGTTAAGGACTTTATCTCAAAGGTTAGGGTTAATGTTGCAAATGAATCAAATTTAATTGGACAAGTATCATTTTTGCAATAATTTTTAGATTACGTTATTTAAGTACCTATTCATACTCATATTTAATTAACTTTAATATACTATATTTTAATGGATTAATTTACCACTTCCCATAGAGTATGTTCTGATTACTCACAACTAGAAAAAAATCTAATTATTTAATTTTGGTTTTGATTTTTTTTTGTACTCTGTAGTAATTGCAATCTAAATGTACAACAGGTATACGGTGGCAAGTTTTTTCTTAAGAAAGCTCTTTATGACTTTATTCCTGCTTCTGAAATATTCTAGATAAAATAGGATCTATAGATTAACAAACAGGATTGATACACACTATAAACCAAACCAAATCAAACCAAAGGAATCAAAATACAATTTACTACATGGACTCAACAACTATGGGTTGTGAAATATGGTTCTTTCTTAAACGTTGCAGTATACGTTTCTGCTTGGTGAGATCAGTCAGTTCCTATTCACACTACTTTCACTCATCATTTCAGATTGGTCAAGGAAAACTGTTTTTCATCCTGTCACAAGGAACCAGGTTTAAGTCCCACTATCTATATGTAGTCCTACCTGACAGTGAATAGCTGTTAGCCTATGTCAAGTATACCAAGTATACCCCAGTATGATGTCATCAGTTGCTTGAATCTGCTGGATCGGTGTGACCAGCCACTGACCGTATTAAAAGATATCAGGA